>QEOT01004322.1:62863-176177 GCA_003123785.1 Pterocarya stenoptera
GGACTTGGAGGGGGGCCAAGCCCATGGGGCTACCTCAGATCTCAGAAGAGTCACACAGACGTCAGTTCTCTCATAGCATAGCCCTACGCCGTAGAGAGACAAGCAAGCTACCTCTCTCTATCGAGTCGTCGTCCTTTTCTCGCTCGAGTGGTTCGTTTTACTTAAGATTTTTTAATACCCTAAGGGCATGTCATTATGATGATGGTGGGCCAATCATGCTTTACGATAGATCATCCAACGAAACCGGCACAATTTTGAAACTAATTGCCGTTTGGATAGTTTGGAATGAGATAAATGAATTGTGATGAGAGATGAAAATTTAATAAAATAATAAAATATTATTAAAATATTAATTTTTAATATTATTATTAATTTAAAATTTATAAATATTGAATTATTTTTTATATTTTGTATAAAATTTTAAAAAATTTTAATAATAAAATAAGATAAAATCTTTTATATCTAAATGCACCTTAATAACTTAAGCCATGCTCTCTTCATTTGAAATAAAGTACTTTATTAACAAATGATACTTCCAACTAGATCACAGGTGGTTGCGTACTTATAAAAAAATAAAATAAAAAAGTTAGTAAATATGAAATTTTTATAAAAAATTAATTTTATAATAATAAATCTACTTTTCTTTCAAAGGATTGTAACGTATGTAGCTTTCATCTTTTGTAAAAAGAGTAAATTTCATCCTAATTTTTTCTTTTTTAAGTAGATTCAAATTTGAGCAATACTCCGTACAGTTTTTATTTTAGAGATTGCAATATAAGTCTAAGTAATTTTATCTTTAAAATTTTTTAAAATTACAAAAATATCCTTCTTAAAATGATATTTTTTTCTCATTTAATAAAAGGTCTGTACATGCAGTCTCAAAGTAAAGATTGTAAATAGAATTTCTCTTCAAATTTATCTATTTGAAATTTGAACCAGCATTACTTATTATACAAGCTAATTCACTATATTTTAAGTGATTCTTTTTATCAACTAATCTCATATACTTAAAATGTATCTTATTATTAAGTATAATTAAGGATAATAAGAATTAAGATAAAAATAATATTATTAGTCATTTCTAAAAGTAAAAATAAAAAACACTCTAATTTTATTAATAAGTTTTACTTATGACGAAAGAATTCTATATTACAAACAAACTTGAGTTTAAAAATAAAAGAGCAGTGCTAGTCTCATCATTAGGAGCTCCCGTTGGGGCTTTCACTAGTTGAATATTCATCTTTTTTTTTTTATATATTTATTTTTTAACAAATTTAAATATTAAAAAAAATCATAATATTATTAAAAAATAATTACTTAATCATTAAATAAAAAATAATAATAATAATAAATCACAACTGTAGAAACCATTAGTAAGAATAGTATTTTCCTAAAAAAATAAAATAATAGAATATTACTCATTAAATTTAGCTTGTAGGGATATAATAAAAAGGATGTATACACTCTTCACATCATTCATGATATGCTATGATTTAATTTAGAAGATAAATTTTAAAATTCAAATTTTATAAATCAAATTATATAAACTATAATGAACTATATTTCATTACATCAAGCATTTATGTACGCATGGTTAGATATATATATATATATATATATTTTAAGATGTTACTGAAAGAGTAATGATATTCATTGTCTATTTATTCTTCATTATAAACCTATATTTAATGTTTCACTAGTATACAAAACATTTGAAACGGAATGATAAAAGGATAATAAACTAAAAGAGGATGAATATCATTTTTCACTGCATAAATATTACACTCATATGTTGGGAGTAGCAATACCAATTAATCTATTTTCTTTTTTGTTGAATTGGATGCATGAATCGATGAATGTTTAATTAATGGAATAAAAGTATAGAATTAATATTCGAATTTAAGAAATATGATATTAAATATGTCCAATATATAATTCTATACAAATACTAATAAATATTGTAAAATCTCTATCTACTTCTAATATTAAATAAACAATTAAATAGTATCTTTATTATAATAAAAATTTTAATTTTAAAAAATATGATATATATAAATAAATTTATAAATTAACGAAATTTTATATAATAAATTAAATTTTTTTTACAATTTAACCCAATACGTCACTTATTATTTTGTGGTTACAATATCTTTTTCTTTAATTTTTGTTATATCGAAAGAAGAGGCATCTGCCATCTACCAAGTTCCAAGCACTGCTGCGGCGGTCCTGCCGATCACGTTACAGCTCGATAATTTAATGCAAAGGAAAGGCTGATATCACGTTGCAGACATGCTGAAGGGTCCACTGTCACGGAGGTTCGTCTAATAATTATACCCATCTCCTGTGTTTTCTTCATTTTTCTTTCTGGAAACATTAACCTAATTGCGTAGGCATGCACACACGGACACACCAATCAGACCATCGCAGCAGACCATGCTTTTTGCCTTTCTTTCTTTTTTTTTTTTTTTTAAATTAATTTATTTAAATAGTGCAAATCCTACAGCTAGTTATGTACGTAGGATGGTTTCAGAAAGTCGATCTTTTTGCGCACGCTGATAGTACTTGAATTAAGAATCGTGTATGTAATTATGAGCTATGTGGGTGCACGAGTTACTACTTTGTGTAGGCATGCACACCATGCAGATCAAGATCTATGGCCAAGGAGTAACGCTGCCTATACTCAGAGCTTACATAAGTTCGTGCATTCTTTTAAAAATAATTTGAGTTTATTATTAAAAATAGAGTTACGTTGCATACAGTTATTTTTATATATATTTTTTTATATATTTTATTGATGTAATTAGCTGAATGATTTATTTTATATTAAAAAAATAACACAATCAATTACATTAATAAAATACATAAAAGTGACTCTACATAAAATTTTTATTTACAAATATGTACTTAAATTTTCAATTTGTTTTATGATAGTAACCATAAAGATATGTTTTTTTTTTCTCGGCTGATAGCAACCATGAAAATTAAGGTAATCGTTAATGTTTCTTAGGATTTTGTATAAATAAGAGCCTATGTGGCGGGATTATTAATGTTAGATATAGATATGATCAAATGTACAAACTCATGTCTTTTGAAAAAAAGGTATATGAAATAATATTTGCAGTCATAGAATGTATAGTTCTCAAGTACTCTCTAATCTCTTTTTTTTTTTAAATGATAAATTTAGAATCCACGTAAAAAAAATTATTTTTTAATTATGACTCCACTTTTTTTAAATTGAATATGCAAAGATTATAAATTCCAAAACTATATATAATATTACCTAATATTCGCAGCGCTTGCACAACTCACAATCATATCTCTAACATTACTTTTGAGAAATGAAATTTGAACATGCTGGTCCTCCAACTGTGCAGTGTGACATCTAGAACTCGGTTCAATTATTGATCTCTCATAAAAGCTTTATTACAATGGCATATTTTATTGATTTTGTATATACGTTGTAGGCGATACGTCTCTATCGTGAAACGAAAATTCATACATGACCCCATGCACATAGGTTTTAAGAAATAAAACGACAAAGATACGTACGTGAAAAGCTGCCTTTAGAAAGCATAAATTTTGCTAAATTGGTCTGACCACTTGATGATGATGAAGAAAGTGGAAAGGGATATTTAAAATGTACCGTCCACTGAAAACGAACGTGAATGCTGCAGAGACTCTGCAAATGGACGTTGTTTTCCAATCCCCACAAGGATGAAAAAAGCTTTCCCCAAGCACTGTTCACTTTTCCCAAACCGAAAGACGAGACATGATTTCTAATATAATATAATATAATATAATATCTCCGGCCGGGTACGTAACTTTGCTATTTGGCAGCTTATATATGGTCATGACATATTTCTCAAACTCATTAGCTGACAATTGCCATGATTCCTGCATCACCAACGTTAACATATATCATAATATATCGCAGCTAGTTCACATTTAGAGACAAACTTATTTCTCATTTTTTCAACTTTAGTGATTGATGCCTAATTTCGGGGATGTATATATAATAGAATTGGAACTTTACACCTCGAATGAGTTTATCATCAAAGACTTTTACCACTTGTTCTAACCAGTAAGGGTTATTTACTAAATAAATTCTACATGGAAGTCCAACATACATCACAATATGTGATTTGTCATTTTTACCTGTTGATTGCTATCTTAATACTTAAAATATGTGTGTATTTAAATAAAAGAGTGAAAATGACAAATCACATATTAGTTAAGTATAAATGTATAGTATAAATATTTCTTGTAGCATTTCTCTATCTAACCTCATAGTTCCGGTGAGTATGCATGTGCTCTCTAAGCATCATCTAATGCTGAGCCAAGAGTAGTAAGAGCGCTGATATTGGACTAGTCAAATACTAGTGATATCTAAAATATAGCTAAGTTCTACTTAAATGAGCTCATTGGACTAACTAAAGTCCTTTAGGTGAAACTCTTAACTACAATAAATGAAAAGGGAAGTCTAAACTTGGCTAGTCATTGTTCACATATCAAACCCATATTTAATTTTTAAACTTTTGATTGTTTGCATTATAATGTTAACATTAACCATACGTTAATTAATAATTGAATAATTTCTAAATTGTTAATTAATATATTTAATTTCTAAACTTTTGATTGTTTGCATTCTAATGTTAATACCAACCATATGTTATTTAATAATTTCTAAATTGTTGATTGACATGTTTAATTTCTAAACTTATGATTGTTTGCATTCTAATGTTAACGCCAATCATATGTAATTAATAATTTAATAATTTCTAAATTATTAATTAATATATGTTTAGTGTAGTGGCAAAATATGAAAAAAAATATTATATTATTATTTTAGCTTATTTTTATCTAATCCAATGTTAGGTTATATTTGAATGGCTTTGACTTTTAGTCAAAAATCTAATTTTAACCAAATTTTTGCTTTGGCTTGCCAAAGCTCGAAGGAGGCAAAATCTGATTGATAAAACCGCAAGACATGCAAACATATTCTCAAAAGAAAAATTCTAATTGTCAATCACTGTTCACTCTAACATTACATATTAAGAGTATTAGTATTGATCTATACATATGCATATACAAAATCACCTCTTTTACATATTATTTTACTATTCAAGTAAAGTTTCTACATTATGCATATTTGAGACAAAATAATAATAAAATATTATTTTTTATTATTATTAATTTTTTTCTAAAATCAATCTTTTTATATATATTTTGTAATTAACATCTACTACATACATTTGATATTTTAATAATACAAATGCAATACTAAAAAATATAATTTTTTTATATATTATATTAAAAATATAATAAAATGAAAAAAATTATATATATTATATTATAATAATAAAATGAATGTAATTTGTTGTGTTGTTGAGAGAGAAAAAATGAAATGATTGAGAGAGAGAGAAAAATAATTAATAAAATAATATATAAAAAATAAATAATAACATTCTAAATTTAGATAAATTCTATTCATAATTAATTAAATATTTGGATATGCATGAATAAATGTCAAAGAATTTAAGTCATATTTTGCATTGTCCAATGTGAATGTTCTTATTATTTCTTTTATTTATTTTTCCTTTGCTGCTGAAACGCGCCTTTTACGTTTAGCCCCATTTCGAAATTTCCTACCTCCCCCACGTTCTCCCCTTTGCCCAGCTTCGCCCCGCGTTCTCCCCTTTGCTCAGCTTCATCTTCCTCTTCGTCTCTCCTTGCTCGCGCTCCTACAGATTGCTGAAGTCTTATTCTTATTCTCTCCCTGCTCGCGCTTCTTATTCCTCTTCGTGAAATTTGTTTGGGCGCCCTACCATTTCCTCCGCCCAGTTCTTCAAATTCCCAGGTAACTTTCGAGATCTTTCTTTCTTCATTCAATTGTGTATTGTGGTTTCTTCTTGGGTACAGAAAGAGGTGAAGGGAGCCACGAAGGTTTGTGTTATGGATTTTGTGAGTTGTGTTGAAAATTTTGGGGCTTAGGGCTGTCTGCTATGCGCCTTGTCGAAGGCCTTGACCGGTCCCTAGGTTCCCCAACAATGTCCATTAAGCCAAGCATCTAAAACAAAAACAGGGTAGTTCTGAAGTTCTATTGTGCTTCTTGATTCTGAAACATAGTTTTCACCTTTGTTAGCAGAACTCTTGGCCTAAACTTCTGCGTGTCTAGGATTTAATTTATTGGCCAAAACACCATATAAATGCCTACTCTATGCATTAAAAGTCTTTAACAAAAATTGTAACTAATATGTAAAGGCCACGACTCTAGCAGTTCATGTTCTTAATGAACTTGCTAAGGTTGGTGCTTATTTTAGTTGTCCTACAATAACAGGTGATGAAAGCTTTTATTCAGTTGTTTCTTTAACCTATTCTTATTAAATGCTTGTGGAATTGTAATCTTTTGGGATTCCTGCTTCAGTTTCAATGCCATCAATTTGGGCGGGTCAAAAATTAATAAAGCAGCGACTTATAGAACCTTTTACCTTTTTCGTTTTGTATTGTTTTATTCTAGAACCAAATGTTTACTTTAAACTAAGATAGCGCTCTATATTCCTTTTCAAGAAGTAAACTTTAGTTCGTTTCATGCTCAAGTTCTTACTAGTTTCATCCATTGGACAAGGTCATATGATAAATGCCTTCTTTGGTATTTTGTATGTGTAGGAGCTAAAGATAAGGCCATGCCATGTAGTCCTTGCTTCTTTTTATGGTGGTCCTAAAGCTTGCCTGTCCTTTCCTTCAGATAATCAGGCGGCCTTTATATGTAAGTTTTAAAAGGGGTTCTTAGAGCATTCACAATGCTTATTCATCCTATCCTTTAAAATACATAACTAAAACCTGTTTTTTCTATTTTATATATTGACTTCTACAATATATCATACATCAGCTTATCTATTTTTTCTTTATATCATTTTAATATTATACTTTTTAATATTTTTTATTCATTTAAAATATTTTCTCTGACTATCAATGATATCCTCATTTCTTTTGATATTTGCAATATCTCTCCATTTACAATATTATGTAATTATGTTATATTTTAAATTAGTCCAAATTTATAAGTTAAATCAAAATATAAATTGATTAAAAAAAGAGATTATATTTACGAGAATATTCTCAAATTATATTATGAAAACAGGAAAGACAATACACAAAACAATCCTTCTACTGTATACCCACTCTCATCCGAATAAGAAAAAAATGCTAGTCATAGAATGTAGCTACACTCGAAGGTACAGGATTTTATTTTATTTTATTTTACAGTGATGCCATAAAATGTTAAGTATTATGCCATGAAATGAGAGAGAATGGCTGAAATGAAAATATGATAGCTTTCGAGTAGTGGGAAAAGAAACTTAGAGGAGATGTTTTAGAGTTGTGAACAATATCCTCTACATTTAGCGAGCTTACTGTAGCAAAGTGTATAATAAAGATGAAATACAAAATTCATTGGAATGGACTTTTGAGCAACTTTCTTTATATTTTACAAAAAATTATATTTTACAAAAGCCACTGTGAATGCTCTGAAGTAGTTATAATGTATCAGTGCAGCTATAAGAAATTAAAAAAATCCTTTTGAGATCGATATGTAAAAAGATTTACCTTTTGTAGTAGATAATTGATGGAAAGTGTGAAGGTAAAAGTAATTGTAAGTACAATATATGTTCCAATTTAGAGGACTAAGTGATTACAGTAGATTTTGCTACGGACAGTTGGGATGGGTAATTGCCGTGAAATCGACTGATGTGGGAAAATGCTATGTGAGCGTCAGGAATGAGAAAATGTGCAGTGGACTTTCTGTAAACAGAGTGGGGTAAGGAACTTTATTCCCTTTTAACCTGTATTGATATGCTGTTATGTAGTCTGGTCAATTATGCCCAGTAAATTTTCTGTCTCTTTGTAGGGGTCTCTCCAATGCTGATGCAATTTTGGGAGCTAATTTACAGTGGACTTTCTGTAAACAGAGGGTGGTGAAGAAGTAGAGGACTTCATCTTAGAAGGTCGTGTGGAAGTGATCAGTTTTATTTAGTTAAAAATTTTGATTGCATCATTTTTTACCATTTTTTTGGTATTAAGGTCACGGCCTATTCTGTTTTTCTTTTTACTATCTACTATATAAGTACCCCTTGTAGAGCTTCAAGTTATTTAGTGTTTAAATGCATTAATATTTCCATTATGGAAATTAAGCTAGCTCTAGATATAACCTGCTTGGACAGTAAAAAAATTATATTACTTTAGCTAGATTGTTTAGAAAAACATAGCTCACACCCAAGGATCCTCTTCCTCATCCTCCAGCTCAGAAAAATACAAGGTTTGAATTTTTTTTTTTTTGCTCTTTTGTTTGTTGCTGGCCAAACCAGATGAATTAATGGAAGTTTGATCCATCCCTCATATATGTTTCTCTGTTTTTTCTGTAGAAATAATGATGGAAATCGAAAATGGGATTGGACATCACTTTGGACACTTGCAGAACTGAAGATTTATAGAAATAGTTGCAGCCAAATAGTGGCTGTGGGAGTTGGTTTTGTTTTTGTTGTTGTATTTGTTTACACTCAAGTTAGGGAAATACCCTACTTTATTGTTGTTTTAGTTTGGAAACTGAACTGGTGTATTTCCTTTCATTCATGCATGTTGAGTTATTTAGATTAATGAATCTTTGTGAAGTAGGAAGTCTGTTATGTGCTCCAACCGTTGTATTTTGGATTTTAATGAAATGAGGTGCTGCTTGGACAGTACATCTTATTCTTATCATTACATGCAGCTTCTTTTGTGTCTAGTTGTGGAGATGTACTTGGTGTTATTTGTGTAGATTGTAGACTCGGGATTTTGTGTGCAAACACTTGTGTTGTGGAGATGCTGTAGTGTAGTTTGCGTGGATGATGTATAGCTTGGTGGCATCCACCATTTATAGCTTGTGTATATTCTGATATCTCTCTGAAATTACTGATGAAAATAATTATATGACTATCAATTTCTACTATTTTGGCTTATGCGCAGCTCTACAACTTTTTTGTTTCTACAAGAATATTAATTTAACTCAATTCAATTCAATTCAAATAAAGTCTAATTCAATAAGTTAATTGCAATGTCAAGACCGACATTTCACAAACGGGTTAATCTCCAAATCTCCATACTAACAGCATAATTTCAGAAACAAACATTTTCATACACATGGATATCATACATATGGATACCCCTTTTTGTGCATCATAACTACATCACAACCCAGTACAAACACAATAATATCTACTTTTTCCTCGTCCATTTTCCAAACTTCATACTTGTGCAGAAATACATCATCTCACGTCTTCCGAACTGCATTCTTTCTTCTACGAATATTCTCCTTTATCAAATGAAGTATACTCACCCATACGAAAAATTCACATCTCACTTCTCTCTGCACATAGTACATTTTTTTTTTTTTTAGAAAAGAGTTGGGGCCACATGTTCAAAAGTGACCCCTCCTCAAATTTTATTTAATAAATCTTCACTTATGGCGGAGAAACAACCATAATTACATTAAAGAATTACCAACAAAGTCCCACCAAACTTAACGTCTAACGTATGGAATACGAATACCCAACCTATCCGTTCTAGTAAGGCCCCTAAGTCTCCTCAACCCACACATAGTACGGACATTTAATTAACACGATAGAATACACACCCAAACTAAAAAAACAATGTGCATTTATATAAACAATTCTGATATTCTGTTTGAGATATGAACTGCAAGTATAAACATTTATAAACAAATCTAATGTTCTGTTTGATGATGATATGGCTATTAGAGATTTCAAATATCCTAACTTTCATGTATCAATAGTAATGCAACAACGCTTTTATGCAAATTCGCCCAGATCATCAAACTCTAAGAGCCAAAATTATTAATTCATTTTCTACATAATTTTTTATAAAAAAATATCTGAACCGTGACAGTAGGCTAGAAATTAATATGTTTTCATTCAACCTATTCAAGATACTAATATGTCAGTAGGCTAGAAATTCTCTATGAATTCCTAATTAATCTTAACCAAAAGTTGAAAAAAAGAAATAGACAATAGAAATTATTCAGCAATACCCACTAAGCAGTAGTTAAAATTCTTTCCCTGTTTTTTGAGTTTTCTTTTCAATTCTTCTAATCTCAAAGGGAAGAAAAAAAAGAAAGAAAAAAGGATAGATTCCTCATTTATATTCTAATCTCTTCCTTTACCACCTAAGCAACAACACCTTTTCTTTTGAACTAATTTCCCCTTACATTGTACCCATTGATTAGCCTTGAATTCTAAATTAAATGGAAGCGGCCAAAGTCACTAGTTAGGGGTATCCGTATCCCTTGTAGCCTGTTTTGATATTTAATCCAGCTCATGAATAGAATAGAAAAATTAATTAGCACCCTAGCTGCCTGTGACTACATGCAATCTGAACCGGATCGAATTATATTGGGCAGTGTTATGCTACAAAACTACTATTATAAATTACACAATATTTTTCAAGAGCCTCATTCACCAATGAAAATCCCATTCAAGACCTAATTCATGTAAATTAAAACCTAATTCTTGAACTTGTAGCTTCATCTTGTCATTCAAAACCTAATTCTTGTATATTCGATCTACTAGCTGTATATATATGTGTGTATATGTCTATGACATGATCTACTAGTCGATGACAAGTACGACTGTTCATCCGGGGTAGGTTTTTTTTATGGCCTGGTCCGCTCCGATTATGGGTTCCGGCCCGGTACCCGAATAATACCGGATTTTACACCCAAAACTCGAGTTTAAACCCAATATCCAGTTTTTTTTTTTAAACTTCGCAAATTTCCACAACAAACCAGTGTTCTCTACTTCGCTCTCTAATGACTCTAATCATATTAATTCTCAAATGTCACTACTTCCAAAAAATCAAAATAAATACACAAGAAGAAAGTCTGTTGTTTCACATGCAAATTCTAGTGCTTATCTACAACTATACCTTTTTGTCCTGGCACCTACTTTTTTGAATCCCTCACATTTTGTCTTTATCTATACCTTTTTGTCTTTGTTAAGTTGTTCACTTCTTTTTTCCTTCTTAATGTTGTCTTTGTTGTCGCCTTTTTCTTCTTCTGAAGACGAGAATGACAATCGTAATGGCAATCCTAGCGAAAGAAGAGTGGGAGATTTGGGTAATCTCTTTCGCATAGCATTAGGAAAAAGAAATATTACACTACTTATCTGATTATTTTTTTGTGAATTCTAATGTTAAAAAAGAAAAAAAGGGTGCAACCCGGAATCCGGGTTTTAAAAAACCTTGATTCATCCGAGTTTCGACCTAGATCTGACCCAGGCTAGCCTAGTTCGGGTTCTGACCCGAGTTTAAAACTTGGGTTTCGGTATGGGTATACCTGGATTCCCGGGCCGGAAACTGGATATGCAATCCTAATAACAAGAAATTTCACCAATAAATATACTAATCGATATCCTATATATTCGATCTACTAGTTATTCTACCCTATGTTCACTCATATTGTTAAGCTACATAACTCATTTTTGGTAACCCCAACAATGGAACAAGTAGTCAGCCATACACAATCACATACTCCAATCACTTGATACAAACCAAAAATCATTGTAATGGGGAAACAAAAAAGGGGATTCTTTGGACGAAAAATTACCATACCGTAGCAAGATGTAGATCTAGATGCAGGGATGGGTTCTCTTTCGCAGATTTGGACGCAGTAACACTCGAACAATATTTTGTGTGCTAGTTTCCAAACAAAGTCACAAATCCATGACCCATAAATGTCTGTGTTTGCTCTAGAATCACAAAGAAACAAAGAGATAGAGTAAATAGGGAGAAAGGAGCACGTGAAGAAGTGGGTGAGAGAGAGAGGAGCATGCAAGGCTTTGCCCTAGAATCACAGAGAAATGAGAGAAAGTAGTAAAGAGTGTGAGAGAGGAACACGGGAGGCAAGTGTTTAGGAGAGAGGAGATGCACGAGGAGAGGAAGGCCAATGTTGTCTCAGTGGATGACTTTGTGCATGGGGAGATGAAGCACGAGTAGAGGAGAGATGAAAATTCACAAAGAAGAGGGGAAAGACTAAGGCCTTATTTGTTTTCAGAGATGAGATGAGATGAGTTAAGATTAAAGTAAAAAGTTGAATAAAATATTATTAGAATGTATTTTTTAATATTATATTTATTTTGAGATTTGAAAAAGTTGAATTGTTTATTTTATTTTGAATGGGGATTTGAAAAAGTTGTAATGATGAGATGAGAGGTTTTTAAAATTTTTAAAGTTTTGGATTTTAGTCTTAAAAACAAACAAGGCCTAAGAGGAGTCTTCGGGTGAGAGATGATTTTGGGCCAGAATCAATTCGATTTTTTATTTGTTAGTGAATTCGGTTTTCCACGTAGGATGTATGGTGTAAAACATTTAAACCGGCTAACGAGAAGAAAATGGGGATTCCTAAAGAGAACTGCTAGGTACAGTCTTGAATGGGTTTTGTGACACAGTCTTCATCGCACTCTATATTTCATATTTTTTTAAATTTTCTTTTAATTTTATTTTTTTAAAACTATTTCAAATTTTTTATTTACTATTCATATAAAAAATATTTGATAAAAAAAAAAATAAATCTAGTTTGGAGTGTGGATGAATAGTAGGAGGTTGTGAAGATTTTTTAATCTTGAATTGGGGCTTGCCTGCGGACGAATGTACTTAATAGTAATTTACTCTTTAAATTATAGCGAAATGTCAAAAAGGCCCCTAAGCTCAAATGATCAGATCCAGCTTTCTTCCTTCCCTCCAGTAAGCCTTCCATCCTTCCAGTGATTCGCCTCATTCGGCCTGAAGAGGTTCTCAACTTATTATTCCATCTTTGGATGTTGAACTGAGTTGAGTTGAGTTGAGATGATAAAATATTGTTAAAATATTATTTTTTAGTATTATTATGATTTTGAAATTTGAAAAAGTTGAATTGTTTATTATATTTTATATTGGGATTTGAAAAAGTTGTAATGATGAGTTGAGTTGGATTGAGATCCAAACGAAGTCGCTTCAACTGAGTTTTCTAGAACTTCAGTTAATGTGATTAGGGGTGTAAATTTAAATCGAAAAACCGGTAAACCAGTCCGAACCGGACCAGACCGGACCGATTTTACCGATTTTGAACCGGTCCGGTCTGGAACCGGTTCTTATATTTCATAAACCGGCCGGAATCGATCCGGTTCCGGTTTTGAGATTTTCCGGACCAGACCGAACCGGATTGGACCGGTTGATAAAATATATATAAAAAATAATATTTTATATATAAGTTTTATATATATTAATATATAAGTTTTATATATAATTTATAATTATATGTGAAATATATATAATATAATTATATATCATATATAAAATAATTTCATATTATAATTTATAAATTATAACATAAAATGTTAATCTTAAATATAAACATTTGTAATTTGTTTGATCAAATGCTATTAATATAATTATATATAAGATAATGTTATTATAAAATAAAAGTTTAATCTTAAAAATGAAAATATAATTGATCATGTATTATATAGCTATACTAATATATTGTTTATAACTAATACTAATATATAGCTATCTAATAGTTTAATATTATCCTAATGTCAAATTTACATTTAAAAAAAATCGAAAAACCGGACCGGACCAGAAACGGGTAAAACCGGAAGTATCGATTTATGAGGATAACCGGTGCGTAATCAGTTTTGAAAAATGTAAAACCGATCATACCGGTTCGGTCCAAGATTTTGTCTAAAATCGAACCGAATCAAACTGGTTACTCCCTTAAATGTGATGGTCCGGGCACGGAGAAGATTCAAAAATTTCAATAGTGTACACTGAGGGAAGGAAGAATTGAGCTTTCTCGTATTTCGCAGCTCATCCAATACAATAGAGACCCTTCATAAGTGAACAACAGTTCAAGTAAACTTTAAAAGATACAACTATTTCAGGAAAACAATAAATTGGTAGTTCAGAAAGGATGGAGTCCTTACTTTGCAAGATAGAATATTTATTTTCTTTCTTCGTGCCGAACTCACAAGATCAAAGCCTGCTTAGCAAACAAACTTTCGAATAAATGAACAACCAATTGCAAGAAAACTACGTCAAAACCTTATCATCCGAATATACCATCCAAACCACAACCCCTTCAAACTAAGTGAAAACTTGTTCAACCCGTCAACCAGAAAAAAAAGAAAAAAGAAAAAAGAAATTCATCACGAAACAACAAAATACCAAGTCTAGAAGCCAAAAAACAAATGTTTTCCCAAGAATAAGTGAACGATTACCATTAATACTCATGTCAAAGAATTTGGTTTCCAAAGAGTCCAGGTAGCAGCAAACCAAGGCCCCCTGGCTCTTTACTCGAGCGACCGAAAACCTACCCAAGAATAAGAACACAGTCGTATCGCAGCGGGGTCCCGTGACAAAAGTTCTTGGGAAAAGGGTCCAAGAAGCCATAGTTGGAAACCAAAACGAGAAATTTTCATCTTCGTCTTTTGTCTTTGCACTAACTAGCCTTGAGTGAAGTAAGTTTGTATGGAAGGAAACTAAAATTGCACAAGAAGACGCGTTGGAGAGAGAGAGAGAGAGAGAGAGAGAGAGAGCTAATTCGTGCAGGGGAATTTGGGGTGGGAGGGGAGGGGAGAGGGAGAGGGAGAGGGACTGAGGCAAGGGATGTATTTGGGATGAAACGACTCGTTTTTTAGATGAAACTAGCCGTTTCATTAATTCGTGTGCACCCAAGCCTCAATCTGGGATTGCATCTAGGATTTTTCATTCCTAAATCCTAATTATCCAATTCTCAAAAGCTGGGACTCCGACATACATGGATTGTAATGCAAGCCCATCATTGTACATATCACAATAATATAATTAACCTCATTGCTCATTTTTATTCTATCGAGACCCACAAAATACATGGATACCCCCAACTTCATTGCCTTTCAACCATACCCAGTGGGCCTAATTCATATCCCTACATCCTTACTTTATCAACTTTATTATGTGAAAATCGAATCCAAGTGGGCCGGAATTTCCGCGCCCATTAAAAGGATAAAAAATAAAAAAAACCAACAGCGGGAGGATTGTTATTTGAGAAAACCTTTCGGCCGGTCCGGCTGTTCATCTCTAAATAACAGCCCCCTAATAATAAGCTTTCATGTAAGTCGTTCAATTTATGTATCCTGCATCCACCTATTGAAGATCACAAACTCCACAAAAAGGTTTTGTGCCCTATTGTCTTCCACCTTGACTAGAGAGACAAACCCAGAGAAAACCAAGTTGCCTCCTTAGCCTTCCACCCTGACCAAATCCAGAGAAAACCTTGCCGAGCCAAGACAAGCTCTTTCTTGCCGAGCCACGAAGGACGAAGATCGTCCCCCCGATCCGTGACGAACTGATCTCGCTGAGTTTTTTATTTTCTTTTTGGTTCATTTGACCTTCGACAGTGACAAAGACCTAGAGAGTGACTTGCAGTGGAGTCGACGATAGCGAGAAAATGGAGCGAGCTGAGCATTGCATAGGGTGATCAGCACTCTGTTTTTTATTTATTTATTTTGTATACAAAAAATGAGATTTGTGTGTTACGGTGATTTTGGGTGCTATCGACGGTGGTGTTAGGAAGAAATTGTGCTTTGTGTTTGCTCCTTAAAAATAGAGGTTTGTTGGGCAGTATCTGTGCTATTTGCATTTGCCCCATTCACCACTCTGTTTTTTTTTTTTTTTTGTATGAAAAAAAATGAGATTTGTGTATTACGGTAGTGTTAGGAAGAAATTGTGCTATGTTTTTGGAGGTTTGTTGGGCGGCGTTTGGGCTATTTTAATGGTTGTTCAAAACTTGCTACAGAGGTTAGACGTGGGGCTTCGCGGTGCACTTTTCTTGTAGTGCAATGCAATGCTCGGTTATCTCATGGTGGATCGATTTTTTTTTTTTTTTTTGTGTGGCAAGGGGTGGTGGTGCACGATGGTAGAACTGAGATGGCAGTGTACTGATGGCAGTGGAACTCTGCTTTTTTATCATGCGACGGTAAAACTGGAAGCACAGGATCGATTTAATTTCTTATAGTATCTATTTTCTTTCCCATGTAAACGAGTTTATTGTAAATTTGATATAATTTATGAGATGACATTATATGAATAAAAGGCTGTTAAACAAAGAAAAATAGCCCGACCGGTTAGAAGGGAAACTCTTGTTACTTCTACTCTCTCACATGTTTGGTCTCGTGATTTCAAACTAGTTTTCAGTCGCAAAAAGTTTCCGCGAATTTTCCCGAAACCCTCTCTTCCCCCTCTTCCTCCCCGAATGACCTGTCGCAGAACACGGCAGCTTTGTCTGGCTCTCTCAGCTCAGTTTGGATCAGATCAAATGATAAGATGAAAAATGCAAAACTACCCACGATCGGACCGTCCATTTTCTTATCACAGCACAATCTTAAAATCCCGGTCCCACCTGACCAAGCTTTCCCCCCAACGCAATATCTCTCTCACCCAAATGCCACCTCTCTTGCCTCTGCTCTGCAGCAATACATCAACTCGGATAACCCCTCCCCTGGCCGAAAGATACATTCCCATATTCTTAAAACTGGGTTCAGGACCAATACAAATATCTCCATCAAACTCCTCATTTTGTATTTGAAATGTCGCTGCCTGAAATATGCACGCCAAGCGTTCGAGGAATTACCTCAAACAACGCTTTCTGCTTATAATTATATGATCGGTGGATATATCAAACATGGAAAAGTTGAAGAATCACTTGGTTTAGTTCGTAGACTGGTTTTTTCTGGTGAAAAGCCTGATGGGTTTACTTTTTCTATGCTTTTAAAGGCATCTACTTGTGCTTGTCATGTGCCTTTGCCGTGTAGTTTAGGAAGATTGGTGCATGCTCAGATACTGAAATCTGCTATTGAACCGGATGATGTTCTTTATACAGCACTCGTTGACTCCTATGTTAAGAATGGGAAGGTTGCTTATGCTAGGACTGTGTTCGATATGATGCTGGGAAGGAATGTAATATGCTCAACATCGATGATTTCAGGTTACATGAGTCAAGGTTCTATTGAGGACGCTGAAGATATATTCAGGAAGGCGGTGGAAAAAGACGTGGTGGTATACAATGCGATGATTGAAGGTTACAGCAAATCGATTGAACATGCTAGCAGGTCACTTGAGGTTTATATTGGCATGCAACGGTTGAGCTTTTGGCCTAATATCTCTACATTTGCTAGTGTGATTGGGGCTTGCTCTGTGTTGACAGCATTTGAAACTGGCCAACAAGTTCAAAGTCAACTGATGAAGACCGAATTTTTCTCTGACATTAAGTTGGCAAGTGCTGTCATAGACATGTATTCTAAATGTGGAAAAATTGAGGACGCACGAAGAGTTTTTGACCACATGACAGAAAAGAATGTATATTCATGGACTTCCATGATTGATGGATACGGGAAGAATGGATATCCTGATGAAGCACTTGACCTCTTTAACAAGATGCAAAAGGAATACCACATTGAACCCAACTACGTTACATTCCTTGGTGCTCTATCTGCTTGTGGACATGCTGGGCTAGTTGATAAAGGCCGGGAGATCTTTGAAAGCATGGAGAGAGATTACTCGATGAAACCAAAGATGGAGCATTATGCTTGCATGGTTGATCTCTTAGGCCGTGCCGGGAGTTTAAAGAAAGCATGGGAGTTTGTAATAGGGATGCCCGAAAAGCCCAATTCTGATGTTTGGGCTGCTCTGCTTAGTTCGTGTAGGCTGCATGGTGATGTTGAGATGGCAAACATAGCTGCCAATGAACTTTTTAACTTGAACGTTGATGGTCGGCCTGGGGCATATGTTGCACTATCCAATACTTTGGCAGCTGCCGGGAAATGGGACAGTGTTAGTGAACTTAGGGAGATAATGAAGTTCAAAGGGATATCCAAAGATACTGGCTGGAGTTGGGTTGGGACTGATAGTGCTTTATAAGCTCTTAGATTCACATGACGTAAACCATAGTCCATGTATTTTCAGGTCTCCTTTTGCTTTGACGATATTGTTTATATGGGAAACAATATCACTCAATATTCTTTTGAGCGATTAGATGAACATGTAATTTATGCTTTTTGATTATTTGATCAAGAGTGGAGACATAATTGTTCACAAGATAACCACTAGCGTGCAGGTAGCAAGGTTTGTTATGTTCACTCTAGAAAGATTCAGGAAAAGGCCAAAAGGGCTTGCTTCAACTGTTGTCTGCGGCGAGTTGGTGGCTAGATTCATCCACTTTCTGCAAGGTTGGATAATTCAGAACCTCAAGTTTATAAACGCAGTGTGGAAAGGGGGAGGGGGCTCAGAGCCAGGCTTCTAAGCTTTTTAGTTATTGAACCTGATGGACAAATTGAGGCAAGAGATTTGAGGCTTACGTACCGAAATAATTGTTACAATATATTCAGTCTCGAGTGTCATTGGATGATGAAATTGGGAAATTTTAGAAGAACCAAGGCAGTGAAAACAAGTTTCTTGTCGCTCGTGGCATATGGACTAGGGAAAATGTCTTAAAATTCTGGTAGAGAATAGAAACGCTGAACTCGAAGGCAAATCAGTTCTACAGCAAGTTGCTCATTTTGATGTGAGGGCGATATCTGTTCAAGTTGAAGAATATTTTGGAACCAGTGGTAGACTGGTAAGGACTCTTAAACCGTTTCCATTAGGCGTTCAAAGTAGCAGCTTTTGACCCTCAACACTTGAGAATTAGCATATGCTCGATAGTTAAAATATCCAGTAAACCTGAAGGGGCAGTCTGTTTGCATATCATGGCTTCGTAGAGCATCCAAAGCATGTTGATTCTGTGATTGTCTGTTGGAAAAATGAAGCGGTGACAATTTTCTTACATAGCATTTTGAGGATTTTGTGACTCCTAGTGTCATGACTAATTAATAATAGTCCAAGAGGGGAAATTTTCACGAATAAATGATATATTTTTCCATCAGAAAGGAATTTAGATAAACAAAGAAAATCGTGCTTTCTTCAAACAAGAGACATTTTAAAAAATGATTGAAAGTTGGGAAAATATTAGGTAAAGGAAAGCATTGAAAAGACATTCCACGAAGGGATCAGCTTCGGGAATAGTTCGATGATGACGTGGGAATTTGTTGATGGTAGTTCACCCGTTTCTTTCGAAGATCATAACCCAAACTTTGTTTAAACGGCAGCAAAGTACGTGTTCATTTTGTCTTTTTTATCGACCTGCACTAGTACTCGTGTTCTCCGTCAACGAGATTTTGCATTGTATTTACTGCTTCTTGAAGCTGTGAGAACGAAAGATCTTGAAAAGAAAAGCCCAAAAAGCAACAAAGAAGAAGAAGAAGAAGAAAGGAAGGAGCTATTATGTGCTGCTGCTGCTGTGAGGATTGTGAATGCAGGCCTCTGGGCTTTCTGCTTGGCCTGCCCTTCGCTTTCCTCGCGCTCCTCTTCTCCCTTGTTGGAATCCTCGTCTGGATCGTCGGGTTAGTCTCTCTCTCACTCATTCTAACTGACGATTCCTCGTATCTCTTTATGACGATAAATTATGAGAACATTAGAGAAAAGCCTTGTGTTTGTGAGGCTGCAGGTTGGCGTTGACTTGCATATGCCCATGCTGCTTGTGCGTGACACTGATCGTTGAGTTTGCACTAATGTTAATCAAGGCTCCCGTTCTGGTCATGGAATGGTTCACATCTAAGATCCCCTGTTAAAATTGTAGGTAGCCTGAATAGAATATCCACTATCCAAATGTTGATTGATATTTGATTATCTTCCTAATAGACTTGTAACTTGACACATGTCTTGTTGAAATAGATTTTGTCTCTGCTTTGATGAACAACATATATCTCATTGTGGTGAAATTCTGTAATTTTCTGCCAAATTGAATCATTCGATTCGAAAAGTAATAAGTATAATAATAAATATTTATGTGAGATTCATATAGTCTCAAAATTTCATATGAAAGATGTTAAATGTTATAGGATTTGGATTAAACCATCTTACTGGGACAGAGAATTTGAGAAAAATCTTGATTTTTCCATGCTATTATAGTGGTAAATAATCAAATCTTGTGATTTTTATCGGTATTGCACTGGACCATTTCGAGAGTTTATGTATGATGCATTTTCATTTTAATATATTACTGTTTTAATTATTATACAAATTGTTCTTTTAAAAAGAAAAGGTTGATTTGGTCAAGAGTCTGATGGCATATAGTCCGGTTCTCCAAATGAAAAACTTAGATTCGATCTCCTAACCCTTACAAAAAAGAAAAAAAAAAAAAGGTTGATTTCAAAGATCTTTTACGAAACTGTTTTGGGATTTGATAATTAATATTCCGAGCGTTAGAATATATAGTAGTAAAATTGTTCTTTTAATCAAAGATAATAAGATATTTTACAACGATTTATTTATCTTTTTCATTTATGGCATTGTGTTGAGTGATTGTCCTAAAACTCTCTCCATTCGGCATACTTCTCTTTTAATCAATTTCATTATCTTGCCTGAGATTTTTCTGTTTATGACGATGAATAATATCAACAAGTCCTTTTTTTTTTCTTCTTCGCAAATAAAATATTAATAGATAAATTAACGGTTACAAAATACAAGTTTAGGGTGGGAGTCCCTTATAATTTTCTTAAAACTAACATATTACAATACAGAATAAAAAAATAAAAAGCGGGTTTCGTAACTAAATAAATGGTTTCTACCCAATTCTCAGGAGAGACCGCTTGGTGACGTATATTATGTTTATCTCTAGAGCTCCACGTACATTGTTGGACTCTCTTACGTTTATCCTTGGAGCTTCACGTGTATTCTCCGACAAAGAATCATGTCCCACCTCAACAGAAAATAATTTTTTACAATCGAGTGTGTGCAGCAAATTACACACTAATGTTGAAATATAAAACATTTATTTAATAAAACGGTGCAAATTAAATATGGAAATAATTTTATAAGATAGATAACATTCTTCTTATTTCAAAAAAAAAATTTTTTAATAAAAAAAAATCATGTTAATGTCTGTCATAATTTTAGGCGTCAAACTATTTGTAATAGCAAGACTTGGTCAGTAATACCTGTAACATTAACATAATATTATTGATGTGACATTTATGTATTTTTAAGGTAAGAAATAATTTTTATAAATTTTAAATAAATAAAATTCGCATAAGTTTTTATAAAAAAATAAACTTCATATTAAAAAATTATAAATTAAGTTGATACTTATTGGAGATGAAACTACGAGCTAGGCGTCAAAACCAGAGACAACCCACCTTCCATTATTTCAATCTTCTGGTCCATCCTTCCAATTGATTACTAAACCCAATGTCAATAAAATATATGTAGATTTGTCGACACTAATAAGATACATATTATTTTATACAATAGTCCATTACCAAAGGAATAGTCCATGGTTTCCAATAACTAGTCTTTTCAACCACTAAAGCCAACACTGTTTTGGACTTGTCTAAAGTAATTAAACCCACAGAAAACAGTTCAAAACAACTATCGGTTTCTTGTCACGTCGAATAATGGTATTCGATTATAATATTTTATGACTTTATCTTAATTTGATGATATATTTAATGAAATATCAAAACTAATTCCCTTAAAATTTGATACGATATATTAGCCTAGTAAGTAAGAATTCATTCACTTTCAGAAAATTTTTAATTTTGTCTCATTTAATCATTATAATTTTTTTAAATTTTTATATAAAATAAAATAAATAATTTAATATTTTTAAATATCAAAATAAAAATAATATTAAAAAAATATTCTAATAATATTTTATTCAACTTTTAATTTTTTATCTCAACTCAATTNAAAAAAAAAAAAAAAAAAAACAGAATAACAAATCAAATTGAGTCCCAATAAATTACACGACATGATAAGTATATATTGAGTTCTTGTTACAAAGAACATGATTATTAATCGACACAAATCAATGCGTTTATTTATTTTTGATGGAAATGCGTTTATTAATCATATGTAATCAAATCCATATAACTTAACTGTAATGTTCGAATACCAAACTTTAATCTTATAATCTACGGTCGGATTGGTAGTTCGCGTCAAATAAATTAACCAATCACCCACGTGAACGAAGAAGAACTGATTCTTCTCGATGTTCCTACCTTTTGACGGGCTGTAGCAGCCAATCACGTTTTCATTCTCCCAAAGTCCGCCAATGGTTTTCCTAAAAGCCACACTTTTTACTTCGCTGTGCGGCACCCATTTTCCCAGCACCTATATCAGAGCACGATCAAAAGCCGTCAGAAACCCATAAACCTGATTAATATCAAAAGGTTAATTTTAGTTTCATGGAAGCTGCAAATTCAATCGGGTCAGCTGCGGCTACACTGCCTGTCCGCCCAGCTGCCCCCATCGGAACGCTGGGATGTCACCTGGCCCGGCGGCTCGTGCAGATCGGCGTCAGGGATGTGTTCTCCGTGCCCGGGGACTTCAACCTGACCCTTCTGGATCACTTGGTCGCCGAGCCTGGGCTTAACCTGATCGGCTGCTGCAACGAGCTCAATGCCGGGTACGCCGCTGACGGGTACGCGCGCTCCAAGGGTGTTGGCGCATGCGTGGTCACCTTCACGGTCGGGGGGCTCAGCGTTATTAACGCTATCGCCGGCGCTTATAGTGAGAACTTGCCGGTGATTTGTATAGTTGGTGGGCCCAACTCCAATGATTACGGGACTAACCGGATCCTCCATCACACAATCGGGTTGCCCGATTTCTCTCAAGAGTTGAGGTGCTTTCAGACAGTCACTTGTGCTCAGGTAACTCGGAAAGAAAGAAACATAGTTTATATAGCGTGTCTATGTGTCTCATTAATTTCATGCTTTATTTTTGGAAGCTTTGATCATCCTATGCATGATCAGTTTATATTTGATTGGTAATGTACACAGGCAGTGGTGAATAACTTGGATGATGCGCACGAGCTGATCGACACGGCAATTTCGACTGCCTTGAAAGAAAGCAAGCCGGTTTATATTAGTATCGGTTGTAATTTGCCTGGTATTCTCCATCCGACTTTCGCTAGGGAGCCGGTGCCCTTCTTTATAGTACCGAAGTAAGGAATTTTCTCACACTAATCGGTTTTGGGTTTTAGAATGTGTATGAATTTGATTTGCCTTTCTTGAATTCTTCAATCAATATATGGTTCGTTTAGAACTAATTATGGGTTCCTAAAATTAACGATATGTTTTACGACTTGGTTCACGCATTTGACAAGTGTGTTTCTTTCTTTGGTTAGTACGTTGTTTGACAAATGCGACGGTAAGGTGCAGACAACGGGTGAAGATTATGCTGGGCAGCGTCAATAATGTTGATAAAAATGTAAAGTTGATATATTTGAATTAGGCAGTAAATAGCTAGATGGTTATAGAGAAGAGAAAGGATCTTGCTTGCTTGCTTGCTTGCTGAGGTTTCTCTATAAACTTTGCTTATTTTGGTTTGAGCAGTTGATATTTGACTCCCTATCTATGAAAAAAAGATGTGAACAATGTGATGGCATACGTTTTTGGCTGATAAAGAACAGAATTTTTGGATTGATAAATCCTGAAGACATTCTCATTCATCCATTTGGGATGTTTATCTGTAGTGGTGCTCTACGTCACTTTTAATACACGGGAAATGATGTACTCAGATCCAAAAAATGTCATCTTGTTGCCCCATTTTTGTGATTTTTTATGCAACTATAAATTCTGCAGTTTTTTCAGCGCACATCTGGTTTTTAGTTGTAGAGATGGAACTTTTGGTCACTTTAAATCATTGGACCTAGTCTTTTTAGCTATGTTAGTGAATTGACTCACGTGACCACTCTTTTCATGCAGGGTTAGTAATCAACAAGGATTAGAAGCAGCGGTGGAAGCGACGGCTGAGTTTTTGAATAAAGCAGGGAAGCCTGTCATTGTGGGTGGGCCCAAGTTAAGGTTTGGGAAGGCGGAAAAGGCCTTCGTAGAGCTTGCAGATGCCAGTGGGTATCCAATAGCTGTCATGCCCTCAGGCAAGGGGTTAGTTCCGGAGCACCACCCGCACTTCATTGGGACTTATTGGGGTGCTGTCAGCACCAGCTTCGTTGGGGAGATTGTCGAGTCTGCGGATGCCTATGTTTTTGTTGGCCCCATCTTTAATGATTACAGCTCTGTTGGTTACTCCTTGCTGATCAAGAAGGAGAAAGCAATAATGGTGCATCCTAATCGTGTGACTATAGCCAATGGTCCCTCTTATGGCTGGGTTTTCATGGCCGATTTCTTAAGTGCATTGGCCAAAAAGCTAAAGCGAAACACTACAGCGCTTGAGAATTACCGCCGGATCTTTGTGCCACCAGGCATCCCTCTAAGATGTGAGAAAGATGAGCCTCTAAGGGTCAATGTTCTCTTCAAGCACATTCAGGTAAGACCCGAGAATCGCTATGTAAAACGAAACTTTTTATTCTAAGAGGTCGTTGAGTTTTATGAAGACATACTCCTTTAAACTACCATGTTGTTTCTTCTCGTCTAACATCCAGTACGGTTGGCGTAAGATATTCCATCTATTGGTTTGGTAAACTTGCCCATCATAGTTCATCAATTTTTTCATGCCACTGGGATTGTAATATTGTGTCCCAGTCCTTCAAATGGTAACCTTTTTTTCATGTCTCCTTTTTCTGGACCATCCTCCTAGAAAAATTGTTAGGTCTTTATTCTGAAATTTTTGGTTGTTAATTTTGAGCTCCAAACTTTAAATAATCTTAGTAATACACGATTTCTTCTTCCTGTGTCTTTTTTCATGTTATAAGTAATCAAATCTTCTATTTGATTTAAACAGGAGATTTTAGGTGGAGACACTGCAGTAATTGCCGAGACTGGAGACTCATGGTTCAATTGCCAGAAGCTTCGCCTCCCTGAGAACTGTGGGTAAGCCATGCTCTTCATTAAGCTCCCTTTATACTTGAATATGAGATGTTTCTCAGTCAGCAGGGTGCCATTTTTTTAATATCGATTGGATTTAGGTATGAATTCCAGATGCAATATGGATCTATTGGCTGGTCAGTTGGTGCCACTCTTGGATATGCTCAGGCTGCCAAAGATAAGCGTGTGATTGCATGTATTGGTGATGGTAGTTTTCAGGTTAGTGATAATTATGATAGAAACTTTTATAGCACGTTTGTGCTGGTGGTAGGGATAGCAACGGGACTGGTATGCCTATTTCCTGTCCCTGTCCCCTCCAAGCAAAACCTTTCCTGTCCCTGCTTTTGGGATTTGTGGGGATCCCTGACTTGGTCCTGATGACAGATTGCTAAACCGTGCCATGGAATTTCTATGTTTTGGATTATAGATTAGAGAGCATGGATTGACGAATGTTCCGTTTTATTCAGGTTACAGCTCAGGATATTTCAACCATGATTCGATGCGGACAAAGGACCATCATATTCCTAATCAATAATGGTGGTTATACAATTGAAGTTGAGATTCATGATGGCCCATACAATGTGATTAAGAACTGGGACTACACTGGCCTTGTTGATGCCATCCACAATGGCGAGGGCAAATGCTGGACTGCCAAGGTTATCATCATTCATGAGATAGACTTCTGATTCTTATATTACAATTAAGAGGATATGAGCTCAATGATTTATCATTTTACTACACATTCATTCCCCTTGCTCAGCTTGGTCATTGCAACACAACTCTCTGTTTGTGATTAACTTCCAAAATTTATCCTTTTATCTAACATTATTAAGCATTGCGTAGTCTGTAATTTAATTTTTTTTCTTCGTATCCATTTCATGCTTGCTGTTATATGCTTTCTTTCAAGTGATTACGTTATTTTAAAAATACAGGTAAAAACAGAGAATGAACTGGTAGAAGCCATTGCAACAGCAACAGGAGCACAAAAGGATTCTTTATGTTTCATTGAAGTATTTGTGCACAAGGATGACACCAGCAAAGAGCTGCTGGAGTGGGGATCCCGAGTTTCTGCTGCTAACGGCCGCCCTCCAAATCCTCAATAAGAGATTGGTGTTGGAAAATTTCTTTCCGCAGGTTTGGAATTTACCTTGAGTTCTAATCGAAGGACATGTTGCAGAACTACAAATAAGAGAAAACAGGCTCCCTTAGTTTGGAAGAGATTTCTATTGTTGTTGCATCCTGCTTTTTGTTGTAAAAGAGGCGAGTGTTTATTACTGTATATTAGTATCAAACCATTTTCGAGCTATGAAACTAATCTTGCCTTTCGTTCATCCTACCCACCTGGCTAGCTACATGATGTATTAATAAAAACTAACTGTTAATGCCTTAATTTGCATAACAGACCGGAAGAGAGGAAAGAATCACTCCAAGCCCACGAGATGATTCAGGATTCGATACGGTATTCTTTCCGTTTATGTTTAAAATACGTAATAAATAAGCCAAATAAAAATAAATATATAGACAGAAATTTATGTGATTCTGTATAATACTTATGTCCACGGGTTGTTTGGGGGTAAAATTCACTATGATAGGCGAGTTTACAATCTCTCATGGCCTCGTACATCGCTCAACACAATGGAAAAATTTATAGGAGATCTTCTAGAGTCATTATGTGTGGTTTAGTTTGGCATATGGAGCTTTTATAGAGATATTTTATGTAGGGACTCGAGAGCTTATGGAGAGTCTATCAAATTTGTGGGGGATCCCTTCATATATATATATATATAAATATATATATAGGTCTTTTATTTAGAGTGATTGAGTCCAACTTACATTGTGAAGCCTTTTCATTTTAAAAGTTTGAATCCCTTTTCTTTTAGAAGTCTATGTGTCTTTCCTCTTAGGAGTATGAGTCAACTTGTCCTATATCTTCATGGCTTTATCTTTTAGTTTGATTTTCGGCCTTATCTCGAGGCTAAATTATAGGTTACTGATTTGACCCCTACAAATGCTTGTGATTCTTAAGGGTGATTTGCTAGACAAGAAGGCTTTGAAAATCTTCAAGTTAATAATCTGCAAAATAAATTTTGAACATTGACCCTTGATTTCTCGTTCAGTCTTTGGTTTTATGTTTGTTTTGTGCTAAGCAATAAAAAGCTCAACTTGAAGAGATAGGCGGGAGCTGTACTCGACCGCATTAGGTGAGCGTGGAGCTCTGCTTTAGCGGGAGGTGAACTCGATTGCATTAGGTGTAAATTGTTGTTGGTGTTCTTGTTTTCTTGTTTGTTGGTAGTAACCCACACTTAAGTGGTCAGAAAGCCCGTTGACTTCCTAAGTCCACATTAGGCGGTTGACGAGCCAGTCGACTTGTTCTTGAAAGAAACCCGCACGATGTAGTTGTAGAGCTCGGTGATTCGTTCCCTAAGGTAATCCGTTGGCGGCGGTTGTGTCGTGAGCATAAACACTCGGCGTTTGCTGGAGAAGATGATGTGCTTGTATTGCTGTCCATGTGAGAGAGGTCAGGCAGTCCAGAGAGTTGCCTGCTTGTTAGGCACTCGAGAGGTCGGGCGGTCTTGACCTTTCCTGATTGTTGGCTCATCACGAGGGAGGTCGGACAATAGGATAACTTGTCCCACCTATTGACTCTTGGCGAGGTGTGAGTAGGGTCGGGCGGTCCCTAATCTTTCCCTTTTTCAAGGACACCACGAGTCTTTTGACTCGTCATTGATGTTTAAGGATTGTGTGGCCTGTTGGCCTCTGCCCCCTTTTTCTTTGGCACTATGAGTTTTTGTACTCAACATTGGTGTTTGGAGAGATGCTCGACTGCACTGTTGTGGCAAAAGGTTGAGTTCGACCGTCCTGAGAGGTTTTCATAAAAAACCAAATATGTTAATGTAATACAAATTACAAGTTTAAGTTTGTAAATCTGAGTCATTCTGCTAGAGTGTGGTGAAGGTTGGTGACACACAGGAGATGCTCGTGGGCGACCATGCTTTAGCATTATTGAAGGCCCGGGATGCTTGCAATACTGAGTGGTCTAACTGTTAACGACAAATTGAGATGCCCGAATGGTGCTTGAGATGGTATAGTTGGTATTACGTTTCATACGGGTGATTTCCCGTAAAGTATATTCCCTGAGTGTGTAGCCAATCAGATTCTTGTAGAACCTTGAGGAGTTGCAGGGGAAAAAATCTCTAAAAGTCAAAGTTGTTAATAAAAATTAAAATAGCGAGTTTGAAAAAAACAAACCAGGACGATTTAGCCGTTGTTTTGCTTGTATGAATCAGGACTCATGGTTGAGCCTAGATGCTAGATCAATTAAAGTGCATTATTTTTGCCTCCATGTTCCTGCTTATTTGCTTTGAAATGAAATTATTTGATCTATAAATTTTATGTGCCCTTGTGATGGCTGGGTTCGTCGCCTTTTACATACTCCATCAGATGCTCTTTCTCACCACGATTAGTTGCTCGCCAAAATCAATTGCCCACTATGCTGGGTTGTTCGCCACAACTTGGTGTGTTGCTGGGGATGAAGTTGCATGGCATCGTACAACTGGTTGTGGCAACCTCCGACGGTGACAGGAGATGCCGGCGTTGATTCATAAGCTCAAGGTTGTCACGGGGGTACCGAAACACGCCGCCAAGAAATGATCAGAAGGAGCCTCTATGACTGAGAACTTCCTTGTCGACGACAGAAACCACCGTCGAAGGTGCAGGCGTCATGCCCTCTGTCCACCTTGCAACGCTTTTGGGGGCATATGACTAAGCTAAGCTTCACGACATGAGTCATACTCGCAGCGGTGGAGAGGCGTTGAGCAGCTCCTGTGTCGAATGTCGATGGTGGGGGCGAGGTACAGCGGCAAACAAAGCCCATGTTGTCGGGGACCTGCCTGGCAACAGAAAGCTCCGACAAGCTAGGTGGCAACCGGTGGCTGGGCCTTCGGGGCGCACAGGAACGTGTATCCTTTGCTCGCAGCGCAGTGTCCGATGTGTTTGACTTTTGGCATCAAGAAACTATCCTGTTGGTGGCAGAAATCGCAAGCGATGCGGTTGATGGTTGGTGGTGGCTCCGACAGCTCATGGATGTCGATGTGTGATCCTCCAGCAACTCATTGATCTCTGCTCTCCCTGAGCAGGGCAAGCACAACGCGCCGCTAAGGTGAGCGATCGGTGGAAAGCTCTGTCTTCGCGACATCTCCACCATACAGGGTGGTTGGAACCAGACCCCATCACTCTATAGGGGTGGTGGCTACAACTCGTGCGATTTGCACAATGAAATGAAAGAAAGAAACTAGGTGCATGCCCTGCACCCGTTATGCACACTGTGCATGGCATTCAAAGTGCATCTGTCACGTGCACAATACATGCCATGCACTCTGCTAGTTTAATCTCCTTCGCCCTTTTTTTTTTCGTAACATCACGTGTGGCCTGCAACCATAGTGCATGTCTGCTGCACGCATTCCCGTTCTTTTTCTTTCTTGTTATAGAAAAGTATTAATGAAATAAAAAATAACAAGAACATAGTTGATTTGATAGGGAAAACTTATCTAGCTTCTGGTTGCAATTTTGTGAGTCGTAGAATTCTCCTACAGTCCCACTGTGTCCTGTTCATATACTGTCCATGCACTGTTCACGTCAATTTGGTACTGTTCATGTCAATTTTTCTTGTTTATTTATTGTTCATTTAAGCAAATGTTTTTAAAACTTAAAAGATAAAATATTGTATTTAGATAGTCAAAACTATTGTACGATTTAACTCTAGAATACGAGATGTTTTCATCTGAACTGTCTATCCAAACCTAGGTAAACAATTGCATGCATGCACTCACTTTGTGTGAGAATGCCCATTTTTTCATCATTCTTTTGTTGTCACCAGCACTTCATTTGATTGATGCCTTTGTAACTGAACAAACCCATTTTGTCTGGCCCTGTTCCTCTTTGTTACCGTGCACTCTTCTTCTTGGTGTCCCTTTCCACCAAAAATCTTGGTTGTAACTTGAACACATCGATCCCGCTACCTCTTTAATTATCATACATTGTTCCCATCAGAGCAAATAAAATGATACCCTTGTGGTATTGAACCCACTCTTTTATACCAGATTTATTTGGGTTTTTTAATAAATTTTGCTTAAAATCTCAAGGCTTAAGTTATTTTGATAAGAAGAATAATATTAGGTGTATGGAAAGAATTAAAAACTTACTTTAGAGATTGATATACCTTGATATGACTTATTAGATTGTAAAATTTATCTTTATCGTAAAATATATGTGACATATCATATTAAGTATGTCGGTTTTCAGGTGTTCTTGTTTGTATTTCTCTTTGTGGGTCTGGTATTTTCCTTTCAAGAATCAACAAGCGCACTACATGAGAACTTATAGCAATATGAATATATATTTTTCGACAGAAATAATGCATATATAGAACGTACGTAAATGATATTATCAATTAATTTTATGCCATCATATAATATTATATAATAAAAAATTATAAATCATATCTTGTAATAAAATGAAAGTACAACTGTAATGCCTTAATGGAAAGCTTAAACTACATGACATATACTTCAAAATGACTAGTCAATGATACAACTGAAGTCCTATTAGAATTTTATAAAGAGCATAAACTTCTTATTTTCAAGCAATGTGATATCCCGTACATCACACATCCTTATTTTTATGATATGGGATATCACAACAATCCGTACTATTATGACTATCTAATAATTACTTCTTAAAACATTCAATTATCAGGCTCATGATCGATCAATTTCCAAGAACCATCGGGCTGTTGAACCATACCCTTGTTCTGCACACACCGCCATGACTCCGGAATAAGATACTCCTCCTTCAAACCATCCATGGTCTTATTCACTAGTGCAATATCACGATGAACCACCAACTTAAACCTCCCTTTACTACCTTGCGTCCCTGCAACTCCATGCAGGTAACCCTCCAAGTTATGCCAATTTCCCTGATTTCCACTCTTCAAGAAGTTCGATTTTGTGGTATCAATTTGCAGCTCTTCTCCCACATCCGAGTACCCTATTAATGGATAGTTGGGAACAAAATCCGGAGAATTACGGATGCGCAAGGCTCGAAGATCGTTATGTCTGGAGAACACTTTCTTGAAATCCGAATCTCCCACACGAGGGCTGCCGAATACAAATGCCGTCACCGGGCAAACTTTGTGTTGTTGGCGTTTTGGCCTGTTGAATCCGTTGGCAACTATGTCAATTGCATTTAGAGTTGCGAGCGCTGCACCCAAGCTGTGGCCAACTACAGTTATGCTGATTTCCTCGTTCTTGAATTCTTCCACCAGTCTCCTAATCTCCCCAAGAACCTGGATCATAAACGAAGCATTTCTTTATGAATATCGTTCTACTTAATGTTTAAGAATGATGGGTACGTAAATAAAGAATAATCTGTCGAGATTTACCTGGTTTCTGGCACTAGTCTTATTGAAGTGCGAACGAGAGTCATCAGAAGTGTAGATGGAATACCAACCTTGATGCACCTTAGGATGATCACGACCCTCAGCTCCAAGTATTTTGGAAGCTGAAACCCAATCAGATTCTAAATCATCTATCCATTCCAGGGTCCCCACTGTTCCTCTCCAAGCAATCACAATATCCCTCCTCCCTAAAATGGCCTTCCCTTCGTCTGTGGCAACTGCAACATACCCTATCCAGTTTGATTCCTTGCTCCATGCCTCCCTCGACAAGGATTTTATGATAAATGCTTCGGGGACTTTGATTGATGATGTTGCATAGAAGAACTTTGTCACGGTATATTTGAAAGGATTGCCGTTCTCCAGAAACACCTTTGGGAAGAAATCCTTCTTTGCATATCGGCTGCTTCCTGCAAACCTTGATACCTTCTCTGCATCAAAAGCATCATATGTAGCTTGAGTCATTTCACCATAATGAATTATGTACCGGCGAAGATCAATGTCGAGAGGATCCAGCAAACCCTCCCAATGATTTTGGCCGCTAAGGCTCTTCCATTTTTTGGCTGTGCTATTCATCTTATTCTTCCAGCCAAACCACCTTGTGAGGATATACAACTGATTCTACTGCAGGCCTTTATATACATGACTTGCTTGAGATCATCTTTGACCGTGCATTTGAACACAGTGATCAAGCATGCAGCTTTTAATCCACTCAATCTTCTTGATCCTTTGAGTTTCCAACTAAAAATCTAATTTATATATATATATATAATATGCTTAATTGGTGTTTCCTTTCAGCAATCAAATAATAAAAGAAAATTCAAAGATATCAATAAACTATGATGTCGAATGTTTTAAGTCTTATTTTATGCATTAAATAACATTATTATTTATTCCATTTGCCACCAAACCGTAATATTACAAACAAATAGCTTCTCAACAAATAATAAATTAAACTCCGGCCATATTCCAACCAAATCATCACGTCAAGTTTTTAATTACTTATCAATTAGTGAATGATCTTACGCAAATTAAAATAGAGAAATGATATTTGCAATATACTCTTTTTATAAATGGCTAGCACATTTGTAATTCTTGCGCTCTCCCTTTAAAACAAATCGGGTCCACCATTAATTACTTTTTATTATTTGCAAACTCACATGAAAAAAAATTATTTTTTTAATAGTAAATTTCACATTTTTTAAAAGAATTTAGCTGGACTTGTACGTCTAAAAAATATTGTATCTATCATTACTCTTATAAAAATATCATCCAACTTATATAGAATGGGACATGAATGTTTATTTTAATCATAATGCATGCTTCAAGCGACGTGCTAAACATGCCTTAAAGATTGGCAAATATAGCTAATGGTATCCAAGATCATGTTAAGGCTGACGCTGTACTGTCGAGAAGCCAGGCTAGGCACATTAATGACCATGCCCGTACATCATGTTCTTGGCTTAGAAGTCCTAATTACCACCTTTTTCTTCTTCAATTTTCTTTTCGACCAACAGTGACAAACATTTTCCTTTAAGCTTCTCTTGCAGGTTCATGATGATCATGATCTAAATCGATCACGGCCTCAAGACATATATAAGTACTCGTCGTACGTAGCTTTAAAGTTATTAAAACAAAACATGTGAAAAACATGAAGATGCTTGGAAGTCAAAGAAGTTAGGTCATGCAACTTGTCATTTCAATACTTTGCTTGCGATGGTGTGTAACCAAATTCAAGTTCTTTCAGAGGATCGAGCAGATACCATTCGTAGTATTGATATGACATAAGTTAATTTGTATCTATGTTAAGTTAACAATTTAAAGACTATCAATCGAGAGTATTGTAAATGAGAGTACCTCAAGCACTCTCAAACATTCTCACTACTATTCTTTATTTTATTATTATTTTTTACATACTTTTTACTACTATTAAATATTCTATTATTACTTTTTATTACTATTCACAAATATTCTCAAACGCTTTTACTATCCAAACATAAAGGCTTCTTCCAGGGTATGTAGTTGATGCATAGGAAAAGGAAAATTTGCATAAGAAGTCTAGAGATATTTTATAGAAAGTTCATTCAATAAGTGTGAGGAGATCAGTTTTGGTGAAAGAAAATGAGTGGAAAGGAAAGTGATTGCTCTATCCATGAATCAAGGGGGAGGACATGAAAGGGCAAAGGAAAAGGCAAATCAAAACCTGTTGAAGGTGGTCCAGCTAAAGCTACTGGGGGAAATGCCCAAAGGGTGAGTAAAAATTCTATTACTAAGACTGTCTCATGAATGTTGTAGTCTGGAATGTGATGGGATTAAATACTTTATAAAAATACACTCATTTTAATATATGTGTTGTGAAATATGTTGTATAGATATCATTACTCGTTAGATTGGGCTTATTCAACCTTCCATTCCTCACACTTTCATGAATTCGTTTGAAATCTTTTTGGTTCAGAATGTCAAGGGAAATTTATCAAAGTTAAAATCAAAAATCAAAAAAATAAAATAATAATGTTTTATTCTATAGTTTTTTGTCAGTCCAGGTCTGCTTCATTCACTGGTTTCATTTGGGCCATGCTCAGGAAGTCTTGTCTTTGTACCTGGGCTTAAAATGGTGGGCGGCTTAAAATATGGGCTTCGACTTCGAACAACGGTCCACCACCCCCTCCTCTCTCTAAAAAAAACACATTATTCAAGGTGGTGGGGATTGTTGTTTCGTTCGTGCCAAGTTCTAAACAGAGTCTCGTAGATTCGGAAACAAGCTCAAGACCTTTGACCTCGACCTGTGTTTGGTTTTTGGGTATTCTGTGTTTGTGTGTGATAACTTTTTCTCCCCAGTCGGTCGACACCATAACCAGAAATCCTTTCCCCTGGAAGCGACGAGACGACCGACCAAGCCGACCCCGAAAGCATCGACTTCCACTAGTTTCCTTTTTATATGAGACTCAAATTCTGCGATTTTTCAGGTAGGCCATCCCTTTTCTTACTGTTCTCTCTTTTCCTTTCCACACGCATCACCATATATATATGCTGGTTTTTTTAAAATAATAATAATGTTAGGTTCAGAATTTTATAGTCAGTATGCGGTGCTTGTTGTGAATAAGAATAATTGAAGCAAGAACCTTTTTTTTTTGTTCTTATGTGTCTGAATACATGAATTTAGGGGATAATCTCTAAATATTCCTGTGACGCTTTCAGATCCCAATCAGTCTGTCATTTTCTGGGACTCGTACTGATCGTTATCGTCAGATCTCTATGAGCTTTTAGGAATAGCCTTATTAGGGAACCAAGAGCAGTTTCAATTACTCCCAGGTAGTGATGGCATCAAATGTTTTGGATTGGATGGAAATTATAATGTTAAAATCGGAAGGGCAAGCTTTGTTCTAGGCTTGATTTCTAGAGGATGTTGCGAGGCAATTTCATTGGTTGCTAGTATGGCTGCCTTACTAACCATTGTATTCTTGGCAGCCCCAGAATAAGAACTAGATGGACGTTCATTGTGTCTATTAAAAAGGAAAAAAAAAATACTTTAGCTAGTCTATAAATGGAGTGTGCCAATGCCCGAGTGTCATGCCATAGAATATTTATATATTCATTTTGAATCCAGTATTCATTGTTCTACGCATTCTCATACCAAAAAACAGATTTTTTTGCCAAGTGAAAATGTACAAAGTTGGGTTGTTTTGACTTAACTTCGTAATTTGGTAATTAGTTAGCCATTGAGATAGAAGTTGTTATTTAAGAATCAGAGGAATGTGTGTTCTTTGGAGTTCTGGCATGTAATCGATCTTTCCAGTTATTTTTATGTGGAATACTAAATTTAGATATATTTATCGGGGAAGTTATGCTGTACTAAGATGTGATCTGAATCACTTCCTCTTGTATACAACCTGTGTACTTGAGCTATGCCTTTTGCATTTTTGAATGGCGAAACAGGATTTGTGTAATGAGCTAAGTCATTAGGATGCATATTTTTTCTGGTTCAGCTATCACATATATGGACCGAACTCAGTTGTTTCATATTCTTTCTCTTGCATCATTTCACTAGTTGATTGTAGCTTGTACCTGCACTCTTTATTTGGAAATGTTGGCAATGAAGAAGGATTTCAGAGAGTACTTTATAGTGGCTGAAACAGAAAAAGTTCTGGGTAGAGGTGAAAGGTGAAGAAAGATATGCGCAACCACCCAAAGTGGTTGGGATACATGGTTTTCATATTTTGGCTTGAATCTGTTTATGCATGGGCACTTAACTCTCTGTTTTTTCTTTCATTCATTCCGAACTATTGGAATAGCTTATAAAAAAACAACGTGAGGATAGATTATAGTCGAAGATAGTTCAGCCTGACTCATAGAGTACTAGAGTATACAGCTTTTAGAATGCAATTGTATTAATTTAAATTGTATACTTTTGCAAGTTGTTCCGATTACTTCCTGTGTACACATGCTATGCCTATTTCATTCATATCAATAATATTTATCTCTTATAAAAAAAAAAAAAAAAAGTTGTGCCGATTACTTGACAATCATTAATGTGCTTTCTTGTGTTTTGGAGCTATGTTTCAGTTCTCTTTGTTCCAGTTTGGAACTTATTCTATTTTTACCTCTAATGTGCAGATAAATATTAAGATTTGGGTTGCTCATATGAGTCGATTACATCATTGCATGATGCTTTATGACTAGGTAATGAAGGGTTTCTATGAGAGAGGTGTTGCTTCGAAATGTTCTTCTAAAAGTTTAACTGATACCTCAAGTAGATGTCCACCATCTGTTTCTTCAGACCCAGGATCCAGTACTAGTAAGTTCCCCAAGGCCTCCTTATGGTCAAGTATCTTTGCATCTGCACTCTCGGTCTTTGAGACACGTAGTGAGCCATCAGATAGTGAAAAAAAGGCGGTTCATAGTGATTCACCGGCTTGTGAGAAGAAGGCAGTTCATATTAGACACAATGGATGGACAGCAGCTTTGAGAAAAGCTGTGGCTATTGGCTCAATGAGGAGACTTCAAGAGCGTGTACTGGGGTCAAGCAGGACTGGTGTTTCTAGCTCAACTAGTGACATATGGCTATTAGGTGTGTGCTATAAAATCTTGCAGGACGAGTCATTTGGAGATGCTGATTCTAGCAATGGATTAGCAGCATTTCAACGAGATTTTTCGTCAAGAATTTTGATGACATATCGTAAAGGTTTGTTCAATGAAATATTCGCTTTGCTATGGAGGATCTACAGAAAAAGCTTTTGCAAGTTTGAATTGCCATTATAAAACCGTTATCCCCTTTTTTTTTCTACAGGTTTTAATGCTATTGGAGATTCAAAGTATACAAGTGATGTTGGCTGGGGTTGCATGCTTCGCAGCAGTCAGATGCTCGTTGCTCAGGTATAGTGCTGCTATATTATATTCTTGCCTGATTATCATTATATTGTTTTAAAATGATATTTGAATTTATTATTCATAGGTTGTTTCTTGTTTGTATCATGCTTGTTGGGTCAATGAATGACTAGTACTTGTCTTTGCAGGTGTTGCTTTTTCATTTTTTAGGGCGATCCTGGAGGAAACCTATGCAAAAGGTGAGGTGCATGGCATAGAAATGAGATATCTAGCATTTTAGTTTTTTGTTCCTAAAAAAAGGGCGAGATGAAGCTTATTCATCATATAGGTCGATGAGTTACAAGTCATTCGCAATCATCCCTATTAATTTTAATATGGTTTATTTGCATCATATGCAGCCATTGGACCAAGAATATATTGAGATTCTGCACTTTTTTGGGGATTCTGAGGCATCACCTTTCTCTATCCACAATCTTCTTCAAGCTGGAAATGCTTATGACCTTGCTGCTGGGTCATGGGTGGGCCCTTATGCCATGTGCCGCACATGGGAAACTCTAGCCCGCTTTATAAGAGAGGCAACTGACCTTGAGGACCAGCCACTTCCTATGGCTGTTTATGTTGTTTCTGGCGATGAAGATGGGGAGCGAGGTGGAGCTCCTGTTCTTTGCATTGAAGATGCCTCAAGACATTGCTTGGAGTTTTCAAGAGGTCAAGTTAATTGGACGCCCATTCTTTTATTGGTTCCTTTGGTTCTTGGACTTGACAAAGTCAATCCCAGGTTTGTAAAGTTGCTGGAGTTTTCACTAATTGTCCCTTATCTTCTAGTCTTTGGTAATCCTGGGAAGTTATAGAACCTAGATTAGCATAGTTGTGTCAGATCGTGGTATGTTCATGGTTTTGATGGGATTGGTGGTCACTTGTTTTATTGAACTATCTTGTTGAGGAAAGACTTAACAGGAGCTTTTTTATCCAGCTTGTTGGATTGCCCGTAGCTTCCTGAGTAATAATTTTATGGAACTTTGATGGAGATCTTGATGAAATCCCAGTATGTCCATATCCACGTAGGTTTCAGTTTTAATTTTTATAAAATGCAACTCAGTTTATGGGAATCTCGAGGTCATAAAAAAAGGCTTGTAAGTTGTAATTAAGCTAAACAGCCATAGCAGACAATGGCAATGCTTTGGGTGAGATAGAGGGAGTTAGATTCTTCAAATTTTGTACAACATTAAATACAACCCATGCATCCACATGCGATTGAACCCATTTTATGCCTTCTGATCCAATTTTTAGGGGAGAGGAGTTGCCATTTGGTCCAAAGACCGTTGATAACAAATGTTTAATCTTTTTAGAATCCATGAATTGAAGAAACATGAACTCGATCTGCTAGGAATTCATTTCCCATTGACATGTGCAGGCATTCAATGGTGATCCTGTACATGTTTGCTGATTGTGGTGTGACCTAATATGCTGGTTCTGAGATTTACTTTATGAAAAAAATATTGATTCATAGAATAAGGTTATGTAGAAAATATTAACAAATACGTTAATCAATGATAGAATCAGTGAAATTTAGAATTTGTTTCTATCCTGCTTCCTGCTATATATGATAATTACTCAAATGTTTTTTCTTTCATATTCTTTCCAGATATATTCCATCGTTGCAGGCAACATTTATGTTCCCACAGAGCCTTGGCATCATAGGTGGGAAGCCTGGGGCTTCAACTTACATTGTTGGTGTGCAAGATGAAAAAGCTTTCTTCCTTGATCCACATGACGTTCAGCCAGTATATAGCCTGACTTGAATAAATTGCTTCCTGTGTAAATACTTGTAATTGCATATATTAGATGGATAGAACTATATTTGTAGAAATTGATGAATCTGAAAATATTTTAAAAAAAAAAAAGGTAGATTTATTTTAACTTTTGAGAGACTAGAGGAATGAGAGGAAGGGAGATGGTGGAGCATGGCCTGTTATTTTGTGGAGAATATAGTCCTGGAAAGAGTTCAAAGGAGAAAACTGATCGTGTTTATCTAGTAGTCAGGATTTACTGTTTCCTTGGATTGGAAATTCCACATATAGGCATGACCTGCAACTTTGTCAGTCGTTGAATTTCCCCACGAAAGAAAATTTGATAACTTGTTTCTCCTGTGAGAAGGCTGCAAAATAAGAAATCTGAATTGACCAAAAAGCGAAGGTGGATGATTGAAATTATCTCCAGCATCCTGGCATCTTGCTTTGCCATTGGTGCATTCCTTTTTTTATCATTGTAAACATCATTTCATCTCAACTTCTTCTTGTCGACCTGTCTTAAAGATGCTTATCATTTGATTGGTCTTATGTTCTAGGCTGTATATTGAGCATAATGAAATTGTGGTTTCACTCTTGGATGACTATAATACTTTAATGCTATTTGTTGTCAGGTGGTTAGTGTCAGTAGGGACAATCAAGAGGCTGATACTTCATCTTACCACTGCAAGTAAGCCTATTGCTGAGACTGAATCACTTTCAGCATTTACAGTTTTTGGTTTCTTTTTTCTACTTATATTTTTACCGATCAAAAAAAAGTTTTTGGTTTCTTTTTATTTTGCTCTCACTCTCACTCTCGCTGTCTCTCTCTCTCTCTCTCTCTCTCTCTCTCTCTCTCTCTCTCAGTATCATTCGGCACATACCATTGGACTCAATCGATCCATCCTTAGCAATTGGATTTTATTGCCGAGACAAAGGTTTATTGCTCCCTCTTGACTTAATCTCATGGTTCTGCTGCTCATCACTAATGACAAAAGTTTTATTGACGAAAATATTTTCTTTTTCATTTTTCTGTATTGGCAGATGATTTTGATGACTTTTGTTGCCGGGCATCCAATCTTGCAAATAAATCAAATGGTGCTCCATTATTTACTGTGGCTCAGAAACATAATTTGTCAAAAACTAGTAGTCATCCTGAATCATCAGTCAGTACTGATGGGATCCAAAGGGAAGATTCCTTTGCTGTGATGGCCGTGAGTGATGCTGAGGGCCATTCACATGAGGATGAGTGGCAACTCCTTTGATTAAGGATCACTTGGTGGGTTCTAAGGCCAGCAAGAAGGTTGGACATTTTGTACATGATTTGGCTTCTGTTTGGTCTTGTGCCAATTCCACGGGGTTCTCACTACCTCTGCAGTGATTCTGTCTTGCTCAATCCAGTCTGATAGATCTGCATTTGTAGTACGAACATTGAATTATTAGAATTCTTTTTGTACGTATTTTGTAAATAACTTTCCAAGTGTCAATATGATAAATTGATTAGAGATATTTATGATTCATTTATTATGCTTATATATGGTACATAGAACAGCTTCTTTTACTTATGTATTTCTCAGCCTGGACGGGACCAATTCTGTCGATCCACCAGTTGGACCCTGAGGTACCAATAATATTCCTGACCTGGCATTGGGCGCTCCTGTCTGTTGTTTAAGGGTGGCATAATAGCATTGAATTTTCATGAATGTCATTGCTTCTCATGATTCTCTTTCTTCTTTTTCTTTGCTGGCTGTTCAAATCTTCTAGTGTTACTTTATGAGCAAAACGATATCTTGTTGAACCGGCTGAAAACATCCCCGGATCACCATCGGCGGCAGATCAAGGCGGCCAGGTTGGGTACCCAAAAATAAGTTGAAATGATAGCATATCACCCGGTTCTCCAAATGAAACCTGGATTTGAAAACTTCACCCCTCTTTATATAAAAAAATATATATAATGTTTTATTCATTGTACTTTTAATTTTGACTGAATCATTCCTGCCGTAATTAGAAATGCCGCGCGAACATTGTTTGATATTTAGCTTAATTAAGGGGCAAAAAATGAAAAAAAAAATAGAGAAAGAAAGAAAAAAGGTAGAAAAAGGGAAAGTAAAAAAAAAAAAAATAGCAAAACAAATTCGGCCACGGTAAGAACCAAATCTAGACATGAACAAAAAAGTCTCTGTATTTACAGCCCAGCCCAACTGTCCTTGCGTTTTTATAGTTTGGATCATGCTACAGCCCCCGCTGGGGGCTCCCGCTGGGAGCTCCCGCTGGGGCTGTTGTAGTGTTTTTTATGTATGTTTTTTTTAAGTTATTTTTTATATAGATTTTTTAATATTTTAAAAAAATAAAATAAATTTAGAATATTATTAAAAAATCTTTTCTTAATCAGTAAGTAAAAAAAAAATATTAAAAAATACTTCCTTAATCACGAAGTAAAATAAAAAATCATTTTTTTATTTTACTTCCTAATTAAGAAAGTATTTTTTAATAATATTATATTTTTTTAAAATATTTAAAATTATTAAAAAATTTATATTAAAAAAAAACTAAAAAAAACACACAAAAAAATACACAAAAACACACACACTATGCCAAGCGGTAGCTCCCAGCGGGAGCTGGGAGNCCTCCCCCCCCAACCCAAAAAAAAAATGATATTACTACTCCTAAAGTCTTCGTTTGGTTACTGAACTCAGCTGAGTTCAGCTGACTTCATTTTAATTTTAAACTAAATTTAATATTCAAACATTTAAACTATTAAATTCATTCTAACTCAAAACTTTTTTATACATGAGACTCACAACTTTTTTCAATTTCTTATAAAAAATACTAAACTCATTTTAACATCCAAACACACTTTAAACTCAATTTAGATGGATCCCATATAATTCTCTTCACTACTAAACTTACTACTATTCATAAAAAATTCAACTCAACTGAGATCAGCTTAACATCCAAACGCAACGTAATATCCTAGAATCAATGTCCCATATTTATCTTTTTGGTTTCTTCCCTCTTCCCCTCTTAGGTCTCCAACAATGAGTTGTGCATCTGTTTGGTGGTATCCTTTTCTATGTTTTTCTCATCAATCTCTTGGATTCCCAAGGAGCAAGGAAAAACCAACCATTTCTAGCTCTTCTATGCTCATAAATACAAACTTACTATACAAGGTTCATTAATATTTTAAAAACTCTATTTGCACACGGGAGGGGTACCTCCCGCGTACACAGGCCTCCACGTGGACGTCAGAAATGGTAACATTTCATTTCAGCGTGTAGGAGTATATTTAGATAGACTTCCCTTCGTCTTCGTCACAGACGCCAATGACCAAGAGCCCTCAACTGATAGACTCCCATTCGTCTTATCTTCTTCATCTGCCAACGAAGATGAATACAAGTTTGATTCTTCTTCTCAGATTCGGTGATTTTGGATCTTCTTCTTATTTTGGAAGTCAACTCAAGGACACACATTCAGACTGGACAAAAACTTAAGCTTGGAAGTCAACTCAGTGACACACATTCAGATTGGGCAAAAACTTAAGCTTGGAAGTTTAAGCTAGTTTGAATATATGAAGATTAACGATAGATTTTGGGCAAAAACAATGACACCAAAATCAAATTTTGGGTCTTCTTCTTACGCAAGGTGATTCTATCGTTGATTTTGGGTCTTCAATCCACTGGGCATAAGTTTCAAACAAGAACGGGAAAAAAGAAGAAGACTGATTTTGGCTCTGGGATGGGTTTGGTTTTATGAAATTGCAGTAGTTTTTTTTTTTAAGAAGAAGAAGAAGAAGAAGAAGAAGAAGAAGAAGAAGAAGAAGAAGAAGAAGAAGAAGTGTTGTTTCTCAGACCGATTTTGGCTCTGGGATGGGTTTAATTTTCTGAAATCACAATATTTTTCTTTTTCAAAGAAGAAGAAGAAGAAGAAGAAGTGTTTCTCAGACCCATTTTGGCTTTGGAATGGGTGAAATTACTGTATTTTTTTTTTTTTAATAATAATATCGGTTGCAGCCGATTCCGCAACAGGTACCCAACGCCGGGTACCTGTAGTAGAGCTGTTAATATTTATTGACATTAGATTTTGAGTCAGTTTTTATTGGCCTCCATATCCATATATAATCCATGCCTTTATACAATAATGAGCTTTGCAACCTTTGCTTCATACTAGAACAAAGCATATTATTTTGTATAGCGTATCTGAGCTTATTTATCTTGGAACTATGCTCTTACTTTATATATAGGTTTTGTAAAATTATTTCAATATTGTTGATGCAAGATTCAGACATATATTCCCCTTTGATAGCAACATTATTGCCAACCAAAACCACTGCCAAAATGCAAGCTTCCAATGGACGATAAATAAAAAGAGGAAACTGATGATTTGAGGCACAAACAAATTGGGTCAAACTCAATGCAAGATCTTCTGCTTTATTGCACGCAGACAAACCATCCATATTATTAGATATTTGCCCTCATGCATGCAAAGACAAACTAATAATCTCGGGAGACATCATTGATCATAGCCCCTGAAATGAACCCTCACTGAATTGCATGTAAAGTTAAAGAAGTTCGAATAGCCCTTTGCCGCCATGAAAGCATGAAACACCCAATTTCTGGAAAGGAAAAGTTCTTCACCTGAACACACTGCGTCGTCCCTTTTTAAATCAATTGTCATACTTATAGGTACCGATATCTGAGGATGTAATATCAGAAATTAGCTAAGAAAATTGTGTGATATGGTGAAACAGCGGCAGTACAGTCTCTCCATGTTAATTGCAACAGTATAGCTTTTCCCACAGGCAAATTATGTATGTGGGTTCCTTCAAATTAAGGCCCGTGACCACTGACCAGCGTGTCGTCCAAACAATAGGGCTCACGGGAAGAGCAGAACCTATTATCACAGCCTTTCAGGGCAACATATGGTATTTCTAGTCATGTAGGTCGAAACCACCGACCCCACAATTACTGGTTTCATGTGCTTACTGAGTCTACCTCCCCAACTTTAGGGAGTGCTCTGTGGTTTTGGAGCCAGACATTTGAGTTTTATAAATTCCACATTTACATTCTTGGAGAAATTGTTTTGATGGGAGATTTTTTTCTTTAAATTTCCTGATATGTACTTGCGATAAGCTCTATACTGAAAGTATGTGCACTCCAAGATTAGTTGAAATTTAATATCAATAAAAAAAAAATGATTTGTACAAGTTTTAAATAGACAAATATTTTACAAACCCTTGTTAAAAAGTAGACCTTGTTTAAAAAAATGTAAAAAAGCTTTTCTTTATTAATGAGATCCACTTTTTTACACAAAAAGCTTATATAAAATTTGTCTATTTAAAGTTTATATCTAACATTATTCAAAATAGAAAGGTATCAGTCTCCTCTCAAACTCAAGAAAATATTTTATTCATTTTAAATGACTATATATTTTTTAATAATAAACGTATAAAATGGCTATAAATATAACACATTAGATGTGAGTTTTCAATATAAAAAATTATTTTTATTAGTCATAATTCATTATTCACATTCTTCATGCTATAAAAAATATTCACATATTTTATAAAAAATATCTCTATATCTTATATAAAAAAAGTATAAATATAAAGTATAAAAATAAATAATAAATAATGCATATAAATTAACCTTTAATATTGTAATTGTTGTTAATGCAGGGAGTCAACATCGTTTACTTTTCTCGAATCATTAGGGCATAGCAAATCCGTGCTTTTATGTTGCTCAGAAAGAAAATGAGCATGTTTAAGATTCACATTGGGGTAACCAAATTAGTCAAAAAGCTATTTCTGTTGACTCTCTGGCGAAAATTCGTAATAAAACAAAAAGTAGTTGGCTTTGCTAAAAAAGATGCATGTAGCTTGTGCAACCCCTTCTGGTCGCATTCACATGTCTATTTTTCATAGCTGGAGTTTCTGTTCATTCTTTTCATAAGACGCAAAGCATATTAGCAGACGGACCCACCCATACATTGATATAAAAAAGAATTTTACTTCTCATTATTTTCACATCCCGTACTTTTTTATTTTATTTATATTAATTGAACCCTTTTACTCATGATTTATATATTATAAATTTAATAAATAAAAAATAAAAAATTATGTATGATATAAAATATAAAAATGATAAATAAATTTTTCTAGAAAAAAAAAAAAAACACTAATGGTGGTGATTAGAATGCTCCATCTTGTCGGATTCCTACTTCCATGCCCCTCGTATAGTTGATCACTTATTATTTTATTTAAATAATGTTAAGAGTATATCAAATTATTTCTATTGTCAATTTTTTTTTTTTTGGTTTTTTACAACGCTAGGTTATATTTGAAACACAAATTTATATGAATTCATTTAAATTAATTACTAAAAAAGACTTATTATTATTTTTCATATTAAATTTATTTCAATTTATTTTATATAAAATAATATTACATATAATATTTTTAAAATTAGTGAGATTTATTATTAGAAAATTATTTTTTTATTTTATAGGAGTCCGTATTTAGTTACCTTTTCAAATAGATTTCGTCGTCTCACTGTCCAAACTAATGTAGGGGGGGCTCGACAGCCTAGCAGCATAGGTTTTTAGCTTTGGGACAACTACGAGACCACCTTTTGCTTTCTACTGAGAGATTACTTTTAAATGCATGCCTTTTCTCTACGCAACGGTTGCATGGGACCGATACTCAAGCTGCCCCATCCAATCTAATATCCAGAGAAAAAAGTAGACTCGTTTTTCTTTTCCATATGTCAACTTGCTGTTTGTCCGCTTCGTGTAGGTTTACACTTTACAGTCCATCTCTGCGCAAAATATGTATTGTCCTCCGTTTAAAGCAAACCATTGAGATTTTCATTTCATTTTATTTTAATATATAAATATTATAAATATATATTTTTAAATTTTAAGTCTTTAACAATAACTCAACTATTTCTAATTCTTAAAACAAGAAAAATATTATTCTAGTAATATTTAAATTTTATAATATTTTTATTTAATTTTTGTCTTTCATTTTTTAAAATTTCATAAAACATTTTAATTCAAATCATTTCTAATTCATTCCATCTCAATTCAAATATCTCACTATTATTTATAAATTATCTCATCTAATCTTAATTCATTATTCAAACCAGACAATATTTATCGCCTTTTTTCAGAAAAATATTATAAAAAATAAACTTATAAATTTACATAATTTAAAACATAGTACATTATATTATAAAGTTATTGACTTAATATTAAATATCAAATATAGAATTGGTTGTACTCTCTGATTCATTTGATTGGCTTGAGATTAATATTTGCCAACAAAAAAATAAAAACAATTTTTTTCTATTACTTATAAAAAGAAAAGAGAGAAATAATATTTCCAATTACAGTCATTTAAAAAAATGAATAAATTTAAAATTAGGTAAAATAATTATATTTTAATAATAAATTTCATTCTTCTCATACAAATATCTATCACTACTTTCAAAATAAACCTTTATACCGAAAAACAAAAAAAAGGAAAAAAGCATATGGTGGTGTGATGTAGCATTTGATCTTGATGAATTCCGAAAAGGGACGAGCCAAACTTGGGATATGTTACCAAAAAAGATAGCAAAACTTATGTAATTAATACACTGTTGGAGACTGGATTGCAAAAAAGTGTTTTTTTATTTTAATTAGGTCAGAGTTTTAGGTCCTTGTATGGTCATTACGTTGTTTGGATGAGAGAGTACGGACTGAGTACCCTGCAAAGAAACATGTATATAAAGAGTGAGCTGTTGATTATTAATGGCTTAGCCTTAGAGTAATAGAGACGTGACAATATTCAACGTGTTCCTTCGGTAATCCACGATTTCATTTCAGTCTTGTTGGCATGCTGCATGTGATATGCTGTCAATAGTCACTGACTCGAGCTCGTGTGATAACTAAAAGACATGCATACCCGAAAGCCTCACCTCCATGCATATAGTGCAACTCTCCATAAATTTGTACTGAGTTTTCGGGCAAGGTGATGTTATGAAAATCAATATTACTACTTTACCATATGGCCGTCTACAACCCTATTTAGTAAACTCAATAAAATTATATTTTGATCAAAATTCAATTAGATTATATAAAAATTCACTCAAGTGAACTCAACAAAATTATAGAACTTTTAACTTTGATCATTTTTACTAGTTAAATCTATTGAGTCTAAATTGCTGGCCAAATGTTATTTTTGCATAAAAAATCCCTTTTCTGAGTGTTATTCGCTTCGCGCAAGCTCACAACTCTAATAAATTTCTCTTCATCTCAAAAGCATCATCTTGCTGGAGTGCTTCAAGTTCTAATTCTGCAATATTATTATTAGTTGATGCTAATTTTTTCTTTTAAAATCTAATGTATACTTTTTTAATAATGAATAAATATTCAAATTATAATTAGAATTAAAATAAATGAAAATATCAAAATTAATATTTTAATAGAACAATAATAGATTTGGAGAGTCTATTATTTAATATTATTGAAAAGTGGTCAGCTAATTTTATAAAAGTAAATTTTCTAATTAAATTTGGATCAAACTTTATTGAGTCAAGCAATTTATTGAGTCAAGCAATTTATTAGGCATAAGAGGAATGTATATTCTAAATGTAGTTTAAAAATAAACGTTACAAATAAATTATATAAAAAGATTAACGTGATTTAATTTATAATAAAATAAATTTTATTCCGTAGCACATCAAATCCACATAATTTATTTTTGTTTAATACATTTGTAATTAAGTATTTATCAAAACTAAAAAGAAATGACAGTAAAAGAATAAAATTAGTGGAAAGTTTTGGGTTACTAAAATTTGCAAAAATCCAGACCTAATCCATTAACAAAATGGAGCCTGTACATGAACTCTCACGTTCACACATCGTTGCCCCTTGTGTGCAACAAGTGAGACAGAGATAGCTAGGATTGGAGGACCACTTTTCGTTTATACATTAATTCCCTCCCCACTCCCCACTCCCGGTAATACCTCTTCTTGTCACATTTCTTGTCATATCATTGTTGTGGTTAATGTAATGAAACAAGTTTCAGGTAGAATGATGTTCCTCAATTAAAAAATCCATCTTAAATTTCCCACAATATCATTTCAAACTTTGAAATCGTGTATCCTTTAGAATATTTCATGAGCATGCGAAAGTTAAAAAGAGCAAAGCATATCAACCAAAGCCCCTTGTTGATTATCAGCAACAATAATATATATATATTCTGAGCTTCTTGATGCATAATCTTTTTTCTTATGTGACAGGTCCAATACGTCTTTTGGAAGAAGAAAGACAGGGGCTACCTTGACCCGTTGATTAAAACAAAATTTTTATGATTATTGTATAAAGTCACGTCAATTTGTAAATTTATTTTTATGTAATCTTTTTGTAGCTAAATTATATCTCTTCTTTAAAAAAAAAAAAAAAAAAAACCCCACCGGATAATCTTTACATACTTGAAAGGAAAGGGCATTTTGTTCTTCAAGATAGCCTTTTTATATTTGACAAATTGACAAATACTTCAAGCTTTTAGTCTTACCATTTTCTACAACTAGCTAGGAGAGACACAAAAACACTATATAGAAGACTTGTACTTTCCTCTTGTTATATCAAATCTTGGGCAAATAATCTCAAGGATCTTTAAATCTGTTCATATAGATTTTTCAAATAGTTTTCATGAAATCCACAAATTACAACTATTATAATAAATCTTTCCTAAGTATTTAATATTTCCATACAAAAAGTCATTTTATTAACGATAATAACGTTTTAATATATTTCTTTGAGTGTTCAGCCTGTCATTTTGTCTTCTTAATATCACTAGTTTAAATTATTATTTTTGTTTATTCTTTATTTTTATTTTTTTAAATATTAAAAAAATACAAATGCTATAACAATTTTAGTCATTTAAAATAAAAAATATAATTACGAGAAACATTACTCATTGTCCAAATATCATACATCAATAAAATATTTATATTTAAATAAAAAAATAAAAATAATAAATTACATTTTAATACATAATATAATTTTTCATAATAATTTTGGAGGAGCAAAAAGATTGAGATAACTCCCATTTTTCTATTTATTGGTTTTTCAAACAGGTTCCGATAAAAGAAGAGACCGTTCCTCGTTTTCGGAGCTTCTTCTTACCTTTACCCTCTCTTCCTCTCTTTTAACACAGCTTACACTTTCAACGTTCTGTCTTTACTCACTGCGATTATTTTCTCATCACTCGGAAACTTCAAGCTATCCTCTCTCCCCCAGACAACGACGTCTTTGTAGGCTTCATGAACTCTATCCCTGTGGATTGAAAACTAGAGGACTTGGAAAAAAAAAACTGAGCCCCAAGAAAAACCTTTGGGGAAAAACCAGAACCCAGTGCTTTCACTTCATCTATATTCTTTTGGAGAGATATAGAGTGAGTGAGTAGCTAGAGAGTGAGTGAGTTGCAATGGTGGCTGGGAAGGTGAGACTGGCCATGGGGCTGCAGAAGTCTCCGTCCTGCTCGAAGCAGGAGACGCCCCCGAAACCGCCATTGCCATCACCGAGCTCGGCTAAGGTTCCCCAGAAAGCGGTGTTCTCCAGGTCCTTCGGGGTTTACTTCCCACGCTCGTCAGCTCAGGTCCAGCCTCGCCCACCTGATGTCACGGAGCTGCTTCGTCTGGTCGAGGAGCTCCGTGAGAAAGAGTCACGCTTGAAAACCGAGCTCCTCGAGTACAAGCTTTTGAAGGAGTCCGTCGCTATTATCCCTGTCCTTGAGAACGAGATATTTGCCAAGGATGCAGAGCTCCAAAGAGTCTCCAACAGAATCGAGTGCTTGGAGATTGAGAACCAGACGTTGAGAATGGAACTGGAAGGGTTAAAGACGAGGATGGAGGATGAGAGAAAAGAGAGCGATAAGATAGTCAAGGCAATGGAGGCTGAGATTTCGGAGTTGAAGAGAACAGCGTTGGATCGCAACAGAGTAGAGCTGATCATGGACAATGACGACCTTTCATCTTCCCAGAGGTTTCAGGGCCTAATAGAGGTGGCCGTGAAATCAAATCTCATAAAGAACTTGAAAAAGGGAACCAAATGTGCGGACAGCAGTTTGAGTTTTGAGAACTCGAAGCTCGAAGGACCGGATTCGAAGAAAGAGGACACAGAAAATGAGAGACCAAGGCACTCGAGGTGTAACTCGGAGGACCTCGCTGAGTCATCCGAATCCGCTCTCTCGAATCTCAGATCTCGCCTCCCTAGGGTCCCAAAACCACCACCGAGACCATCATCCACAACATTATCACCCAGTACATTGCCAAGCAGTCCTTTTTTCACTTCCGATAGCAAAGCGTCAACGGAGCAACCGATTCCTCCGCCGCCTCCACCAAAGAGAATGGTGCCTCCACCGCCTCCTCCGCCACCGAAGGGGTTGAAGGGGGTGCCGGCGAAAGTGAGGAGGGTGCCTGAGGTGGTGGAGTTCTACCACTCCTTAATGCGAAGGGACTCCCGACGGGACTCAGGCACCACCTCGGAGGCGGCACCTGCCACGGCCAACACTCGTGACATGATCGGCGAAATCGAGAACCGGTCTTCTCATTTGCTCGCGGTAAGTCCCGGTAATCGGTCGCGGTTTGCTTTTTCCGGTCGTATGTACAGTTTTTTAACAATGGAGCTTTAATTTATGTCAGTGACTACTGACAGGAGCATATCTGTGTCTTTACTGTTGCCTGTGTGCGCACTTTTTGTTTCTTGGATTTTATCTCAAATTGCTTGGCAGATAAGACACTGTTTATATCCGGTATTCCCTTTTCCAAATCAAAAGAATCAAAACAAGACCAACCAAAAAAAGGTGTAATTTTGATGAACCCTAGTGGCAATCCAAACTTGTTAGGAAATACTCCCATTTTGTAATATCTGACCAAATTTCTTCGTTTGTTTAGTCGATTTGGCAAATAGGGTTTTTAGCGATTGTTGGTTTGATTTGAGTTTTCACGTTTAATGTGAATTTTTTTCAGATAAAGTCAGATGTAGAAACTCAGGGAGACTTCATAAGATTTCTGATAAAAGAAGTTGAGAGTGCAGCATTTACGGACATTGAGGATGTTGTCCCTTTTGTTAAATGGCTCGACGACGAGCTCTCCTACCTGGTACACTTCTTTTTTGCTTTATTATTATTATTTTTTGGAGTATCTGTTACTTTGATCTGAATCATTTCCTTCTTTCGAGTTGTAGGTGGATGAAAGAGCGGTTCTGAAGCATTTTGAGTGGCCGGAGCAGAAGGCAGATGCACTGCGCGAGGCGGCATTCGGGTACTGTGATCTCAAGAAACTCGAATCCGAGGCTTCCTCCTTTCGTGACGATGCCCGACAGCCGTGCGTCCCGGCCCTTAAGAAAATGCAGGCTTTACTCGAAAAGTAATGCTCTTTTCCATAACTAATCTATATATTATATGAATGTTTCCATTTTGTTATCTAATTTTGTTAGTTCTTATAACTACGAGCAGGTTAGAACATGGTGTGCACAATCTCTCGCGTTTGAGAGAATCTGCCGCAAAGAAATATAAAGTTTATAATATTCCTACAGATTGGATGCTCGATGCTGGTTTTGTAAGCCAGGTAATTTCGTTTCTCCGAGGCATTGTTTACAACCTTTCTAGAGACCGACCACTTGGCCCTTTTGGTAGATTAATTAATAGATTTCAGGTGGTCCCTTCTAATGAAGGTTTCACCAGTAATGCACCATGGAACATAACTAGGAATAGTGGTCGCAACATGACAGAAGGGAAGTTTAGATTTTGCTTTTGCCTCATCTCTCTCTCTCTCTCTCTCTCTCTCTGCAAACCTGCACGCGCACATGTGAACTTCCAGATTCTTAAATGTGTCTGTTTGTCCATTTCCTCCTCTCTGTTGACCATTTAGGGGGGGGGGGGGGGGGGAGGGGTCCAAACCCCGATGAGGTTGCAATTTGCATTCTTTAGTAATGTGAAGAAAGTCTTGAAAGTTCCTCAAAAGTTGCATATTTTAATGTCACTACACAAATCCGATGTTAGATATTACTACACAAATCCCTCTACTCCTCACACCAGAATTGAATCCAACCGATAAAATAAAAAGTAAAAATCTTGTTTTTAGTTTTGTTGAAGAAGATGACTCCCCTGAAATTTTATTTAAACCTTATTTAAAACCCTCACTTGTAGCGGAGAAATATCGTGGTTACTTTTGCAGCATTTTTATGTTAAACCACTGTTGTGAATAGCCTATTGCTGGATAGATTTTTATGTAGTGAAGTGGGCTGTAAATCAGTGGGGTTGGAGCTGGTACACTTTACCTGTCCACTTTACATTTTTCATTTAACATCCTAGTTGGATGTTGAATTTGAAGTTACTGCATGCCCAATTATATAGCTCATTTATAAAAAAAATGCTGTAAAATGGAGCAGATCAAGTTGGCATCTGTAAAATTGGCCACGAAGTACATGAAGAGAGTATCGGCAGAGCTCGAAACAGTTGGCAGTGGTCCAGAAGAAGAAGAGCTGATTGTTCAATGTGTTAGATTTGCATTCAGAGTCCATCAGGTAAATTATTTACCCCATTTCTATGGTCGAGAATTCAGGGTTTTTTGTTTTGTTTTGTTTTTAAAAATACATTATTGATGGGGGATGGATGCAAATGGTAATGTGCTTGCTTGCATGTTGATGGCCAGTTTGCTGGTGGGTTTGATGTGGAAACAATGAGGGCGTTTCAAGAGCTAAGAGACAAAGCAAAATCATGCCATGTACAATGCCAAAACCAGCAACAACAGAAATTGGTGTGCAGGTCGTCGTAAACCTTGCTAATCTGAAGCAAACTCAGCTTCAGAATTGCACCTAGCTTTTGTTGTAAAGATGATACTTGATGTTTGTGAATACAATGGCAGCCAGCCAGCCATCTTGTCTTAGAAACATTAATTATTGCATATGGCTTAGTTTACTATGAATTATTCTGATAAATGAACTAGTTACAAGGCTTCTGGCACCAAAGATGCTGTCCTTCAATTTACAACTCTGTCCTATTTCTACAGCTCCTAGTGCTTTACAATCTGGTAAGTGACGTTAACTTGTATGCTTCAAAAATCCAATAAGATCTTAAACCCAAATCAATTTTACTATTATTCACAAATCACTTCATTATTATTTACAGAGTTTTAGTTCGTCTCATTACCCGATCATTAGTTTTGGTGATTAAGATGACATAAAACTGGTTGTAAAAATCTTTTAGGCGAGTATATGTTGCATTCTCACATGCTTTGATCTTCAAGCTACTGTTCAGCAAGCAGCAGCCTATTTCCATATCAAGTCGGGAGGTTTGGAATTCATACTCATTTCATCATTTTAATTTTTATAAATTTTTATATAAAATATAATAAAAAATTAAATTGTTTAAAATCTTAAAATGAAAATAATTTTCTAATAATATTTTATTCAACTTTTATCTCATCTCAATTCACTATCCAAATCTCTCTACAATGTGACAGGAAATCAACTTAATTTTTGAACTGTCAAAATTTGGTGTATAGAGTGTTTTTGGTGGACCGACCAATTTAACAAGGTGCTGAAAAATAATAATGGTTTAATTACGTGCATTTAAAATGAGGCGTCACTGAAGCGAATTCTTTCATTGAGTTATATAAACTGCATGCACCAACCGCCTTGCATTTTTGAGAACCAGTACCGGCGTTTGTAGCCGGTGACATTTTTAACATTCGCACCATGTACAGTTACAAATTCTTCTCCTTTTGTGTTGGACTTAAATGGCAAATAAAAATGTTTTGGTCCACCATTATTGTATTCTTCGTGGCGGGCTGAAGTTGAGCTTATTGTTTGAGTTCAGTCCAGCCCAAATGCCATTCTGACTCTGAATGAATCGAATGTCTAGCTAGTCCAGCGTAATTGATGATTACGATCCCTGATGGCCCAAACATAAAAAGGAGGTTGTACAGGCAACTTTTTATTGGCAACAGGCGTCAGGACAAGTTCTTACTCGTTTCAGGCCGTAAATGAATCAATCTGTACTATTATTAGCTTAATGCTTTAAATTCGAACCGAGCTCGACGTAGAAAAAACTTTATCACGAAACTAGAACTCGTTCGGTTAATAAATGACATATACTCGACTTGATTCGATTAAGGCTCGTTTGTTTATATTTATCTCAACTCGTTAGCTCTACTCATTATAGTTTGTTCATAAATCATTGAATATATATATAATTTATTTCTATATTTAGTATTGTTATATAAACATATATATATATGCATGCTTCTTTATATATGTGTTGTTTGGACAGTGAGTTGAAATGAAATAAATTGAGATAAAAGTTAAAAGTTGAATAAAATATTGTTAGAATATTATTTTTTAATATTATTATTATTTTAAGATTTGAAAATGTTGAATTGTTTATTTTATTTTATGTGAAAATTTGAAAAAGTTATAATGATAATATGAAATAAGATGAGATGAAATACTTCTTGTATCCAAACCTGGCCTAAATTTGATAATATAAGCATAGTTACCTTCATAATTAAATATGTAGCATGCAACTCAGTCATTTATGCCTATATATTAAATATAATTCATAATCATACGTTAGTTAATTAAGTACTTAAGTGATTAATTGTAGTAGGTATTTTATAATATGTGTAATAGTTAGTATGTAGGACTTGATAGTTGCATTTACTACAAAGTAGAAACCATATAAGAAATGTATTTGTTATAATCTTATAATTCAATATAAGGTTTATATATTAGTTATAAAAATTTCATTAGATTTATTTATTTATTTTTTTAATTTGGTATTTTAAATTATTCAATTCATTCAAAAAATATATACGAGTACAAACAAAATTCAAATAATAACTCGACTCGACTTGAGCTTATTAAAGAGTACAGACAAAAATTTATAAATAACTAGACTTGAACCATAACTCGGCTCGATTTGAGCTCGTGTTTGATCAGCTTGAGCTCAACTCAGCTCAACGAGCTCTCAGCTTGAACTCTTGACTCGATAATCCAAAAGTTTAACTCGACTTGAATCAATTACAACCTTATTACAACTGCAAACTCGTAGCCTTGCGCGTCTATAGGAATGCCATCTCTTCCAACTCGATCTGGGCATTTCAAATAGGTTTTCCTCTTGGGCGTCGTGTGTTTGTGTGATTTTTTATGGTTGTGGTGTGGGGTTAGATAAATATGAGGTCCTTGTGTTGTGATGCGAACTGGGCCTCTTGGATATGTTAAGATATAAAATAATAAAATCTACCTCTTCTCATCAATTTAAACTTTTAGGACAAGTAGTGATTTCGTATGGTATCAGAGTAGAGATTCTGAGTTCGAATATTGACTTTACACTCTATTACATTTAATTAAATATTTTACTTGTTGGGCTTACTCTTTGAGAGGAAGTCTGGCTCATAAGTGAGGGAGTGTGTTAAGATATAAAATAATAAAATCTACCTCTTCCTATCAGCTTAACCTTTTAGAATAAGTGGTGAATTTACAGGATATAGTTGGATGGCGAATTGCCATGTAAGTATAGTTGGCATAATGCGCTGTTGAAATTCTGTTACTACTGCTGATGTAATTCCTTGTTCTATTATTACCTTGTTCTATTATTAATGTTTTATGTGTGTATTTTGTGTCATGTTGATAACCTTTTGTAGGATGGTTCAGCAAATTTGGGTGGCTTGAAATGGGAAAGAAACATAGAGATATGTCAATAACCTTCTATGCTCCTATATGGCTACATGTCTATTCAAGGGAATCATGGTCAGACTGTTTGGAGAATGGGCTCTCAAAGTTCTGCAACGTAGTGCGGAAAAGTTTTGCTGCTTTCCCAATCAAGTTAAAAATGAACGAGATTCCCAAAATGTTATTTCACTTATCACCACTAACCAGATAGCTGCTGACCAAGTAAGGACCCATCCATTAATGGTAAAAGAGAAATAATTTGTATAATTCTACGTGTCATTATAAAAAAGTAGACTCACCTTAAAAAATTATTAAATAAATTATTCTTTATTAATGAGATCTACTTTTTTATAAAAGATTTGCATGAGACTTGACTATTTGAAACTTGTTCCAATAACTTGTGAAATTTGAATTTCATCCTAATTTTTCTGGCAGAACCTCAGACCTAGTACAGTAGTATGTTCTGTATGGTACTGAATGGGTATTGGGATTTGATATGTTGGGGTATAAAGAAGTGGAATCAATTTTGGTCTCACCTTTGTGGACTATAAAATGAGACAACTTCAAGAGCATATTGTTATCCAAAACAAATTCTGGGAGAAAGATACTGAAGCAGAAAAGAGAGATACATGTGGTTAAAGACAACCAATTACTTTACACTTGACCTTTGCCCCCCTCTTATTCCGATCCCCCAAACAATTACAAAAAAAAAAAAAAACAAAACCAAAAATGATTTGAAAAGATCACTAAAATTGCTGTGCTATGTTATCTTTCACATGACAAGATCAGCTGCGTACAGTAGTTGGTTCCAAGTATCAGGGAGTCCAGGAAGGCACCAGTGGCTGCAGTCCATGTCGGGATGCTCACCACTATATGAGGAAGGGTGTGCATCCTTTCTCAACTGTGATAACGTGGTTATGTCAAGCAAGTAAACAGGTTTCTTAATCTTTCTTAACACTTCGTTCACCACATCGGCGGCTGGCGGTGCACCGGCCGGATAGGTTGACCCAGATATTGGTTCAACTTCTCCATCACAATTCTTTTTGGGTTGATTCCACTCTGCGCCCCTGGTTTAAGAAAACAATATCAACATCTTTCTTACCAATGCACATTTTGGATTGAACTTTCAAGCGAGATAGTTTCTACAGTATGAATAATGTTAGATATAGTTCTACATATAAGAAGTGAACTTATGTGTAAGTTTTAGTTCAGCTCAAAGGGACAACATATAACGTGTACTCACAAATAATGGGTGGGAGAGATGCCCTGGAAGAAAACCTTGGTTTTGGTAGGATCAACATTGAGGTCGACCCAGTTGGCCCAAGTGGTGAGCCCCTTATAAAATGCAGTCAGACGGTCCATATCTGCGTACAAGTTTGTCCCTTCCCTTATATAATCCCACCTGCATACCCAAAACCTCAGCACCTGACACCTTAAAACATTCCCCCCCCCCCACCTCTCGGTCCATGCCAGAATATTACAAAGACAAAAACATAATCTTACGGTTGAGATTTTCCCGTGTGGGTCCACCAATGCCACGTGTTGAAGATTAGCATGTCCATCCCATTCCATGCCTTCCCGCCCTGGATTGAATCCAGGGTCAGCACTCGGCCAACGTCTTCTCTAACTATATCAACAAGGTATGGTGTACGGTATAGATGCAAAGTGACACCAAAGTCCTGCACACACTCAAAATCTCCCCCTTATTTAAAGATTAAATAAATTAGGCTCCGTTTGTTTACACAAAACTCCTATCTCATCTCATCTTATCTCATCTCAATCATTACAACTTTTTCAAATCCCCATACAAAAATATAATAAACAATTCAAATTTTTCAAATTTTAACATAAAAATAATATTAAAAAATATATTCTATTAATATTTTATTCAATTACTATTCAAAACATCTCATCTCATCTGTGTATCCAAGCGGGGCCTTAATGAAAAATGATAGGGAGTGGGATTTGGACTCTCTTTTATTTTTTTGCCCCATTTGGCTTTTTAATTTTTTTTTACTTAAATATTAAGAAAATATTATTTAATAATATTGTAAATTTTTTATTTTTCTAAAAATATTTTAAAGTATTAAAAAACGATGTGAAAAAAAATAAATTTTAAAGAATTTTTGATTTTTTTTCCACATCATTTTTTAACACTTTAAAACATTTAAAAAAAATTTACAATATTATTAAACAATATTTTCTTAATCACTAGATAAAAAAACTAAAAAAAATAAAATGCCCAATCGGACAAAAAATAAAAAAATCCAAATCAAACTCTCTAGCATGTGCCTAAATTAATTTATCAATCAAACACACAAAATACATTACTATAATATATTTAAATTTGTTTTATAATTGACATAATTCTACGATAATTAATTATTCACGAGCTGAATTATATAGGACAGCAAGAAAAAAAGGAAAAAGCGACAGTCAGGAGTCTCGTTGATTAGGGAAATTCACGTGGAGAAACAGTAGCCATTAGCATTATTTTTCATCCACTAGCCCCCACAAAGCACGACTCCATCAGAATCAGAAGGCGCCAAAGAAAATGATTATTTGAGAATCTTTTTTTTTTCGACTAATTTAGACACTTATATAATAAGACTTTTATTATTTGAGACCCTTCGCCTCTTCAATTAATATTTAATGCTAATTTGGAACATATCAAAAAGAAATTATAAAAATTTTATGTGCAGTCATTTTTACGAACTATATTAATATGATTGGCTGCATCATTTTTTTTAAAATAAAATAATTATTTTAACCAATCACATAAGAAAAATGCATAAATAATAAATAAAAGTGACTATACCTAATATTATTCAAAAAAATAACTGTAGATGGCGGCAAGAATACAACCTGTGTAAGTGCTGCCTAGACAAAATTTTCCACCCACTCCCTTGCCCTACCGTGACCCCAGTATTTAAAATTAAATTATTAAAATATATATTTTTTTAGTTTTTACTTATATTTAATAATCTAATAAAAAATATGAAATGATGATAGTTATGGTGCTATGGTAATCTCTCTACGGAAAATACCATCCAATTCAGCTATTATGATAGTCCCTAATAAATTACANTTTTTTTTTTTTTTTTTAATGGAGCACAAAAGAATATCACAGAAGTGAGGCTATTGTCCAAAGCAGAGTTGCAGTCATTCAACGAACGGAATTGTGTTGATTTTGAAACAAAATGGGGAAAAAAGGGCTGGAATTGAACTCACCTGGAAAGTCGCAGAAGACAGTGAGTCTTTCCTCATGAAGGATGTTTTTGAATTGGGCACCGACGCGTGAATCATACACGACAACGATTCCCACATGTTCAGACTCAGCGAGTCACCCACGAACATTATCTTCTTCCCTCCCCACCTCCTCAGAAATTTCATCCCATCAAACCTACAGACCAAAAAACCAAGCAGATAGTATCAAAAACGTTGTGGAAACGGAGAGTTTAAACAAATTCTGGGGGCTTGTGTCTGTGTCTAGAAAACAAACAGACGTTTTGAATCTGAAGAGTCGAGATTACCTGGGAAAGTCACAGTTGTCAGGTTTCCAAGCATACTTGAGGTACTGTTTATCGGGTCTGCCATACTTTTGGCAATCGAACTCTGGGTCAATGAAGGGGCAGCTTGAAGAATCATAGAGAGGATAAGAAGCATCAAACACCCATTGTCCTTGGAACAAATTGCACCCACCGCTCAATTGCTTCCTACCTCTCAAACTGCTCACATTGTGGAATTGCCCTGCTCTTGCTTGCTCCAAAGACACCAAGAGCAGGACGTGGAGGAATGCAGAGATGAGGACCCGGAAACAAAACCCCATCTCCGGTTTTGGGTTCTCAAAGTTGATGTTAAAGATAAGCTGTGAACAGAAGTTGTCCGTGACCTTGGTTTATATAGGGAAATAAGCCACGCCCCGTCGCCCCACGGGTTCAAATTGATGACAGAGCAAGTGATGGAGCTCTGCTCATGTCGCTATTTGTGGGCTCTTTTTTAGTTTTACAAAGTGATTGGACTCATCTCGAAATTGAGTTGGTATCAAGATCTCTCAGATTCCAATTCTACTAATTAGCTAAAATCAAGGTGGCAGAAAAGAGTCCTAGACGTCGAGAAAGACAGAGAGAGAGAGAGAGGAACAGGGCTCACATGATTGGTGATAAGAGGAACTGTTTTGTTTTAATATCTTCTGACATGAGCTGGAAATATTGGATGCATTTGTCTCGTGTAATGTCTGTTGGGGTTGAAATTATGTATGTTTTTCGAAATCAAATATTTGTATAATAAGGGTTCTTAGAAAGTGCATTACATTCCACTGGTCTGCATGTCTCGGGGGATAAATATGCATCGAAATAAGCTAAACGACAATTGGTGAGCTAACTTAATTATTTGGGGGAGGAAGTAAATTCACGAGTTCATGTCAACAAAACTCTCATGTGCGTCATGTGGACTAGCATGAAGTTTATTGAAACAATCATCAAAGCCTGGAAATAAAAAAGAAAAAGAAATCCAAGGCTGAGTCTCAGCCACCCAACATCTTGATACTCATGTGGTTCCGCCCACGGGCTAAATGTTATTTTGTCAAAGCAAGGTAGGTCCAATAGGTTGGTGAACCATGCATTAGTAGATTTTACATATTACCGACAATTCTCATCATTTTGAGAAGTAATTATTAGATATTTCAAAATATTAATATGCGCTATTTACAATCTATTATTAAGATGTCACGTCATTAAAAATAAATAAATAAATATTTTTATATCATGACATGTTACCACATCATTATGCTCTGAAATTATCTAGTAATTCTCTTGTTTTGAGACCTAATTCTTGCGGTTGATTTAACAGTGCAATTTTAGGGCGAATAAAAATTCTCTTTGAAAAGGCCTCTTCAGAAGTTTGGTAAGATTCTCTTTGAAAAGGCCTCTTCAGAAGTTTGGTAACCTGAGAATGCGCTTTGTTTACTTGATTCCTTACTCCGATCGAACTGAAGGTTATTTGACAATTTAAAGAAATTACGATTAATATTTGGAAAAGCTTATACAGGAATTTGATCTTGGCGGCTAATATATTTTATTAGTTTCTGAAGTGAACACTTGACGTGAAAAAGGGTCGAGATAAAAATCCAGCTGCTTTTCTTTTGTGCCGGCATGTCTTTCCATCAATATGATAATAAATGAAGCATGACACAAAGTAATTACTTTAGTTGGAAATTTCTAACATCCACATCCGTCAAATTATAATCACGGGTTTAAACTTTTAGAAAATACCTAATATTTCAGAATTGGAATGTTTTAAAGAAAGTCGTCGTGTACATGTTTTTAAAAGGGTACTGATGGACCCCGTGACGGTGATTTCACTACGAGAAATAAAGCTATTTTTGGTGATGAAAGTTGCTAGAAAAATTAAGAAAAATTGTCGCTATTAAGTAATTCTGGCTAAGAAAGTTTGCCAACAATTCAACGCTTCTAAAGAGCCAAGTGAACTTTTTTCTACTGATTATTGAAAACTGACAGAAATACTAACCTTTATTAGCGATTTTCCACGCTGAAGATACTATAGATGATCGACAGAAAAATGAAATACAAAATTGTCTATTAGTCGCTAAACTTTATTTCTGAAGATTACTAGTTGTCGAAAATATAATCATTTGCAGCGAATTCATGTGGCCGGAAATACTTTGTTGACATTAGTAGCAATGCTTACCTTTTGTCGTTAATGTGAAGTACATTATTTGTGACGATAAAATACTCGCCGCAAATAATGTTTCAGTGAGTAAAAAGGCGCTGGAAGTCATTTGTGATGTTGTTCGTAATTGCCTCTACTATATTTTCGGCAATTTAGTTTCGCCGAAAATGGTTGCTCAAAACGACATCATTTTGTTTATATTTTATCCTACGTGGTTGTTTTTTCTCCTATATTTGTTTTTTCGTAACAGTTAGTTGCTTGCAAATAAATTATAAATGCTACATTTGGATAAATTTATATTTGATTGCGCATATATATCAACATCATTCAAATAACCTTGACGTATATATTTGAAATTCACCAAGATTTAGTCTTAAGTTTTACACAATACCATCCAACATATGACAATGGAATATCACAATGCTAACAACAAGTTGTCTTCATGAATGCACCAGTTTCTTCATCACAAGTGTTTTTCTTTCTAACCACCATATTCAAATGAGTATGGGAAGAACTTAATTGGATTCACCGGTTTTACTTCAAGTGCTTGAACAAGATTATAAAGAAATCCAATATATTTATGCAAAAACATAATATTCAAGGCCCAAGTTACAAGACATTTAGTTCCTAGTTAGCTATATAGAAACAAGGGGCTCAAAACTCCCAATTATTTTTCTTCCTTGTGTTCAAATTCAATTATTTTATTTAATACAACAATAACACAGCATCCCCACTCATTTTGTAAAATGTAAAAAAGTTTGCAGCAACAAAGGCAAAACAGAATAAAATTTACAAAATATATGTGTAACCATCAACATTTCACACATGGCAATCACCCCACAAAATATAAAACACCTACTTGGCCCTTTTTAAAAGTCATATACATATATATATATATATATATAAGATATAAGCTAGATGGGGCCACCTTCCACTTGGATTATAATCCAACCTTCCATTCAAAATACTTCTTAAACTCAATATGTTCAGCTAGCTAGCTCTACATGATCCAACTTATTATATATTCTGTAATATGCAGCAACACATATGCCTGATGATTAATTAATGTAGATCTGGAAATTAAAACAAAGGCATCTCTATATATAATATAAGAGACCATATATGTACAATCACAACTCTAGCAAAACTTAGCCACAATCCTAGTGAATGATCATGCTCAACACACATTATCATACGTCGATCACAAACCATAATCATTATCTCTCCACAAAAAAGCATGCACAACATTATTGAAGTTCTGCAATAGGAATTATCTCTCTTTCTCGATTTGATCTCTCTCTAAATAGACATATATATATGTAGATATACATACAACAATAGTACGCAAGGATATCTTTAGAAGCGTTTTATTTTTATTTGCATTAAAAGATAGCATCTCTTCTTTTTTCTTTGCATCTCTAAATAAAATAACCAACTTTTTTTTTATGAAATAACGGAAGGTCACATGTCCGAGAGTGACCCCTCTCATTTTATTAATAAGAAACCTCACTTATGGTGGAGGAATACAGTTGAAACAAATCAAGGTCCATGGGTAACCCCAAAAAAACCAATAACCAAAATATCAACTATAACAGTCCTATGGAATAAAGAGAAAAAGCCACCACAAACAAAACCGACCGACCTACGAAAGAATTCCTAGCAAATCCAAACAAATCAGATCTTATTCGACTTTCGGCCAAGGACCAGAGAAGAACTTCTCATTTTAATAAACATTTTTTTCTTATACCTTCTCTTACCTTCATTCACCTCTGACTCTGTAAGATATTCTTTGTCTTGTGAGAACACCTCTGGATGGCTTTCTGTTTCCGGTTGTGAAGAAATATTTTCCTCCATCATAATCTATTCATCCACTTCTTCTTCAGATTCCTGACAATATATAGAACATGTAGAAATTCTCTGACAATTAATACAAGGGTCTCACATGAAATTGGAGCTACATTTTACATGATGTTTTGAAGACTTCTGAGGCCATTTCAAAAAGTCTCTACGTACGCTAGCTCTTTAGTTTGGTAGCTAGCGTTCTTCCAAAATAGTAATACCTAATGAAACTAAAATCCAACACTTGGCAGTATGATCTTGCCAAACAAAGTATGCATCAAAAAGATTAAATTACATAGGTGAAAAATCATATGCACTTATAATTCTTTATATGAGAAGTAAATATTTTGATGGGATAATGCACTTGTAAATACCAAGTCTACTGCACTCATCCAAGATGATTTTCGCCAATGAAATCTCGCATTCAGGAACTTCATTGACAAAATAGAAAAAATGCATGTAATGATGATCTTTACAAGTTAATTTTTTTTTTTTGTCATATAGATGTTGAAAGATACATAAAAAGCAACAATGTAAGAACAAGAATAAATGAAAATCTACAAGTCAGTCATGTACGACTAATAAGAAAAAAAAAGTTACTTATTTACTGATAACTTACTTTGCTGTAGTAGTTTCACTGTACATTGATGACCAAGAACTTCCAAGTGACCAGTTGGTGGCAAGAGCAATTTACATCTCTTGACAGAAGCTACAAAATATCCTCAAAACCTAAAAATATACTACATACCCCACACCAGTAACTGATATACAAAATCTGGGTTCTAGAGATTACTAGAGACATTTTGTTGCTATATTATAACTTTCATCTCCTTACCAAAATTCACAAAAAATTGTTACCCTCAAATTTAGTAATTGGCTATTCAGGTCCTTGAGTCTCTCTATGAGACTCTCCTTGGGTCTGCCTCTCTAACTCGTATCTCTCCGTAAACTTGTCATACTCGGCTTGTTTGTCTATTACTAGCATGACATTTACTCGTAAGTCATCATGTAAAGCCTTATAACGTGCAACTTATTTCTCACTTCTTTTTGCATGTTCAGTTAATTCTGCTATTCGAGCATTAGTTGCTTGTCTAGATGACTCGAGAATAACCATCTCGTTGAGACCCTTTACATACCTTGGCCTGTGGCCTAAAACTTCCTTAAAGATTGCTGCTACAGCCTCCTTAATCCGCTTCTCAGGCTCCAGCTCTGCCATCTTTGCTGCCATCTCATTCTATCAACCATTGAAAAATCACACATGTTAGGTGCTTGTAATATGTACTTATAAGCACTAAAAAAGGGCATCGGTTTTTCTCGAACACAAATATGCATGAAGATATCTCATTCAAGCTATCAAATATGATATTGGGATTAGACTTACAAATTACAAACAATAACGGTTGTAGCGTGTTTAAACATGTTTTTTCATAAGTAAATGTGCAAGTAATTATATTAGTCATTGATATATAGAGAACACAAAAGAAATACACAATTTTGAAGAAGCCTACCATATCAATTAGGACAAAGAAAGAATAATGTTAGATACAGTCTATGTACATCTTGCAACCAAAATGGAGACTTACCCTCATCTCCATTAGCCGCACAAATGACCTTCATCCAGTTGTGTGCTTGTTTTGTTGTTTCTCCCTATTACTTTTATTTCGTTCAGACATCCGCTGCAGTCACATAGGACATAATATACACTATTCAATATAGAGGTGTCAAGAGGATTATATGACTAAAAACATGTTTAATACAATTGACTATTTTAACAAAAACATACCGTCCTAACTAACATTTAATACATGTGACTATTTTAACAAAAAATGCCACTGCCAACTTACCTTAAAGTCCTCACTTGAATATCGAGTACATAATCATTTAACATATATTACTTCTAACATTGCATGTATATATTTCTTCGCTAACTAGGATTAATGGAATTAAGATAGTTTAATTATGTTAGTTGGTTATGACTCTTTCAAGTTTCAAATATATATATTTATATACTAGCTCTAGCTGCCTCTGCCCGTCTCAATATTAAAGGTGTGATCCTGTTTCACATGCATTAATGACCTCTGATCAGCTTCCTTTGCAATGTTAGGCCTAAAAACGTCAGAATTAGTATTTTCCAAAGATTATGAACTGAACCTTAGATCGTAACTGCGGCGTTATTTTGTACTATTTGTGACTAATAAAATCACCAGTAAAGATAACCTTTTAGCAGCGATTTTTTGCTTCAATTGAGGTAGATTAGAAGTGGATAAATAATATCGGCGAACATACAATGAGGTGAAAGGTCACTTCCCTTGTAGTGAGGGTTCATGAAGATTAGTAGGGAAATGCCAATTAATATTTTTGACATTAAGTAAGGTCACACATGCATGACATGTGTATATATGCATGACTGTAGAGAGATAGACATTTGTGTGACGAAAGGAACACAAGGAATGAAAGCAAAGAAGACAAAGGTGGTAGGTAGTGCATGAAGGAAAAGAAATTAAAGAGATTGTTATTTATAATCAACCAAAACCCCATTCTTTGGCTTGTTAAACCTTACCAACCTTGGCAATATTCTTGCAAAAAGTAATCTCATTTAGTGGGATTCTATTACCATTGTTTCTCAGCTACTTTGCTAATTGTTAGAGTACTATTACTTGTTTAGGAATATATAATGCAGTAAACCTTCCCAACCTTTCGAATATGAGTTGTACTTTTCCTTCCCAATATGATTTTATTTTATTTTATTTTAATTTATTCAATAAACTGTATTCAATTGTGAAGCATTTTACGTAACCAAATTCAAAGTTATCAACTAATAATAGTACTCTATTGCTCCCTAACTTGAAGTTTTGAATTTAAGGTGTTAAGTATTGATCAAAAGCGTAGTTTGGAGGTGTCTTCATAAATTGAAATGACTGATGGTTAAGGAGGTTAATTAAGCATAAAGTAGTGTAATCTACCCAAACAATCTTGGGACTATAATATCATAGGCAAAAAAGTTTCATTTCCACCAGTTTTGATTTGTGCAGTTTTATTGATCATAGGAAGTGCATTTGCATTTACAAGTGCATTTGCATTCACAGAATATAAAGTGGTAGCATGTACTTTCAGCTCAGTCATTACTACTATATATATGTGATAATTTTAATTTTTTCTATACTGAAAATACACCGATTCATTTAGTTTGATCTCTTGGCTCATAGGTATCTTATACTTGAAAAATTAGGTCTGAACTATAGTTTTGTTGATCAACATCGTTTTTTTAACCAATGCTTACAAGGAAACTGACATTTTCATTCATATCTTCTCTGAAAGTGCTATATTAGTGCACCTTAAACAAAGGAATACATGGACTCCATATGAAATATAGTCATGCAGTTCTATGGGCTCAAGGGTAAGTACTTTAAGATAAAATGCAGTCATTTAGTTATATGAAAACGATATTATACCCAGGAAACTGAGCAGCAATTAGAGAGAGAGAGAGAGATCGGTGGAGCCTAAAATAGTGAAAGAGAAACTCACTGGCGTCGGCGAGAAGGCAATCGAAAACTGTTGTGCAAAAGCCTCGAGCCACACACACACACACACACACACACAGAAACTCGTGGGGGTGTGGGGGGAATAATTGGGAAATTAGGCACGGGGGGTAAATTTAAGTTTTTTTCATTGTGTAGGACTTATTACGATGTCGCCGTAATAACCAAGATACAAATAGAAATTCATCAATTGCGGCGAGATAAATTCGCCGCAATTAATAATTTGTAGCGGCAAAATTTTTTTAATGACGAGGCTGAATTCCATCATACTTATTTTTAGCGACAAACGCTTTAGCGGTGACATAAAATCACGAAAATAATCATCTATTCCAGCAATCCTTTTGATTGACACAAAGAATTTACCCAAACAGTAAAACAGAACATTAGTGGCAATATATACGTTGCCGGAAATAAAAAATAGCCGCAAATTCTACTTTTTCTTGTAGTGTTTAACAAAAACAAGCTTAAAAAATTACTTTACTTTCATAAATATTAATGAGTAATGTACAAATAATTTACATATTATTTATTAATTATAGCAACGGATGAACAGAAACATGAAGATGGCATGGTCAGTCAAGAGCGGGTAAAGCAGTCCAAATAGAAAATGGGGTGGTAGATATTCCATTTCTGATAAACAAATATCTCACTTTTCAATTCTCCAGAAAGCACTTTCCATCAAAAACATTTCATGTGCCTTCTTCAGCGTTTTTGGTGCACTGAAATTATCGTGTGGAATTGGCTTCCCGCAGGCATTGTTTTAGGGGTTCCCCAAATATATAGCATCTTTTGTTGACTATATATATAATATATATATATATATATATGGTCTTCGTCCAAATTGCTCCACCAGTACCAATGAATGCCATTTTGTTCATTATTCAAATGTATTTTAGGCTACTAGGAAGTTTGAGTATCTTCATTATGAACCAAATCCATCCATTAAAGGCTGCTAAATTGGACTTGAGCTTCTAATTGGATTGGGTATATAATTATTGGGTATATAATTAATTGGATTGGATATATTTACTATTGTCTAGACTACTAGGAAGTTTTGTCGTATTACTTTGATCAAATTGTTCTTTACGAACCCAAATATGGTGCCCCAATTGGAGCTAATATTCAATCAATTGCAATCATGTGTGTATTTATTACAAGCTTGAAGCATGCTTGAAGATTATAAGCTTTGAAAAAAAAAATCAAGCAGTTGTATTTTTAAATTTCGTGGTTTGTCTCCGTATATAATGCAACAACATACACATTTTTTTCATGGACTAAACATGTAAGACATCATACTTTAAAACGAGAAAGAAAGAAAGGAAAAGTAGGAAATTATATAACTTAGATAAGCATGGAGAAATATAGCAAACACGATGGGACAATGTGTGAATAAGATATATTCATCACTCCAATATAATTCAAGCAACAGGATAGGAAGACTCCATGGCAATGCCGCATAGACCTTCCGGCGCATCAATGTCTCTCTTCATTCTAATATACCCCTTTTCACCCCAACTGGTGCCCCATGAATTCTTCACTAACCAGTACTTAGTCCCATCGGTTGTTGTCCCATAACCAACTGCAGTCACACCATGGTCCAATTCTGTTCCACACTCTCCTGTGAAGACTCCGCTCGAGTAAAACTGAAAAGCAGAGCCACTCGCATCAATGGCGACAGAAATTGGCTGGTTGGCCACTGCCTTGAGCAGTGCCTGCTCACTGTTGGCAGGCACATCTTCATAGCTTTTGATGGTGGCCGCATGGGATGCTGCCTTGTTATCGTTACAAGTTCCATCCACTCCCTTGTATGGGTACCTTGCTTCAGTTGTAAGGCCTTTGTTTTGGATGATAAATTCAAATGCATCATCCATCAAGCCACCCTCGCAGCCTTGGTCTTCACCGCTGGTGTCACAATCAACTAATTCTTGCTCTGAAAGAGAGATCAAGTTTCCTGTTGTGATTTGGGTGATCCCCTCTGTGGCTGCAACAGCAGAAAATGCCCAGCAGCATCCTAGATTCATATCACAACGCAAGGTACGTGCCATGTTAGGAAATCTAGCACATGATGTTCACAATATCTATTAAAGAAATTAAGGAACGAATATATCTATCTTACCACATGTTTTTTGGTCCTTAATGGGGGTGACGGCTCCTTTTGTTCTCCAATCAATGCTAGATGGCACTGCAGTCACGTTCTCATACCTAAATGGTGTCATTGGAAATGACATGAGATTTGAGGTCCTTTTGTATCCATTGTGAAGGGCCCGAAATTCTTCATTGCTTTGATCAGCAAATTCATTGACGCTTAGCTTATAAGGCCGATTTGCATCGCTGTTGAAAGACTCGATGAACTCTACGTTGAGCTTGAAAAGCTTGAAACGCATTTCCTTCTCTGCACTATCCTTGTACGTGCGTCCATAAAGAGCCATCCATTCCTCGTGCCTCTCCAACATGGAAGCTTCATGCAACGTGCGGGAAGTGGCTTGGGAAACCCATATTCCCAATAGTGTGAGGAGGATCAATGCTCTTTGAGTTGTCAAAGCCATTTTTTCGCAACTTGAGATGGGCAGGCAGTGTGCTTGATAGTTAATCTTAGGGATATGATTTCAAGAACCCAAAGAGCTAGTGATGATGAGTAGGCACACACCGATGATTGGGACGAAACGGGTATATATAGAGGATTCCTTCCTCATGCATGTTTCTTCCCTTCAACTCATAATTAGTACGCCACAGGGACATTATGATATCGTATTATTGACAAAACAGAAAGTTCGGCTCTTGAACTCCGTTTACGTTCCTCTATTTAACACTTTATGTATTAAATAAACTAATGATCATTAGATTGTCTTTTGGGAACTCATCCGAATAGTTGGGTTGCGTATTTGCCATCATGTGTTCCATCTGATGTGTCCTAAAATCAAATTTCTTGCTTAATATATTGTTTGTAGGTATTCCATGATCATATCGATCGTTTGAATATTCTCGTGTTTGGGAGTTGATCCATTCCTTCGAAAAATATATTTGCCTTCAATTTTAACTTTATTGGTACCCTGGCCTCCCCGTATTTGATATGGTGGGCTAATTTGGAATTATATTCAGATCCGCCCAAAAGGATATATATGTTTATTTTATGACTTATTCTATTTGTAAGCTGGTCATGTAAATTATGCGTCATTCACATCATTAACTAGAAAAAACTTGGTTTGCAAGTTTTAAAATCTTAAATTACTCTTACAAATTAAATAATACCATATATATCGTTAACGTAGAAATTGTGTCTTTCACACTTGACTTATTAGTAGAATTTCTCTTATTCTAGTATGACTAATGATAGTGGGTTAATGATCCCTCAAATCTATTTCCAAAGAGTGATAGATTCATTGCACGCAAATACCGTACCTCTTGCATATGAGTAGTGTTAGATATAATTAATTCTAGACTATGTAAATTCTGTGTACTTTTTTTAAGAAAGAAATGATATTTGCAGTTCTAGAATGTATAAGTCTTATGCACTCTTCATTTGGAAATCCTGGTATGGCAAGATCTGCAGGTATGTCGTGAAATGCAGCTAGTGAATCTGTGTTTGCCTTTTCTCTCCATTTGGGACATGAAACTAATACTTTGGCTGAGTTGATGGCTCTAAAACAAGGCCTTTTATTTTGTTTGCAGCTAGATTTATCGGGTATAATATTTGAAACTGATTCAGGAGTCATTGTTCAATGGTTTCTTAATTCCACTTCTCCACCGTGGCAGTTTTATAACATTTGGGAGGACATTCTTGCTTTCCAACAAGTCTTATCTTTCTTTCTTTTCTTTTATTTATTTATTGAATATTCATATAGATCGAGAAGGTAATTTTATTGTTGATTACTTGCAAAAGTAGGTGCTGTAGGTGTTTCAACCAATTATTCTTTGACTATTCAATGACCATCGTTGACTTTGGGGGAGTATAGAATGGACGTTTTGAGATTACTTAGATTTAGGCACAATAATTAGATGGTTGTAGCTTTTGATTTTGTTCTTTAACTGTTGATTTTGATTGTAATTAGCACAATATAGAGTTCCAATTTTTCTTAAAACTTGGTTTTAGAATTTTTCGTAATCCCAAAGCTTTTCTTATAAAAGATATTCCTTTACAAAAAATGAGAGTTATGAATAAAATTGGAGATACCTTACCTCTTCTTTAAAAAGAAATGTCATATCTTTGACGTAAAAAATCGCCGTAATAAAAAGGGTATATTGCGTCAAATTTATTATCGTTGCAAATAAAATCGCTGTAATAAGTAGTTATTTGCAATGAATTTGATATTGCCGCGCACTTTTTACCTCAACTAGCACCCGGTCCATTTATTTTGCAACAATGCAATTTTTAGGGCGAAAAAAATTTGCAACAACACTCATTTAGCGTAAGGTAAGATTCTCTTTGAAAAGGCCTCTTCAGAAGTTTGGTAACCTGAGAATGCGCTTTGTTTACTTGATTCCTTACTCCGATCGAACTGAAGGTTATTTGACAATTTAAAGAAATTACGATTAATATTTGGAAAAGTTTATACAGGAATTTGATCTTGGCGGCTAATATATTTTATTAGTTTCTGAATTGAACACTTGACGTGAGAAAGGGTCGAGATAAAAATCCAGCTGCTTTTCTTTTGTGCCTGCATGTCTTTCCATCAATGTGATAATAAATGAAGCATGACACAAAGAAATTACTTTAGTTAGAAATTTCTAACATCCACATCCGTCTAATTATAATCACGGGTTTAAACTTTTAGACAATACCTATTTCAGAATTGGATATTTTAAAGAAGTCTTCGTGTACATGTTTTTAAAAGGGTACTGATGGACCCCGTGATGGCAATTTCACTACGAGAAATAAGGCTATTTTCGGTGATCAAAGTCGCCAGAAAAATTAAGAAAAATTGTCGCTATTATCTAATTCTGGCTAAGAAAGTTTGCCAACAATTCGCCGCTTCTAAAGAGCCAAGTAAACTTTTTTCTGCTGATTATTGAAAATTGACAGAAATACTAATCTTTACTAGCGATTTTCCACGCCGAAAATACTATAAATGATCGACAGAAAAATGAAATACAAAATTGTCTATTAGTCGCTAAACTTTATTTCCGACAATGACTAGTTGTCGAAAATATAATTATTTGCAGAGAATTTATGTCGCCGGAAATACTTTGTTGACATTACTAGCGATGCTTGTCTTTTGCCGTTAATGTGAAGTACATTATTTGCGATGATAATCTACTCGCCGCAAATAATGTTTCGGCAAGTAAAAAGGCGCTGGAAGTTATTTGTGATGTCGTTTGTAATCGCCTCTAATATATTTTCAGCAATTTAGTTTCGCTGAAAATGGTTGTTTAAAACGACATCATTTTGTTTATATTTTGTCCTATGTGGTTGTTTTTTCCCTTGTATTTATTTATTTCATAACAGTTAGTTGCTTGCAAATAAATTATAAATGCTACATTTGGATAAATTTATATTTGATTGCGCATATATGTCAACATTGTTCAAATAACCTTGACATACATATTTGAAATTCACTAGGATTTAATCTTAAGTTTTACACAATACCATCCAACATATCACAATGGAATATCACAATGCTAACAAGAAGTTGTCTTCATGAATGCACCAGCTTCTTCATCACAAGTGTTTTTTTTTTCTAACCACCATATTCCAACGAGTATGAGAAAAACTTAATTGGGTTCATTGGTTTTACTTCAAGTGCTTGAACACGATTGTAAAGAAATGCAATATATTTCTGCAAAAACATAATATTCAAGGCCCAAGTTACAAGACATTTAGTTCATAATCAGCTATATAGAAACAAGGGACTCAAAACTCCCAGTTATTTTTCCTTCCATGGTGTTCAAATTCAATTATTTTATTTAATACAACAATAACACAGCATTCCCACTCATTTTGTAAAATGTATAAAAGTTTGCAACAACAAAGACATAAACAGAATAAAATTTGCAAAATATATATGTGTAACCATCAACATTTCACACATGGTAATCACTCCACAAAATATAAAACACCAACTTGGCCCTTTTTAGAAGTCACATATATATATATATATAAAAGATATAAGCTAGATGGGGCCACCTTCCACTTGGATTATAATCCAACCTTCCATTCAAAATACTTCTTAAACTCAATATGTTCAGCTAGCTAGCTCTACATGATCCAACTTATTATATATTCTGTAATATGCAGCAACAGGAATGCCTGATGATTAAGTAATGTTGATCTGGAAATTAAAACAAAGGCATCTCTATATATAATATAAGAGACCATATATGTACAACCACAATTATAGCAAAACTTGGCCACAATCCTAGTGAATGATCACGCTCAACACATTATCATACGTCGATCACAAACCATAATCATTATCTCTCCACAAAAGAGCATGCACAACATTATTGAAGTTCTGCAATAGGAATTATCTCTCTTTCTCAATTTGATCTCTCTCTAAATATACATATATATATGTAGATATACATACAACAATAGTACCCAAGCATATCTTTAGAAGCGTTTTATTTTTATCTGCATTAAAAGATAGCATCTCTTCTTTTTTGTTTGCATCTCTAAATAAAATAATCAACTATGTATATATTATGTACATATATAGAACACGTAGAAATTCTCTGATAATTAATGTTGAGGAAAAAATTAGTTGATTAGCATATTCTTGTGAAAACCATAATTGTGTTGTAACAAGTGTTGAAGTGCGTCAAGTGAAAAAGAGGGTGTCAACTAAATCAAAGAATTTGCTCGACTTTGCTCGAGTGAACTTCAAGTCAGAGAGTTCGCTCGACTATGCTCAACACTTTGCTCAAGCCAATGTTCAAGTCAGAGAGTTCGCTCGACTTAGCTTGAGCCAATGTTTAAGTCAGAGAGTTCACTCGACTATGCTCGACACTTTGCTCGAGCCAATGTTTTAGAAACCTAATTTATCCTTAGGTTTGAGCACCTATTTGTTGGGAAGTATAAAAAGAGAGTTTTTAGTTCTTTCTTTGTGTGGAAAATAAGAGCAAAAACATAACCCATTTCCAAGAGAATTTGAGAGGAACTTTACCTCCATTCAAAGTTGAATCTCTTGAAAAATATTTTTCCACCAAATCACACTCAAGATAAAAACACAGTTGAGTCCATCGAAGTGGACATGTTCATTGGTCGGAAGAGTCTGGAGCTGCTGTTGATGCAGAGATCGAGAGGTTCTTGTGGGATGCTATAGAAAGTCAGAGTTTCAGCACTACATGCGTGTAAAGATTGAGTGGGTCACTTGTGGTGTTGCAGTCCAAGTTTAGGAACTTCAAAGGTTTTGTGAGTGTCACTAAATTGGTTGTAACAAATTTATTTTCTATAGTGGATTTGAGGTGGTGTCTTACACCCGGAATGATTTTAGATTTTGAAGAAATTCTTCAAATGAGTTTCCACTTCGTGATCAAATCTCTGTGTTGATTATTTATGTGATTTGTTTTATTGTTTAATTGCTTGCTTGTCAATATTTTTGTTAGACTAAAAAAATCGAATTGCACCTATTCACCCTCTCTAGGTCTTTTGTTGGGTAAAACCATTGCCTTTTCAATTAATATAAGGGCCTCACCTGAAATTGGAGCTACATTTTACATGATGTTTTGAAGACTTCCGAGGCCATTTCAAAAAGTCTTTATGTACGCTAGCTCTTTAGTCTGGTAGCTAGTGTTCTTACAAAATAACAATACCCAATGAAACTAAAATCCAACACTTGGCAATTTGATCCTGCCAAACAAAGTATGCATCAAAAAGGTTAAATTACACAGGTGAAAAATCATTTGCACTTATAATTCTTTATATGAGAAGTATAATTTGATGGGATAATGCACTGGTAAATACCAAGTCTGCTGCACTCACCCAAGATGATTTCCTCCCATAAAATCTCGCATTCAGCAACTTCATTGACAAAATAGAAAAAATGCATGTAATGATGATCTTTACAAGTTATTTTTTCTTGGTCATATAGATGTTGGAAGATACATAAAAAGCAACAATGTAAGAACAAGAATAAATGAAAATCTACAGGTCAGTCATGTACTACTAATAAGAAAAAAAGCTACTTATGTACTGATAACTTACCTTGCTGTAGCAGTTTCACTGTACATTGATGACCAAGAACTTCTAAGTGACCAGTTGGTGGCAAGAACAATATACATCTCCTGACAGAAGTTACAAAATATCCTCAAAACTTAAAAATATACTACATACCCCATACCAGTAACTGATATACAAAATCTGGGTTCTGGAGATTACTAGAGACATTTTGTTGCTATATTACTTTAACTTTCATCTCCTTACCAAAATTCACAAAAAATTGCTACCTCAAATTTAGTAACTGGCTATTCAGGTCCTTGAGTCTCTCTATGAGACTCTCCCTGGGTCTACCTCTCTAACTCATATCTCTCCATAAACTTGTCATACTCGGCTTGTTTGTCCATTACTAGCTTGACAATTACTCGTAAGTCATCATGTAAAGCCTTATAATATGCAACTTCTTTCTCACTTCTTTCTGCACGTTCAGTTAATTCTGCTATTCGAGCATTAGTTGCTTGTCTAGATGACTCGAGAATAACCATCTCACTGAGACCCTTTACATACCTTGACCTATGGCCCAAAACTTCCTTAAAGATTGTTGCTACAGGCTCCTTAATCCGCTTCTCAGGCTCCAGCTCTGCCATCTCATTCTATCAATCATTGGAAAATCACACATGTTAGGTGCTTGTAATATGTATTTATAAGCACTAAAAAATGGGCATTGATTTTTCTCGAACATATGTAGGGATTTTACTTTAACACTCACATATTTCTCTTCTATCATGGGAATCACAAATTTGTCATTTTTTTTTTACCATCTGACTTCTTTAAAGAAATCGACCAAATTCTCCTCATTCCTAGATTGCAAATAAAGTAAATTACAATAAAGGAGTACAAGTAGCTAGCATTCACAATAGATAACTCAAATATGCATGAAGATCTCTCATTCAAGCTATCAAATATGATGTTGGGATTAGACTTACAAATTACAAACAATAATGGTTGTAGCGTGTTTAAACATGTTTTTTCATAAGTAAATGTGCAAGTAATTATATTAGTCATTGACATATAGAGAACACAAAAGAAATACACAACTTTGAAGAAGCCTACCATATCAATTAGCACAAAGAAAGAATAATGCTAGATACAATCGATGTGCATCTTGCAACTAAAATGGAGACTTACCCTCATCTCCATTAGCTGCACAAATGACCTTCATCTAGCCGTGTGATTGTTTTGTTGCTTCTCCCTATTACTTTTATTTCGTTCAGACATCCGCTGCAGTCACATAGGACATAATATACATCCATTCAATATAGAGGTATCAAGAGGATTATATGACTAAAAACATGTTTAATACAATTGACTATATTAACAAAAACATACTATCCTAACTAACATTTAATACATGTGACTATTTTAACAAAAAATGCCAAAGCATGTTAATTAAATAAAAAACTTTACTTGTACACAACAGGAGAAACCCCCGCGTACCCGTCCCTCCACGTGTACAAATGAAACTGTGCGTTTCATATATACAAAATGATTGCGAACCCACAGAGTAATACAAAGTCATTCGAAACCTCCCTCCCAAACAAAGCCCTTCGTCTTCGCAGCTTCGGGTTTGTAGGTTTTTCGCATCTTCCTAACAGAGTCTTTTGTCTTCGCGAGGTCGTCTTCGCATCGTCTTCTACCATGTGAGCAAGCTTTGGTTTTCCACTTCATATTCTCCTTCGTGTTTTCCATTTCGTGTTCTAGATCTGTGATTTCATCTCCCTTCGTGGTCTCCTTCTCAGCCTTCCTTAGAACTCTGTCTTATCCACGAAGCCACAAACGCCTCCTACCCCCTTCATCTTGTCCATGAACCTAGCGAAGCCACAGAGCCACAACCACTCCCCCCCTTCATCTTCTCTATGAACCCACAACCACTCCCCCCTTCCTAGTTCTATGGTGAAGTCAGACATTGGTATTCTGATTTCTAATATTGTATTCTCATTGTCTGAAAAGTACGTACTGACCACTAAGACACATCTCTTAACATCTCATAAGTAGTAGATTGATATGTAAACATATATTAAGAAAGAAATGGATGTCTAGTGCCCATAAATTTGAGGTCAAGCTCTTGTATGTAAAATTTATCTTAAAAAATTATTAATAGCTTCTTTGACTACATTTTCCTTTCCAAAAATCAGAGGGATGGTTAATCCACAAGCTGTAAACTGATGTACTATGAATTCTATCACTCGTTCAGTACTCACAATTCGCTCCCCTATGAAGAGTGATGGAACATTACTCATTTAGTGGGAAAAAAAAAACTAAGCTCAAAGAATGGTATTTTACTGGTAAAATCACCATTGTAGATTCATGCTAATTGAATTAATAATAATTTGGGAGGTTCTCACTGATTTGGAGACTCCCAGATCAAATCCCAGAAAATCCCAAGTTGAATCCAACTAATATAACCCATTTCCTCGAGTGACGACATTCTCTCTCTCAGAAAAAAATTTTCTTTGGCTGGATTTCTTGAGAGACGCTAGATGTTTTTCTTCTTAGATACAGATTCAGTTGGATTTTCCTCTAATTTTGTTTTTTAATATATTTACTATGTGGCAGCCGATTCCCCGAAAGGTCCCCAACCCCGAGTACCTGTAGCAGTTTTGTAATTAAATATACTACTGCCAACTTACCTTAAAGTCATCGCTTCAATATCGAGTACATAATCATTTAACATATATTACTTCTAACATTGCATGTATATATTTATTCACTAACTAGGATTAATGGAATTAAGATAGTTTAATTATGTTAGCTGGTTACGACTCTTTCAAGTTCCAAATATATATATATTTATATACTAGCTCTAGCCCCCTCTGCCCGTCTCAATATTAAAGGTGTGATCCTGTTTCACATGCATTAATGACCTCTGATCAGCTTCCATTGCAATGCTAGGCCTAAAAATTGTTGAAATTAGTCTTTCCCAACGATTATGAACTGATCCATAGGTCATAATTGCGGTGATATTTTGTACTATTTGTGACGAATAAAATCACCAGTAAAAATAACCTTTTAGCAGCGATTTTTTGCTTCAGTTGGGGTAGATCAGAAGTGGATGAATAATACCTGTGAACATACAACGAGGTGGAAATCGCTGGGAAAAGATGGGGGCGACAAATTTTAGGACTTTTCCCAGCGAAAATAATTGCTGGGAAAAGTCACTTCCCTTGTAGTGAGGGTTCATGAAGATTAGTAGGGAAATGCCAATGAATAGTTTTGACATTAATTAAGGTCACACATGCATGACATGTGTATATACGCATGACCGTAGAGAGATAGACATTTGTGTGACGAAAGGAACACAAGGAATGAAAGCAAAGAAGACAAAGGTGGTAGGTAGTGCGTGGAGCAAAAGAAATTAAAGAGGTTGTTATTTATAATCAACCAAAAGCCCATTCTTTGGCTTGTTAAACCTTACCAACCTTGGTAATATTCTTGCAAAAGGTAATCTGATTTAGTGGGATTCTATTACCATTGTTTCTCAGCTACTTTGCTAATTATTAGAGTACTATTACTTGTTTAGGAATATATAATGCAGTAAGCCTTCCCAACCTTTCGAATTTGAGTTGTACTTTTCCTTCCCAATATGATTTTAGTTTGTTTATTTTAATTTATTCAATAAACTGTATTCGATTGTGAAGCATTTTACGTAACCAAATTCAAAGTTATCAACTAATAATAGTACTCTATTGCTCCCTAACTTGAAGTGTTGAATTTAAGGTGTTAAGTATTGATCAAAAGCATAGTTTGGAGGTGTCTTTATAAATTGAAATGACTAATGGTTAAGGGGGTTAATTAAGCATAAAATAGTGTAATCCACCCAAAAAATCTTGGCACTATAATATCATAGGCAAAAAAGTTTCATTTCGTTTCATTTCCGCCAGTTTTGATTTGTGTAGCTTTATTGATCATAGGAAGTGCATTTGCATTCACATAATATAAAGAGGTAGCATGTACTTTCAGCTCAATCATTACTACTATATATGTGATAATTTGAATTTTTTCTATACTGAAAATACACCGATTCATTTAGTTTGATCTATTGGCTCAGAGGTATCTTTATCTTATACTTGAAAAATTAGGTCTGAACTACAGTTTTGTCAGCATCGTTTTTTTAACCAATGCTTACAAAGAAACTGACATTTTCATTCATATCTTCTCTGAAAATGCAATATAAGTGCACCTTAAACAAAGGAATACATGGAATCCAAATGAAATGCAGTCATTCAGTTCTATGGACTCAAGGGTAACTAAAGATAAAATGCAGTCATTCGATTCTATGAAAATGATATTATACCCAGGAAATTGAGTGGTAGTTCGAGAGAGAGAGAGATTGGTGGAGCCTAAAATAGTGAAAGAGAAACTCACCGGTGTCGGCGAGAAGGCAATCGGAAATTGCTGTGCAAAGCCTCGAGCCACACAAAGAGAGAGAGAGAGAGAGAGAGAGAGAGAGAGAGACTAGTGGCGGGGGGTGGGGGGAATAATTGGGAAATTAGGTGCGAGGGGTAAATTTAGGTTTTTTTCACTGTGTAGGACTTATTACGACGAGTTAGATGTCGCCGTAATAACCAAGATACAAATAAAAATTCATCAATTGCGGCGAATTTATCTCGCTGCAATTAATAATTTGTAGCGGCGAAAATTTTTTAATGACGAGGGTTGAATTCCATCATACTTATTTTTAGCGACAAACTCTTTAGTGGCGACATAAAATCGTCGAAAATAATCATCTATTCCGGCAATCCTTTGATCGACACAAAGAATATACCCAAACAGTAAAACAGAACATTAATGGCAATATACACTTTGTCGGAAATAAAAATAGCCGCAAATTCTACTTTTTCTTGTAGTGTTTAACAAAAACAAGCTTAAAAAAGTTACTTTACTTTCATAAATATTAATGAGTAATGTACAAATAATTTACATATTATTTATTAATTATAGCAATGGATGAACAGAAACATGAAGATGGCATGACCAGTCACGATCGGGTAAAGCGGTCCAAATGGAAAATGGGGTAGAAGATATTCCATTTCTCATAAACAAATATCTCACTTTCAATTCTCCAGAAAGCACTTTCCATCAAAAACATTTCATGTGCTTTCTTGAGCGATTTCGGTGCACTGACATTACCGTGTGGAATTGGCTTCCTCAGGCATTGTTTTAGGGGTTCCCCAAATATATAGAATCTTTTGTTGACACTATATATATATATATGTATATATATGGTCTTCGTCCAAATTGCTCCACCAATACCAATGAATGCCATTTTGTTCATTATTCAACTGTATTTTAGGCTACTAGGAAGTTTGAGTATCTTCATTATGAACCAAATCCATCCATTAAAGGCTACTAAATTGGACTTGAGCTTCTAATTGGATTGGGTATATAATTAATTGGATTGGATATAATTCCTGTTGTCTAGACTACTAGGAAGTTTTGTCATATTGCTATGATCAAATTGTTCTTTACGAACCCAAATATGGTGCCCCAATTGGAGCTAATATTCAATCGATTGCAATCATGTGTGTATATTTATTACAATGGAGCTTGCAGAATCATACTTGAAGATTATAGGCTTTCAAAAAAAAAAAAAAAAGCAGTTGTATTTTTAAATTTCGTGGTTTTCTCCGTATATAATGCAACAACATACACATGTTTTTAATGGACTAAACATGTAAGACATCATACTTTAAAACGAGAAAGAAAGAAAAGAAAAGTAGGAAATTATACAACTTAGATAAGCATGGAGAAATATAGCAAACACGATGGGACAATGCGTGAATAAGATATATTCATCACTCCAATATAATTCAAGCAACGGGATAGGAAGACTCCATGGCAATGCCGCATAGACCTTCCGGCGCATCAATGTCTCTCTTCATTCTAATATACCCCTTTTCACCCCAACTAGTGCCCCATGAATTCTTCACTAACCAGTACTTAGTCCCATCAGTTGTTGTCCCATAACCAACTGCAGTCACACCATGGTCCAATTCTGTTCCACACTCTCCAGTGAAGACTCCGCTTGAGTAAAACTGAAAAGCAGAGCCACTCGCATCAATGGCGACAGAAATTGGCTGGTTGGCCACTGCCTTGAGTAGTGCCTGCTCACTGTTGGCAGGCACATCTTCATAGCTTTTGATGGTGGCCGCATGGGATGCTGCCTTGTTATCGTTACAAGTTCCATCCACTCCCTTGTATGGGTACCTTGCTTCAGTTGTAAGGCCTTTGTTTTGGATGATAAATTCAAATGCATCATCCATCAAGCCACCCTCGCAGCCTTGGTCTTCACCGCTGGTGTCACAATCAACTAATTCTTGCTCTGAAAGAGAGATCAAGTTTCCTGTTGTGATTTGGGTGATCCCCTCTGTGGCTGCAACAGCAGAAAATGCCCAGCAGCATCCTAGATTCATATCACAACGCAAGGTACGTGCCATGTTAGGAAATCTAGCACATGATGTTCACAATATCTATTAAAGAAATTAAGGAACGAATATATCTATCTTACCACATGTTTTTTGGTCCTTAATGGGGGTGACGGCTCCTTTTGTTCTCCAATCAATGCTAGATGGCACTGCAGTCACGTTCTCATACTTAAATGGTGTCATTGGAAATGACATGAGATTTGAGGTCCTTTTGTATCCATTGTGAAGGGCCCGAAATTCTTCATTGCTTTGATCAGCAAATTCATTGACGCTTAGCTTATAAGGCCGATTTGCATTGCTGTTGAAAGACTCGATGAACTCTATGTTGAGCTTGAAAAGCTTGAAACGCATTTCCTTCTCTGCACTATCCTTGTACGTGCGTCCATAAAGAGCCATCCATTCCTCGTGCCTCTCCAACATGGAAGCTTCATGCAATGTGCGGGAAGTGGCTTGGGAAACCCATATTCCCAATAGTGTGAGGAGGATCAATGCTCTTTGAGTTGTCATAGCCATTTTTTCGCAACTTGAGATGGGCAGGCAATGTGCTTGATAGTTAATCTTAGGGATATGATTTCAAGAACCCAAAGAGCTAGTGATGATGAGTAGGCACACACCAAGGATTGGGAAGAAACGGGTATATATAGAAGATTCCTTCCTCATGCATGTTTCTTCCCTTCAACTCATAATTAGTACGCCACAGGGACATTATGATATCGTATTATTGACAAAACAGAAAGTTCGGCTCTTGAACTCCGTTTACGTTCCTCAATTTAACACTTGATTTTAATTTCATATATTTTGCAACCATTGTATTAAATAAACTAATGATCATTAGATTGTCTTTTGGGAACTCATCCGAATAGTTTTGGGTATTTGCCATCATGTGTTCCATCTGATGTGTCCTAAAATCAAATTTCTTGCTTAATATATTGTTTGTAGGTATTCCATGATCATATCGTTTGAATATTCTCGTGTTTGGGAGTTGATCCATTCCTTTGAAAAATATATTTGCCTTCAATTTTAACTTTATTGGTACCCTGGCCTCCCCGTATTTGATATGGTGGGCTAATTTGGAATTATATTCAGATCCTCCCAAAAGGATATATATGCTTATTTTATGACTTATTCTATTTGTAAGCTGGTCATGTAAATGATGCGTCATTCACATCACTAACTAAAAAAACTTGGTTTGCAAGTTTTAAAGTCTTAAATTACTCTTACAAATTAAATAATATCATATATATCGTTAACCGCGTAGAAATTGTGTCTTTCACACTTGACTTATTAGTAGAATTTCTCTTATTCTAGTATGACTAATGATAGTGGGTTAACGATCCATCAAATCTATTTCGAAAGAGTGATATATTTATTGCACGCAAATACCTCTTGCATATGATCAGTAATACTATATACCATTAATTCTAGACTATGTAAACTCTATGCACTCTTTTTAAAAAAGAAATAATATTTACAGTTATAGAATGTATAAGTCTTACGCACTCTTCATTTGAAAATCCTGGTATGGCAAGATCTGCAGGTATCTCGTGAAATGCAGCTAGTGAATCTCTGTTTGCCTTTTGTCTCCAATTGGGACATGAAACTAATACTTTGGCTGAGTTGATGTCTCTAAAACAAGGCCTCTTATTTTGTTTGCAGCTAGATTTATCGGGTATAATATTTGAAACTGATTTAGGAGTCATTGTTCAATGGTTTCTTAATTCCACTTCTCCACCATGGCAGTTTTATAACATTTGGGAGGACATTCTTGCTTTCCAACAAGTCTTATCTTTCTTTCTTTTTTTGAATATTCAAATAGAGAAGGTAATTTTATTGTTGATTACTTGCAAAAGTAGGTGCAGTAGGTGTTTCAACCAATTATTCTTTGACTATTCAATGACCATCGTTGACTTTGGTGGAGTATAGAATGGATGTTTTGAGATTACTTAGATCTAGGCACAATAATTAGATGGTTGTAGCTTGTGATTTTGTTCTTTAGCTGTAGATTTTGATTGTAATTAGCACAATATAGAGTTACATTTTTTCTTAAAACTTGGTTTTAGAATTTTTCGTTATCGATCCCAAAACTTTTCTTATAAAAGATATTCCTTCATAAAAATGAGAGTTACGAATAAAATTGAAGATAACATACCTCTTCTTTAAAAAGGAATGTCATATCGTTGACGTAAAAAATTATCATTTATTAGTAGGATTTTTCTTATTACTAATGATAGTTGGGTAGCGATCCATCAAATCAATTAACGAAGAGTGACTAATTCACTGCCAATACCTGTTGCATATTATTTTTGTTGACATTACTATTGTAAAACCCTTTTTTTTTTTAATCTATTGAAAGCGGTATTTTGTGCTGAGAAAATATTGGCATCAGCCACTATTTGACATCACACATCACATATCGATGTGAAATGATCAAAAACATCCTCTAATAAAACTCACTTCCCTCTCATTCTCTCTCATTTCACAGCGTCGACCACGGACTCCCCCCGCGCCCAAGGCCTCTGCTCGTCGCCCATCCTCGTGCGTTGACTGTTGGAGTGCGGCGACTGTCGAGGTGCCGTCGACTGTCGCGAGATGACTGTAGTGCCGGTTGTCCAGTAGCACAGATTTGGCCGTGAGAGAGAAAGGAACCGTGAGGGAGGGGGCATGTGCGGGAGAGAGAAACGGGCTGTGTGCGGAGGAGCTACTGGCCTCGGGGGCTGGGGGTGGAGGACGGGCTCTGTGGTGGTGGTCGGTGGCTGCGGTGGGAGGCCGAATCGGTGGCGATGGCGGCGAATGTGAGCCGCGACATGGGTGAGTGGGATGGGCGACGGGCGTGTGTACGGAGGAGCTACGGCCTCGGGCTAGGGGAAGAGAACGGGCTCGGTGGCGGTGGTCGTTGGCTGCGGTGGGAGGCCGAACAGGCGGCGGCGATGCCGGATCTGGGCTGCAATGGGGACACGGGAAGAGAGAAACTCGAGAGGGAGAAGAGAGAAACGCGAGAGGGAGAAGAGAGAAACGGGTGGAAAAAAAAAAGAAAAGAAGAAGAAGATATATAAAGACTATGTAGACATCTAAGGTGTGCTACGCATCAGCCGTGAACAGTGGCTGATGCGTAGCACGACTCATTTGTGCTACAAGTATCACTGCAATAAATTTGACTTTTAGGAAGGAAATTCAAACTTCGTCCCAAAAATAGTCCAAATTGTAAATACCGTTCAAACAACTTTTCATTCTAACGATATTATTTAGGGACGAAATCATTCATCTCGAAAAGTGATTATCCATTCCAATGATTTACTATATCCATAATTTGAACGGTGTCCATTCCATTTGAATGATACGTAACCCGCTTAAATGGTAAGAAATATGTTCGAACAATGACAAATGTGTTCAAACAATTACAACTACATTCGAACGACATATAGTCTTTTCGAACACAATTTCAACCAAATATTGCCCGGTAGGTAGAACGCACCATTTTTTTTTTTCAACTTACAAACATAGTTTCCATTTGAACAATGATAGTTTCTTTTTAAATGGAGTTTGGTTATGTTTGAATGGTAAAATTTCAGTAGAATTTTAATGAAGTTTGACTAGGATTTGAAACGTGCTAATTTTTTAAAATTTGACCATTTGAAAGTGTCCCTTTTTTTTTTTATTAAATCATGATGATATCAAAATTTTATTGATTTTCCTCGCTTATGGTAGAGGAATGTTGTGGTAACAATGTACAATGTCCTAAAATATATAAAGTGCCTCAGAGAGAGAGAGAGAGAGAGAGAGATGTGGGTCGTGTTCTCGTGAGGTAGGGAATTATGAGAGGAATTATTTTTTATCCACCCATTTTTATCTCAGGTATATGTTTCATGTCTCTCCGTACCGAGTCTCTTCCTCTTTTTTGTTTTTTTTATTACTATTGTTTCATCTCTGCACATCTCCTAAGTTTAGAGCTCGATAAATTACTTCCCTTGTTTTCTTTAAAAGAAATATCTCTCGTTCATATAGAGTTGTCATGTGTATTCGTGCTCTATTTTATTTTCGTGTGTGGCAGATTTTTTATTTCAGGAGTAGGTGTTCCCCATATCAACAACGTACATCAAGTTAGAGGTTGGGTTTGCAAAAAGAGGGGATATAGGGTAATTCTTTTCCACTCTCAACATGCTCAGCTATTGTGTTGCTCCGCCACTATAACAAAAAGGGCATTTTGCGACTAATTTATCGTAATCAAAAGACTATTTACAACTAATTTTAATTGCGAATAGTCTTTTAGTTGCTATAAATTGGTCGCAAAATGTCGTTTTTATTGTAGTGCGCTCTATCTGCATGCGTTTTGATTTCCTTTGAATTTTCTCTGTCTCTTCCTCTTATTTTTACTCTTTATTGTGTCTTTGAGGGTTGGCATTTATGTTTTAATATTGTGTTTTTGCGTACTTCATTTTATTTGTGGTAGTTGATTTAAAATTTTCTCGTTGCTTTTTTGTCTGGTGGCTGTGAATGTGCATATATAGAGGAAAAACATTTTGTGCGATTTGCAGTCTTGGACTGCTTCTTTTATTAATTAGCGCTTCATTCTCAGGTAATCAAATGCACTAAGAGCAATTTTCAAGATTAGTAACACCCTTTAGGAAATTTCTAGGGGCTGCTAAGTAAAATCTATCGTTTGGTTACAAGTTATTTTTCCTAACATTCTAGAATCAATAATGAGCAAGATTGTACAACTACAAATATACACTACAAGCAAACTCATGTTTATTTATAACCAGTTATTTCTAACAAAATTGAAGAAATCAAAGCTTCAAAGATGGTTGGATGAATTTGGTGAGCATTAGTGCAAGGTGGCTATGGTGCTATCCATGGCTGTCATTGGATCATTTTTATTTAAGTGGCCATTCTTAGCACACCATAAAATTTTTAGGTCGTTGTTTGTTCGATAGAGATGTAATATATTTCAATTTCATGCTTGTGTAATTGTTTTTTGGGGTTGAGATGTAAAGTCGATGCGTATTTTTTTTTACGAACTCTATTTTACTGCTGTTTTTTGTCTCTCTTTTTTTTGTTAATGACTATTTGGCAATAAATATTTTGGTCACAAATGATTCTTTGCGGCAACTTTCCTAGCTGCAAATAACTCTTTTGATCTAAAATACTTATTTGTGGCAATATAAAGTGCCGGAAAACACTAAAATACTTATTTGTGGCAATATCTTATTTGGGGGCAGTTAAAAAATCGTCAGAAAAGAGTTTTTAATATGAGACTATTGCGACTACTCNAAAAAAAAAAAAAAAAAAAAAAGGTTCAAGTTCGAAAAAAAATTGTTGAGGAACTAAAAGGAACCTAGAAAATTAAGTACCAAGCTGTGAAATTTTTTAAAATTTTTCGTGGTGCAAAATGCAAATTGTCTTTACATTTGAGGACATGGTTTTAGTCCAAATTGCTCTACCAATGAATGCCCTTTTGTTAATGAGTAATATGCCACTCATAATATATCTATTTTACTATCATTTCATAATGTGGTATTAAATGATTAAAGATTATTTATTTTGTTTTACTTGTAGGTCTATTCTTTAGTATTACATCAAGAGATATTGAAAGGATATTGATAAAAATAATGATAAATAGATTTTTCTTATGTTAATTATTCAAATATATTATAGCACTCCCCTCACGTGCGAGAAAAAAAATGGGCCCAACACGTGGCTCCAAAGCAAGAGTTTGGGGAACTAGAAGTAAGAAGTCAGATCTCCAGAAAGCTTGAGCATCTTCATCATAAATTAACCACATCCATCCATTAATGGCTACTACATTGGACTTAAGTTTCCAATTGCATTGGGTATATAATTAATTGGATTGGATATAATTACTGTTGTCTAGATTACTTGGAATATTTCTCGTATTGCTATCAAATTGTTCTTTTCGACTCTATGAGCCCAAATATGGTGCCCCAATTGGAGCAAATATTCAATCGATTGCAATCATGTATGTGTATATATACTACAGTGGACATTGAAGCATACTTGAAGATTATAAGCTTTAAAAAAAAAAGAGAGAGAAAAACAACCAAGCAGTTCTATTTTTAAATTTCGTGGTTTGTTTCCGTATACAATGCAACAACATAAGCATTTTTTTTAATGGATTAAACATCAAACTTTAAAAAGAGAAAGAAAGAAAGGAAAAGTAGGACATTCTATAACTTAGATAAGCATGGTGATATAGCAAACACGATGGGACAATGCGTGAATAAGATGTATTCATCACTCCAATATAATTCAAGCAACGGGATAGGAAGACTCCATGGCAATGCCGCATAGACCTTCCGGCGCATCAATGTCTCTCTTCATTCTAATATAACCCTTTTCACCCCAACTGGTGCCCCACGAATTCTTCACTAACCAGTACTTAGTCCCATCAGTTGTTGTCCCATAACCAACTGCAGTCACACCATGGTCCAATTCTGTTCCACACTCTCCAGTGAATACTCCGCTCGAGTAAAACTGAAAAGCAGAGCCACTCGCATCAATGGCGACAGAAATTGGTTGGTTGGCCACTGCCTTTAGTAGTGCCTGCTCACTGTTGGCAGGCACATCTTCATAGCTTTTGATGGTGGCCGCATGGGATGCTGCCTTGTTATCATTACAAGTTCCATCCACTCCCTTGTATGGGTACTTTACTTCAGTTGTAAGGCCTTTGTTTTGGATGATAAATTCAAATGCATCATCCATCAGGCCACCCTCGCAGCCTTGGTCTTCACCGCTGGTGTCACAATCAACTAATTCTTGCTCTGAAAGAGAGATCAAGTTTCCTGTTGTGATTTGGGTGATCCCCTCCGTGGCCGCGACAGCAGAAAATGCCCAGCAACATCCTAGATTCATATCATCAGGCAAGGTACTTGTCATGTCAGGAAATTTAGCACCTGATGTGTTCACATTATCTATTAAAGATATTAAGGAACGAATATATCTATCTTACCACATGTTTTCTGGTCCTTAATGGGGGTGACGGCTCCTCTTGTTCTCCAATCAATGCTAGATGGCACTGCAGTCACGTTCTCATACCTAAATGGTGTAATTGGAAATGACCTGAGATTTGAGGTCCTTTTGTATCCATTGTGAAGGGCCCGGAATTCTTCATTGCTTTGATCAGCAAATTCATTGACGCTTAGTTTATAAGGCCGATTTCCATCGCTGTTGAAAGACTCGATGAACTCTACGTTGAGCTTAAAAAGCTTGAAACGCATTTCCTTCTCTGCACTATCCTTGTAAGTGCGTCCATAAAGAGCCATCCATTCCTCGTGCCTCTCCAACATGGAAGCTTCATGCAACGTACGAGAAGTGGTTTGGGCAACCCATATCCCCAACAATGTGAGGAGGATCAATGCTCTTCCAGTTATCAAAGCCATTTTTTCCCAACTTGAAATGGGCGCGCAGGCAGTGTGCTTGATAGTTAATCTTAGGAATACGATTTCAGGAAGCTAAAGAGTGATGATGAGTACGTAGGCATACACCAATGGTTGGGAAGAAACGGTTATATATAGAAGATTCCTTCCTCATGTTTCTTCCTTTCAACTGATCTGAATTAGTACGCCACATGAGGGTCATAATTTCCCATGCAAGAGCCGTAACAAATATCGTATTATTGACAACGGAAAGTTCCGCTCCTGAGCTCCGTTTACGTTCTTCTATCTAACACTTTAATTTAATTTCATATATTTCGGAACCGTGGTATTAAATAAACTGATGATCTTTGGATTGTCTTTTGGGAACTCAGCCGACTAGTTGGGCTACGTATTTGTCATGTGTTTAATCTGTTGTGTCCTTAAATCGAATTTCTTGACTAATATATTAATTATTTGTGTGTTCTATGATGATATTGTTTGAATATTTTTATGTTTGGGAGTTCCATTCCAGCTTTAAAAAATATGTTTGCCTTCAATTTTAACTTTATTGGGACTCTGGCCTCCGTGTTTGATATGGTGGGCTAAGTTGGTAATAAATTGAGATCCCTCCAAAAAGGATATATTCGAGACTCTCATGTATAATATATTTATATATAACTATTAAGATATAATTAATTCACCTAAATAGTGTAACAAGTAGAAAAACTATATCCTAGCATGCATGATACATTTGCAGAGAAATGAATTAAAGCCAAAGAAGAGTTTCAAGAAATCAATCAGTCTTGAGTTTATAATTCTATGCATAGACTGCCAAAGAATATAACAAAAGATTATAATATAATTTGAGAAAGTTCTCACAGATATCTATATTGGAAGAACCCTGTTATGAGCAATTAACTTACTAAGCTGTGGAAAAATGTGTGGAGTCTTGATGAGGATATGAAGAGAAAAACATGAAAACATAATCCAAACATACTTAGAGTACATTGGTAGGCTGTAACAAAGTTGGTATCAACATTTTCAGAAGCTAACTTAGGGAACCCTTTTGCAATACATGTACACGTACAGATTGAATCACTGGTTCCAATTGTTATCCTTGCAATAATGAGAGATAAATTGAAGTGATTATATAGTTGTTAATACTAACCACAATGAATCTGTTGAATCCAAATCAAGCTGCTGAGATAAGCAATGGCAACTGCTGTGAATGAAAATCAAATAAAATGTCACAATTTATCAAATGAGTCTCACAATCTCACACCACCCAGAAAAATTCTATTAAAAAAACAACTGACGGCAGCAAGAAATCACCAGTGTATAGAAAATTTCATAGCCGAATGAAATGAAGATACTTAGCTTAAAGTAGACTCACAAGTTTTTCTTGCTGTCCAATACCCACTGAGGTACTTTCCCATTTAATGAGTTGTTGGTTAAGAACCTACATACATAAAATACATGTCATCTCATGAATTTATTCTCCAAGGAAAAAATGATTTGATGTGGTGTAGAAATAAACCTGAATGGCACATATAAAGAAGTGACCTAAATCGCTTCTACACCTGCAGCAACAACAAAGGACATTCAAGCCAAACTAGTGGAAAGGCTAAACTGGGATAGAAAGTTCGAAGGAAAATTAAAAAGAGTACTCTTAAAGAAAGTTAACTTGCCAGCCTTAGATAAATAAATCCTCTTCTAACCAGCCAATTGACCCTGCAAATCAGCTCAATCATCCCATGCATCCAAAATAGACTTGGCCTTGAAGGAGGCACCCATAGGCCAAAGTACTTCATGAGCAAAGAGGGTACCTTGCATCCCAATATGCTAGCCATACCATTCACATTACCCAAGACCATGCAAAAAATGCCAATTGAAAGGAATTCTACATGCAAACCCAAAAAAATATTGAACTTGTCAGAATAAAGTTGTTGAACCCTGCTTAATGCTTCTATATTTTTCCTCAAGATTAAACAATGTATTTTCCTAGATTATATATAATGGAAAAGGATTATAAGGAATTGCCTGAAACAGAATATTTTCTTAGACTGGACAGAGGAACCTTCATGAAGAGTGTCCATTGAGAATGCCAAGTTGGATGAGATATCAATTAGAGGTAAGGGACCCTGCAAATCTACATATATGAACTAAATTTACTGAGGAAAATGTCCAAGACCTGTTGATAGTGCAACGATTCCTTAGTCTTGTTGACAAGACCTGCATGCATCTGTTTCACTTTGAATCATCCAGAAAAAAGAAACAAATACATAGAAAATAAGTTACAAATAACAGAGTAACCAGTATCATTGTAATTAGCACAATGAAAGGATAAGCTGTGATCCATAGATATTATTAAAAACAAGCTGGAATAATAGATTAACCAGTTTTTATTTATTTTTTTCTGTGATGATCAGAGACTGAGACAAGCTGACAGATAATACAAAACAAATTCAAAACCAGATGTACTTAACACATTAAAGAAGATGCACAGGTAATTAATTGGCCACCTCATGCCAATCACTATCAATATTAGTTTGATAGTGTTTATAAAAAACACCAGTCATGAGATGGAGAAATCATATTTTAGTTTGAGATTATGGGTCTGCCATGAATAAGGAGAAACACAAGTAAATTTAATCAAGTAATAGGCATAATAGTGTTCCGAATATATGATCAGAAAAAAAGGGCGATACTAAAACATTCTATATAAAAAATACAAATTGCAATACAAAATATAATTATTATAGAGAAGATCATTACTGCAGCCACAAATACATTTATCCCTGACACAAAAGACCACTTCCCTAGAAAATGGACTCCTTAAGGACTCATTTCTGTGAATTCAAATTTGTCCATTTGTTCCATCTAATACAAAACTATCTAGTTCTAGTATCAAATAAAAAAATTGCCAAGTATTAGCTGCCATACATACCACATGCAAATACTAGCGATGTTTACCCAACAATAAGAAATCATAGTTGCTGCCCAGACACAGCCACATGTATAAGACCAATTAATATACTCAAACTCCAAACTGAACTTAACATCTATCAGGCCAAATGCAATATGTCCAGATAATTACAAAAACTTGAATCTTTTAGTACATCATACCTGCATACATGATCCAAAATTAAAACCTGATGCATTGCCACCATTTTAACCATTTAAAAACCATCAAGAGGCAGTCTAGGTGACACAACCAGTCAACCAATTTTAGCTATTTCATAATTTTGCTAATTCTTTTCTCATTCCTAATTCACTCATCTCTATTTGGTTTGCTGGAAACAAATTTTATTCTTATCTTTCTGCTTATACTGTTCAATTAAGTGTAAAATACATATCCACCAAGGCATATATAAGAGGCTTCATTGAATAGAAATTATTTTATCCAGAAAAAAAGGAAAATTATTTTCATAAGTAGTCAATTTTTCAATATTCTCCTCTTGAACAAAATAGGTAGCCATTCTTGCAACGACAGTCATTTACTTCGCGGGTAGTTTGTCATACTTCAAGATTCACAGGTCAGGCACTCGATAAGTCTTAATTTGACACTGCAATAAGGATTCAGTACTGGTCCTAACTAAACTAGAGGAAGAGTTGTAATTTGTGTACGATCATTTCATCTCTGTAACCAAAAGTAGATTGATTTGTTTTCGAAACCTGTTCAGCCACTTTTGTCAATCAAGGAGGAAACTTTTAAGATGAGTTAAATATTTTGGTGTAATCTTATATGCATATGCATTAAATACAGCTATATCAGTGATTTTATAACGAGTCATATCATATAAAATATACATTAATTTAACTATCATAATATATGAAATTTATTTGTCGATAAAGTATTTTTCTTCAACTCAATGGGAGGAGTCATGAATTATGTAACATCCTAACAAATTTGTGGTCCAAAAATAAAGAAGCATAATATAAATCGGGAACAAATATATAATAGCTAGTATTTTTTATTACAAAAAATGACAAGATTAGCCGCCACAAGGGATCGTCATTCAGTCTTTGAGGAAAGTTATTCATGTAGTTATCATTTTCAGAAAAGCAAATCAAATAAAAGCTTATCGATTTGAAGCCATGATGAGCGTATGCCAAGAAACAAGAACAAAAACTAATGTCAGCTTATTTTGGGGAAAGTCTGAGTCAATATAATTTGGTGTAATCCAATGTGTGTGTGTGTATATATATATGAACATGTATCATGTACATGACCAATCATTTGTATATATCTCATATGCATATCCTTAATTGACTGATCCTATGTATCTACAACCAGTTCCAATACTGCATGATTCTGAAAAAGGAAGTTACATACATAATCTCGGTTTGAAAATCAGATTTACAAGCATTAAAAAAAAAAAACCTTTAGCCAATATATTTATCACAATAGCCCAATGCATAAAATAAAATGAAGCATATCTGCTAGAATATTTTGCCCACCATAAATACTAGTGAAAGTGTATGGCTTTCATAGCCTAATTGAACACAAAAATATACTAGCAATACATTATAAATACACTAAGCAGAAAAGATTAAAAAGAGAAGATCTTCTCAATATTAAAAAGAGTGGAAATAAGTATCAATATTCAATAAGCCTAGCCAATGAAGAAAAGAGAGTACCCATAACCAAAAGAATGAAGCCAATTCAAATGCATTTTGCAAAGTCGGCTCTGCTTTCTTGATTGAAAGTCAGTGCAGATAAATTTAGGAAAGAAAAAGAAAACATATTTGCAACTATCTGCAGATTTGTCATGCTTTTTCCAATCTGGAATAGAATAAAATGGATCAATGACAACAATAAATACATTGGTTCTTAAACCAACAGAGATCATCTCAAGGCCTTAGCTTTGCTCTAGTGAAGAATCTAGTTATACCTGCATTCTCAAATGCCAATGTTGCACACAAATTGCACACAAACATGCAGAACCAGATGGCAAGACATTTAAGTAATAGTAACTCATATAAGATATTATATACTCATACAGCATCAATCAAACCATAGTGTATAAATTATAAAGCTCCAATTAAGAAAAAAATCTTTGTTTTATAAAAATTAAAACAAAAGAGTACAAATTAAAACCTAGTTACACCTTACACCATTAATGCATGGCTAGCATAATTCATAGTTTTCCAAACGTTGAATACATAAGAATTTATCAAGACCTATCATTAAAACAAGAAAACATTCATATTAATAATGGGAAACTTTTATTCATGTTTTCAAGTTCTAACAAATAAAAATAAAATCTATCTTCATATATCCCTTCTGCCCCAAACTGAAAATTAGACATCAAGTTCATCAGCACGCACCAAAGCCATAATTGAAAAATACATGATATCAACAACCCATAAACAAACTAGCGACCACACAAATATTTCTAGAGTACAGGTACAAAACACAAAACCCAATCTCCAAACGGAACTAAAATAAGAAATCAAGCAAAGATAAAAGGAATGAAAAGAACCCATATGTGAAAACCGAAGGCAATATCAGGGGTAGTCGTGGTGGTTGCTTGGCATGGAGTGGTGGCGTGGGAGGAGCACGGCGGCGCTGAGTAGAGCTGGTGGTCGTGGGTTGCGAATAGAGCAAGGGAGAAAGGGAGGGCCACGGGTTGCTCGGCGAGGCATGGAGGAGAAGGGGGCTCCGACGAAGGACTGTCAACAGTGTCGAGGTGTGGGTGGTGGCGAACGGCGCCCCTAGTGGCGGGGATATCGAGAAATCCAAGAGAGAGAGAGGTGAGGCCAGATTCGGGAAAAAAGGCAAGAGATCGGCATGGGGGCTGGGGGAGAAGGAGGGGGTGGCCGTCTAGGTGAGGTGGAGGTAGCGTGGTGGGGTCGTTGGTGACGGGTTGTGTGTGGCGGAGGCTTGAAGGAGAAGAGGGATTGGGGAGAGAAAGGGGAAGGGAGGAGGGCTGGAGGGAAACAAATGAGAGGAAAACATAACGAGTGGGATTTAAATTTTATTAGCTTTTCCGGCGCTACTCATTCCCCGCTAATAAGCTTTATTTGCCGCATAACATTTTACGGCGATAATATTCGCAACAATAATTTTCAATTACAGCGACTTTCCTAATCGACGGATCTATAACAGAACTACAGTTCAAAATTCTTTTTTACGGCAACAAAAATCGCCACAAAAACGAAGTCTGGTTGGGTTTGGATAGCGAGAAGTGTTATGGATAGTTGTGAGTAGAGATTAGAGTGAATTTGTGGGTCCCATTGAAAATGTTTTGAATTGTTTGTATGTTGAGTTGTTGACTTTTAGATAGGTAATTGAAAAATCTGTGAGTCCCATAAATATTATAGTGATTTTATAATAGTGATAAATATTATAGAGATTTTATTATTGTGATTTTATAATAATGATAAAGATTATAATGATTTTATTTTATTTTTATATATAATAGTGATAAATATTGTATTGATTTTATTTTTAATTTATATATAATAGTGATAAATATTATAGTCATTTTATTTTATTTTTATATTATAATAGTGATAAATATTATAGTTTTTTTTTCTTTTTCCTCTCTCTCTCTCTCTCTCCCTCCTCTGGCCCGATCCTCTCCAAATGCCCGAAATAGGTTTCAGCCTAACCCTAACCTCACCGCCACCACTGGCGACTCCCTCTCACGCCTATCACTCCCCTAGCCACCACCGATGTCCCCCACGCACGGCTTTCTCTCCTCCCTGTGGCAACCCAACCGAAATAGGTTTCGGTTGTTCCTCTCCATTTGCACCGATGTACGTGGCCACCCAGTCTCACCGCCACTACCGTCGACTCCCCCTCACGCCGGCAACCAAGCTAGCCACCACCAATCTCCCCCACAAGCAGCTCTCTCTCTCCTTGTGGTAACCCAACCGAAATGGGTTTTGATTGTTTCTCTCCTCATGTGCCGCCGTATGTGGCCACCCTGGCCATCTCACCTCCACCACCTCACACTGGCGACCACCTCTGGTAGACCCAGCCACCACGAAGGACGACGAGATGTTGTCCTCGATAGAGAGAAATGTTTCCGTTGAGACCTGGGTTTGAAGCAGTAGATTACCTTTGTGGAAGTGTTTCAATTTATTGAGAAGTGTTCGTCCATATGGAAGAGTACTCTCATTTGTATGAAAACTTTCAAGAGTATCTCACAGTAGTTGGTTAGCCAAACTAGGCCTTACCTGAACTATTTTCCAACTTCGCATTGGAAATTAAGCGGCGACTTCAAAATAGTCAGAAATAAGGTATATTTGCAGCGATTTGTTTTTGCAACGATTTTAAAATCGCTGGAAAATGCCTGATTTGTAGTGGCAACACTGTGTTCTATCGCAAAAGTACCTAATTCTTTTAATCTATTGAAAAACGGTATTTTGTCACCGCAAATACCGTGAAAATTGTATTATCCGGACAATCAGATTCAGCAGATCAATCTTGCGGCAGCTCCGCAGATGTTGTTCCATTTGACACCAAAATTTTAGTCTATATATATATATATATTTCATTACCATTGTATTAAATAATCCGATTGGATGGTTAAAATGGACATCTTGAAATTATGTTTGGCTTCAATTCTAACTTTAATGGAACCAGTGATCTCGTGATCTTTGGTGCTTGATTGAGAATTCGATGGATGATATATCATTGATATATATCTACTTCCTAATTAATATTGTTAAAATGTAATGAATTGAGAATATTTACCAATGATTATGTTTTGTTGGGTTTTTTTATTATGATTAAAATTTCATTTCCCTCACACTACAAGAAAAAGGTCATTAAAATATTTACCAACTTAATTAAACTTTTTTTCCATTTTAAAGCTTAACCCTAATTGCATATATATTTACTTTTTATTTAAGGCCATTAAGATATGGGAGTGAACGATAAAATAAGGAAGCCTAATATATGAGAAATATTTTTTATAAGAATAAGAGGAAATGATTTTTTTTTTTAAACAATTGTGTACATTGGCTTGAGCTATATGTGAATGTTGTTAAATTGGGATAAAATCCTCTTTAAAAAAAAAAAAAGTGAATAAACATCTGATCAATATGAAAAAATTAATTTTTTAATAGTGGATTCCACTTCTTTTCAAAAGAATTGTGCGATGCTTACACAATTTTTAATTGAATCTAACATTGCTCATGTAAAAAAAGGCATGTAACAATATGTGCGCAAACGTGTCTATATATATAGCATTACTGTTTTCGCATATGAGACGAGATAAGATAAGATGAATTGAGATTAAAGTTAAAAGTTGAATAACATATTGTTAGAATATTTTTTTTAATATTATTTTTATTTTGTGATTTGAAAAAGTTAAATTGTTTATTTTATTTTGTTTTACTTGTAGGTCTATTCTTTAGTATTACATCAAGAGATATTGAAAGGATATTGATAAAAAGGATGATAAATAGATTTCTCTTATGTTAATTATTCAAATATATTATAGCATACTCCCCTCGCGTGTGATCAATAGGCCCAACACGTGGCTCCAAAGCAAGAGTTTGGGGAACTAGAAGTAAGAAGTCTGATCTCCAGAAAGCTTGAGCATCTTCATCATAAACCACATCCATCCATTAATGGCTGCTACGTTGGACTTAACTTTCTAATTGGATTGGGTATATAATTAATTGGATTGGATATAATTACTGTTGTCTAGATTACTTGGAATTTGTCATATTGCTATCAAATTGTTCTTTATGACTCTATGAGCTCAAATATGGTGCCCCAATTGGAGCAAATATTCAATGGATTGCAATCGTGTATGTGTATATATACTACAATGGAGGTTGAAGCATACTTAAAGATTATAAGCTTTTTTTAAAAAAAATTAAAAATAAAAAAAAAAAGCGAGAAAAACAGCCAAGCAGTTCTATTTTTAAATTTTGTGGTTTGTCTACGTATACAATGCAACAACATAAGCACTTTTTTAATGGACTAAACATCAAACTTTAAAAAGAGAAAGAAAGAAAGGAAAAGTAGGACATTCTATAACTTAGATAAGCATGGAGAGATATAGCAAACACGATGGGACAATATTAATGCGTGAATCAGATGTATTCATTACTCCAATATAATTCAAGCAACGGGATAGGAAGACTCCATGGCAATGCCGCATAGACCTTCCGGCGCATCAATGTCTCTCTTCATTCTAATATACCCCTTTTCACCCCAACTGGTGCCCCATGAATTCTTCACTAACCAGTACTTTGTCCCATCGGTTGTTGTCCCATAACCAACTACAGTCACACCATGGTCCAGTTCTGTTCCACACTCTCCAGTGAAGACTCCGCTCGAGTAAAACTGAAAAGCTGAGCCACTCGCATCAATGGCGACAGAAATTGGTTGGTTGGCCACTGCCTTGAGTAGTGCCTGCTCACTGTTGGCAGGCACATCTTCATAGCTTTTGATGGTGGCCGCATGGGATGCTGCCTTGTTATCGTTACACGTTCCATCCACTCCCTTGTATGGGTACTTTACTTCAGTTGTAAGGCCTTTGTTTTGGATGATAAATTCAAATGCATCATCCATCAGGCCACCCTCGCAGCCTTGGTCTTCACCGCTGGTGTCACAATCAACTAATTCTTGCTCTGAAAGAGAGATCAAGTTTCCTGTTGTGATTTGGGTGATCCCCTCCGTGGCCGCAACAGCAGAAAATGCCCAGCAACATCCTAGATTCATATCATCAGGCAAGGTACGTGCCATGTCAGGAAATTTAGCACCTGATGTGTTCACAGTATCTATTAAAGAAATTAAGGAACGAATATATCTATCTTACCACATGTTTTCTGGTCCTTAATGGGGGTGACGGCTCCTTTTGTTCTCCAATCAATGCTAGATGGCACTGCAGTCACGTTCTCATACCTAAATGGTGTCATTGGAAATGACCTGAGATTTGAGGTCCTTTTGTATCCATTGTGAAGGGCCCGGAATTCTTCATTGCTTTGATCAGCAAATTCATTGACGCTTAGTTTATAAGGCCGATTTCCATCGCTGTTGAAAGACTCGATGAACTCTACGTTGAGCTTAAAAAGCTTGAAACGCATTTCCTTCTCTGCACTATCCTTGTAAGTGCGTCCATAAAGAGCCATCCATTCCTCGTGCCTCTCCAACATGGAAGCTTCATGCAACGTACGAGAATTGGTTTGGGCTACCCATATCCCCAACAATGTGAGGAGGATCAATGCTCTTCCAGTTATCAAAGCCATTTTTTCCCAACTTGAAATGGGCGCGCAGGCAGTGTGCTTGATAGTTAATCTTAGGAATACGATTTCAGGAAGCTAAAGAGTGATGATGAGTACGTAGGCATGCATACACCAATGGTTGGGAAGAAACGGGTATATATAGAAGATTCCTTCCTCATGTTTCTTCCTTTCAACTGATCTGAATTAGTACGCCACATGAGGGTCATAATTTCCCATGCAAGAGCCGTAACAAATATCGTATTATTGACAACGGAAAGTTCAGCTCCTGAGCTCCGTTTACGTTCTTCTATTTAACACTTTAATTTAATTTCATATATTTCGGAACCGTGGTATTAAATAAACTGATGATCTTTGGATTGTCTTTTGGGAACTCAGCCGACTAGATGGGCTACGTATTTGTCATGTGTTTAATCTGATCTGTCCTTAAATCGAATTTCTTGACTAATATATTAATTATTTGTATGTTCTATGATGATATTGTTTGAATATTTTTATGTTTGGGAGTTCCATTCCAGCTTTAAAAAATATGTTTGCCTTCCATTTTAACTTTATTGGGACTCTGGCCTCCGTGTTTGATATGGTGGGCTAAGTTGGTAATAAATTGAGATCCCTCCAAAAAGGATATATTCGAGACTCTTATATATAATATATTTATATATAACTATAAGATATAATTAATTCAACTAAACAGTGTAGCAAGTAGAAAAACTATATCCTAGCATGCATGATACATTTGCAGAGAAATGAATTAAAGCCAAAGAAGAGTTTCAAGAAATCAATTAGTCTTGAGTTTATAATTCTATGCATACACTGTCAAAGAATATAACAAAGGATTATAATATAATATAAGAAAGTTCTCACAAATACCTACCTTGGAAGAACCCTGTTATGAGCAATTAACTTACTAAGCTGTGGAAAAATGTGTGGAGTCTTGATGAGGATATGAAGAGAAAAACATGGAAACATAATCCAAACATACTTAGAGTACATTGGTAGGCTGTAACAAAGTTGGTATCAAGATTTTCAGAAGCTAACTTAGGGAACCCTTTTGCAGTACATGTACACATACAGATCGAATCACTGGTTCCAATTGTTATCCTTGCAATAATGAGAGATAAATTGAAGTGATTATATAGTTGTTAATACTAACCACAATGAATCTGTTGAATCCAAATCAAGCTGCTGAGATAAGCAATGGCAACTGCTGTGAATGAAAATCAAATAAAATGTCACAATTTATCAAATGAGTCTCACAATCTCACACAACCCAGAAAACTTCTATTAAAAAAACAACTGACGGCAGCAAGAAATTACCAATGTATAGAAAATTTCATAGCCAAATGAAATGAGGATACTCAGCTTAAAGTAGACTCACAAGTTTTTCTTGCTGTCCAATACCCACTGAGGTATTTCCCCACTTAATGAGTTGTTGGTTAAGAACCTACATCCATAAAATACATGTCATCTCATGATTTATTCTCCAAGGAAAAAATGATTTGATGTAGTGCAGAAATAAACTTGAATGGCACATATAGAGAAGTGACCTAAATCGCTTCTACACCTGCAGCAACAACAAATGACATTCAAGCCAAACTAGTGGAAAGGGTAAATTGGGATAGAAAGTTCGAAGGAAAATTAAAAAGAGTACTCTTAAAGAAAGTTAACTTGCCAGCCTTAGATAAATATATCCTCTTCCAACCCGCCAATTGACCCTGCAAATCTGCTCAATCATCCCATGCATCCAAAATAGACTTGGCCTTGAAGGAGGCACCCATAGGCCAAAGTACTTCATGAGCAAAAGAGGGTACGTTGCATCCCAATATGCTAGCCATACCATCCACATTACCCAAGACCATGCAAAAAATGCCAATTGAAAGGAATTCTACATGCAAATCGAAAAACAATACTGAACTTGTCAGAATAAAGTTGTTGAACCCTACTTATTGCATCTATATTTTTCCTCAGGATCAAACAATGTATTTTCTTAGATTATATATAATGGAAAAGGATTATAAGGAATTGCCTGAAACAGAATATTTTCTTAGACTGGACAGAGGAACCTTCATGAAGAGTGTCCATTGAGAATGCCAAGTTGGATGAGATATCAATTAGAGGTAAGGGACCCTGCAAATCTACATATATGAACTAAATTTACTGAGGAAAATGTCCAAGACCTGTTGATAGTGCAACGATTCCTTAGTCTTGTTGACAAGACCTGCATGCATCTGTTTCACTTTGAATCATCCAGAAAAAAGAAACAAATACATAGAAAATAAGTTACAAATAACAGAGTAACCAGTATCATTGTAATTAGCACAATGAAAGGATAAGCTGTGATCCATAGATATTATTAAAAACAAGCTGGAATAATAGATTAACCAGTTTTTATTTATTTTTTTCTGTGATGATCAGAGACTGAGACAAGCTGACAGATAATACAAAACAAATGCAAAACGAGATGTACTTAGCACATTAAAGAAGATGCACAAGTAATCAATTGGCCACCTCATGCCAATCACTATCAATATTAGTTTGATAGTGTTTATAAAAAACGCCAGTCATGAGATGGAGAAATCATATTTTAGTTTGAGATTATGGTTCTGCCATGAATAAGGAGAAACATAAGTAAATTTAATCAAGTAATAGGCATAATAGTGTTCCGAATATATCATTAGAAAAAAAGGGCAATACTAAAACATTCTATATAAAAAATACAAATTGCAATAAAAAATATAATTATTATAGAAAAGATCATTACTGCAGCCACAAATACATTTATCCCTGACACAAAAGACCACTTCCCTAGAAAATGGACTCCTTAAGGACTCATTTCTGTGAATTCAAATTTGTCCATTTGTTCCATCTAATACAAAACTGTCTAGTTCTAGTATCAAATAAAAAAATTGCCAAGTATTAGTTGCCATACATTCCACATGCAAATACTAGCAATGTTTACCCAAAAATAAGAAATCATGGTTGCTGCCTAGCCACAGCCACATGTATAAGACCAATTAATATACTCAAACTCCAAACTGAACTTAACATCTATCAGGCCAAATGCAATATGTCCAGATAATTACAAAAACTTGAATCTTTTAGTACATCATACCTGCATACATGATCCAAAATAAAAACCTGATGCATTGCCACCATTTTAACCATTTAAAAACCATCAAGAGGCAGTCTAGGTGACACAACCAGTCAACCAATTTTAGCTATTTCATAATTTTGCTAATTCTTTTCTCATTCCTAATTCACTCATCTCTATTTGGTTTCCTAGAAACAAATTTTATTCTTATCTTTCTGTTTATACTGTTCAATTAAGTGTAAAACACATATCCACCAAGGCATATATAAGAGGCTTCATTGAATAGAAATTATTTTATCCAAGAAAAAGGAAAATTATTTTCATAAGTAGTCAATTTTTCAATATTCTCCTCTTCAACAAAATAGGTAGCCATTCTTGCAACGAAAGTCATTTACTTTGCGGGTAGTTTGTCGTACTTCAAGATTCATAGGTCAGGCACTCGACAAGTCTTAATTTGACACTGCAATAAGGATTCAGTACTGGTCCTAACTAGACTAGAGGAAGAGTTGTAATTTGAGTACGATCATTTCATCTCTGTAACTAAAAGTAGATTGATTTGTTTTGGAAACCTGTTCAGCCACTTTTGTCAATCAAGGAGGAAACTTTTAAGATGAGTTAAGTATTTTGGTGTAATGTTATATGCATATGCATTAAATACAGCTATATCAGTGATTTTATAACGAGTCTTATCATATAAAATATACATTAATTTAACCATCATAATATATGAAATTTCTTTGTGGATAAAGAATTTTTCTTCAACTCAATGGGAGGAGTCATGAATTATGTAACATCCTAACAAATTTGTGGTCCAAAAATAAAGAAGCATAATATAAATCGGGAACAAATATATAATAGCTAGTATTTTTTACTACGAAAAATGACAAGATTAGCCGCCACAAGGGATCGTCATTCAGTCTTTGAGGAAAGTTATTCATGTAGTTATCATTTTCAGAAAAGCAAATCAAATAAAAGCTTATCGATTTGAAGCCATGATGAGTGTATGCCAAGAAACAAGAACAAAAACTAACGTCAACTTATTTTGGGGAAAGTCTGAGTCAATATAATTTGGTGTAATCCAATGTGTGTGTGTATATATATATGAACATGTATCATTTACATGAACAAATTTGTATATATCTCAGATGCATAACCTTAATTGACTGATCCTATGGATCTACAACCAGTTCCAATACTGGATGATTCTGAAAAAGGAAGTTACATACATAATCTCGGTTTGAAAATCAGATTTACAAGCATTAAAAAAAAAAAACTTTAGCCAATATATTCATCACAATAGCCCAATGCATAAAATAAAATGAAGCATATCTGCTAGAACACTCTGCCCACCACAAATACTAGTGAAAGTGTATGGCTTTCATAGCCTAATTGAACACAAAAATATACTAGCAATACATTATAAATACACTAAGAAAAAAAGATTAAAAAGAGAAGATCTTCTCAATATTAAAAAGAGTGGAAATAAGTATCAATATTCAATAAGCCTAGCCAATGAAGAAAAGAGAGTACCCAGAACCAAAAGAATGAAGCCAATTCAAATGCATTTTGCAAAGTCGGCTTTGCTTTCCCTATTGAAAGTCAATCCATATAAATTTAGGAAAGAACAAGAAAACATATTTACAACTATCTGCAGATTTGTCATGCTTTTTCCAATCTGGAACAGAATAAAATGGATCAATGACAACAATAAATACATTGGTACTTAAACCAACAGAGATCATCTCAAGGCCTTAGCTCTGCTCTAGTGAAGAATCCAGTTATACCTGCATTCTCTAATGACAATGTTGCACACCAATTGCACACAAACATGTAGAACCAGATGGCAAGACATTTAAGTAATAGTAACTCATATAAGATATTATATACTCATACAGCATCAATCAAACCATAGTGTATGAATTATAAAGTTCCAATTAAGAAAAAAAATCTTTGTTTTATAAAAATTAAAACAAAAGAGTACAAATTAAAACCTAGTTACACCTTACACCATTAATGCATGGCTAACATAATTCATGGTTTTCCAAACGTTGAATACACAAGAATTTATCAAGACCTATCATTAAAACAAGAAAACATTCATATTAATAATGGGAAAATTTTATTCATGTTTTCAAGTTCTAACAAATAAAAATAAAATTTATCTTTATATATCCCTTCTGCCCCAAACTGGAAATTAGACATCAAGTTCATCAGCATGCACCAAAACCATAATTGAAAAATGCATGATATCAACAACCCATACACAAACTAGCGACCACACAGATATTTTTACAGTACAGGTACAAAACACAAAACCCAATCTCCAAACGAAACCAAAACAAGAAATCAAGCAAAGATAAAAGGAATGAAAAGAACCCATATGTGAAAATCGAAGGCAATATCAGGGGTGGTCGTGGTGGTTGCTTGGCGTGGAGTGGTGGCGCGGGAGGAGCATGGCGGCGCTGAGGAGAGCTGGTGGTCGTGGGTTGCGAACAGAGCAAGGGAGAAAGGGAGGGCCTTGGGGTGCTCGGCTAGGCATGGAGGAGAAGGGGGCTCCGACGAAGGACTGTCAACAGTGTCGAGGTGTGGGTGGTGGCGAACGGCACCCCTAGTGACGGGGATATCGAGAAATCCAAGAGAGAGAGAGGTGAGGCCAAATTTGGGGAAAAATGCAAGAGATCGGCATGGGGGCTGGGGGAGAAGGAGGCGGTGGCCGTCGAGGTAAGGTGGCGGTAGCGTGGTGGGGTCGTTGGTGACTGGCTTTGTGTGGCGGAGGCTTGAAGGAGAAGAGGGATTGGGGAGAGAAAGGAGAGGGGGGAGAGGGCTGGAGGGAAACAAATGAGAGGAAAACATAACGAGTGGGATTTAAATTTTATTAGCTTTTCTGGCACTACTCATTCGCCGCTAATAAGCTTTATTTGCTGCATAACATTTTACAACGATAATATTCACAGCAATAATTTTCAATTGCAGCGATTTTCCTAATCGACGGATATATAACAGCGCTACAGTTAAAAATTCTTTTTTGCTGCGACAAAAATCGCCACAAAAATGAAGTCTGGCTGGGTTTGGATAGCGAGAAGTGTTATGAATAGTTGTGAGTAGAGATTAGAGTGAATTTGTGAGTCCCATTGAAGGTGTTTTGAATTGTTTGGATGTATGAAGTATGTTGAGTTGTTAACTTTTAGATAGGTAATTGAAAAATGTGTGAGTCTCATAAATATTATAGTGATTTTATAATAATGATAAATATTATAGTGATTTTATTATTGTGATTTTATAATAATGATAAAATTATAATGATTTTATTTTATTTTTATATATAATAATGATAAATATTGTAGTAATTTTATTTTTAATTTCTATATAATAGTGATAAATATTATAGTGATTTTATTTTATTTTAATATTATAATAGTGATAATATTATAGTATTTTTTTCTTTTTCCTCTCTCTCTCTCTCTCTCTCTCTCTCTCCTCAGGCCCGATCCTCTCCAAGTGCCCGAAATGGGTTTCAGCCCAACCCTAACCTCACCGCCACCACTGGCGACTCCCTCTCACGCCTATGACTCTCCTAGCCACCACCGATGTCCCCCACGCACGGCTCTCTCTCCTCCCTGGCAACCCAACCGAAATGGGTTTCGGTTGTTTCTCTCCATTTGCACCGCTGTACATGGCCACCCAGTCTCACCGCCACCAACGTTGACTCCCCCTCATGCCGGCGACCAAGCTAGCCACCACCAATCTCCCCTACAAGCAGCTCTCTCTCTCCTTGCAGTAACCCAACCGAAATGGATTTTGGTTGTTTCTCTCCCCATGTGCCCCCGTATGTGGCCACCCTGGCCACCGCACCTCCACCACCTCATACCGGCGACCACCTCTACTAGACCCAGCCACCATGAAGGACGACGAGATGTTGTCCTCGATAGAGAGAAATGTTTCTGTTGAGACCTGGGTCTGAAACAGTAGATTACCTTTGCGGAAGTGTTTCAATTTATTGAGAAGTGTTCGTTCAGATGGAAGAGTACTCTCATTTGTATGAAAACTTTCAAGAGTATTTCACAGTAGTTGGTTAGCCAAACTAGGCCTTACCTGAACTATTTTCCAACTTCGCATTGGAAATTAAGCGGCGACTTCAAAATTGCCGGAAATAAGGTATATTTGTAGCAATTTTTTTTGCGACGATTTTAAAATCGCTGGAAAATGCTTGATTTGCAGTGGCAGCACTGTGTTCTGTCGCAAAAGTACCTAATTCTTTTAATCTATTGAGAAACGATATTTCGTCACCGCAAATACCGTGAAAATTATATTATCCGGGCAATCAAATTCAGCAGATCGATCTTGCGGTAGCTCCGCAGACGTTCCATTTGACACCAAAATTTTAGTCTATATATATATATATTTCATTACCATTGTATTAAATAATCCGATTGGATGGTTAAAATGGACATCTTGAAATTATGTTTGGCTTCAATTCTAACTTTAATGGAACCAGTGATCTCGTGATCTTTGGTGCTTGATTGAGAATTCGATGGATGATATATCATTGATATATATCTACTTCCTAATTAATATTGTTAAAATGTAATGAATTGATAATATTTACCAATGATTATGTTTTGTTGGGTTTTTTTATTATGATTAAAATGTCATTTCCCTCACACTACAAGAAAAAGGTCATTAAAATATTTACCAACTTAATTAAACTTTTTTTCCATTTTAAAGCTTAACCCTAATTGCATATATATTTACTTTTTATTTAAGGCCATTAAGATATGGGAGTGAACGATAAAATAAGGAAGCCTAATATATGAGAAATATTTTTTATAAGAATAAGAGGAAATGATTTTTTTTTTTTTTTAACAATTGTGTACATTGGCTTGAGCTATATGTGAATGTTGTTAAATTGGGATACAATCCTCTTTAAAAAAAAAAAGAAGTGAATAAACATCTGATCTATATGAAAAAATTAATTTTTTAATAGTGGACTCCACTTCTTTTCAAAAGAATTGTGCGATGCTTACACAATTTTTAATTCTATCTAACCTTGCTCATGTAAAAAAAGGCATGTAACAATATGTGCGCAAACATGTCTATATATATAGCATTACTATTTTCCCAGATGAGAGGAGATAAGATAAAATGAGTTGAGATTAAAGTTAAAAGTTGAGTAACATATTGTTAGAATATTTTTTTTAATATTAATTTTGTTTTGTGATTTGAAAAAGTTAAATTATTTATTTTATTTTATTTTACTTGTACGTCTATTCTTTAGTATTACATCAAGAGATATTGAAAGGATATTAATAAAAAGGATGATAAATAGATTTCTCTTATGTTATTATTCAAATATATTATAGCACTCCCCTCGCGTGTGATCAATAGGCCCAACACGTGGCTCCAAAGCAAGAGTTTGGGGAACTAGAAGTAAGAAGTCTGATCTCCAGAAAGCTTGAGCATCTTCATCGTAAACAACATCCATCCATTAATGGCTACTACATTGGACTTAACTTTCTAATTGGATTGGTTATATAATTAATTGGATTGGATATAATTACTGTTGTCTAGATTACTTGGAATTTTTGTCATATTGCCATCAAATTGTTCTTTATGACTCTATGAGCTCAAATATGGTGCCCCAATTGGAGCAAATATTCAATGGATTGCAATCATGTATGTGTATATATACTACAATGGAGATTGAAGAATACTTAAAGATTATAAGCTTTTTTTTTAAATTTCGTGGTTTGTCTCCGTATACAATGCAACAACATAAGCACTTTTTTAATGGACTAAACATCAAACTTTAAAAAGAGAAAGAAAGAAAGGAAAAGTAGGACATTCTATAACTTAGATAAGCATGGAGAGATATAGCAAACACGATGGGACATTAATGCGTGAATCAGATGTATTCATCACTCCAATATAATTCAAGCAACGGGATAGGAAGACTCCATGGCAATGCCGCATAGACCTTCCGGCGCATCAATGTCTCTCTTCATTCTAATATACCCCTTTTCACCCCAACTGGTGCCCCATGAATTCTTCACTAACCAGTACTTTGTCCCATCAGTTGTTGTCCCATAACCAACTACAGTCACACCATGGTCCAGTTCTGTTCCACACTCTCCAGTGAAGACTCCGCTCGAGTAAAACTGAAAAGCTGAGCCACTCGCATCAATGGCGACAGAAATTGGTTGGTTGGCCACTGCCTTGAGTAGTGCCTGCTCACTGTTGGCAGGCACATCTTCATAGCTTTTGATGGTGGCCGCATGGGATGCTGCCTTGTTATCATTACAAGTTCCATCCACTCCCTTGTATGGGTACTTTACTTCAGTTGTAAGGCCTTTGTTTTGGATGATAAATTCAAATGCATCATCCATCAGGCCACCCTCGCAGCCTTGGTCTTCACCGCTGGTGTCACAATCAACTAATTCTTGCTCTGAAAGAGAGATCAAGTTTCCTGTTGTGATTTGGGTGATCCCCTCCGTGGCCGCAACAGCAGAAAATGCCCAGCAACATCCTAGATTCATATCATCAGGCAAGGTACGTGCCATGTCAGGAAATTTAGCACGTGATGTGTTCACAGTATCTATTAAAGAAATTAAGGAACGAATATATCTATCTTACCACATGTTTTCTGGTCCTTAATGGGGGTGACGGCTCCTTTTGTTCTCCAATCAATGCTAGATGGCACTGCAGTCACGTTCTCATACCTAAATGGTGTCATTGGAAATGACCTGAGATTTGAGGTCCTTTTGTATCCATTGTGAAGGGCCCGGAATTCTTCATTGCTTTGATCAGCAAATTCATTGACGCTTAGTTTATAAGGCCGATTTCCATCGCTGTTGAAAGACTCGATGAACTCTACGTTGAGCTTAAAAAGCTTGAAACGCATTTCCTTCTCTGCACTATCCTTGTAAGTGCGTCCATAAAGAGCCATCCATTCCTCGTGCCTCTCCAACATGGAAGCTTCATGCAACGTACGAGAAGTGGTTTGGGCAACCCATATCCCCAACAATGTGAGGAGGATCAATGCTCTTCCAGTTATCAAAGCCATTTTTTCCCAACTTGAAATGGGCGCGCAGGCAGTGTGCTTGATAGTTAATCTTAGGAATACGATTTCAGGAAGCTAAAGAGTGATGATGAGTACGTAGGCATACACCAATGGTTGGGAAGAAACGGGTATATATAGAAGATTCCTTTCTCATGTTTCTTCCTTTCAACTGATCTGAATTAGTACGCCACATGAGGGTCATAATTTCCCATGCAAGAGCCGTAACAAATTTCGTATTATTGACAAGGGAAAGTTCAGCTCCTGAGCTCCGTTTACGTTCTTCTATTTAACACTTTAATTTAATTTCATATATTTCGGAACCGTGGTATTAAATAAACTGATGATCTTTGGATTGTCTTTTGGGAACTCAGCCGACTAGATGGGCTACGTATTTGTCATGTGTTTAATCTGATCTGTCCTTAAATCGAATTTCTTGACTAATATATTAATTATTTGTATGTTCTATGATGATATTGTTTGAATATTTTTATGTTTAATTGGGAGTTCCATTCCAGCTTTAAAAAATATGTTTGCCTTCAATTTTAACTTTATTGGGACTCTGGCCTCCGTGTTTGATATGGTGGGCTAAGTTGGTAATAAATTGAGATCCCTCCCGAAAGGATATATTTATTTTATGAGCTCTTCTATTTGTAAGCTGGTTATGTACGCGCGTAGAGGATGCAACATTCACACCACTAACTAGAAAAGCTTTGGTTTGCAAGTTTTAAAAATTTAAATTACTTTTACAAATTAAATAATGTCATATCGTTGATCAATTCATGCAAAAGTTAAGTTTTTCACGTGGATCCCAGATTTTTCTTATTTTTTAAATTCTAAATAAATACAAGAAGCTTACACAATCTAGGATTGTATAAATAATTTTTCTTACATATGATTTTTATCGGCATTTCTATTGCAAAAGTACCTAATTTTTTTAATCTATTGAAAAAGTGTATTTTGTCACCGCAAATACCGTGAAAATTTTATAATCCGGACAATCAAATTCCGCAGATCGATCTTGAGGTAGCGCTGCAGACGTTGTTCCATTTGACACCTAAATTGTAGTCTATATATTTCATTACAATTGTATTAAATAATCCGATTGGATGGTTAAAATCGACCGCTTGAAATTATGTTTGGCTTCAATTCCAACTTAAACAGAACCAGTGATCTCGTGATATATTCTTTGGTGCTTGATTGAGATGGATGATCATTGATATATATCTGCTTCCTAATTAATTCCAAAACAATATATGATCTATTCTATATATTAATGCTCATTAATCTTTGTGGGTCCGGTGGAGATGTTTTTCAAGCACAATATTGAAGAAAGCTGGTGATCGTTTGGCTGTCAGCTTGGACAGCTATATAATTAGATTATGAATTTCCCATTTTAAAACCCGAAAACTAATAAACTTGCAGCATAAACATATAGTGGTTAAGAAAATAAATAAAAGGCTGACCGGCCTCGATCGTCATGAACTTTCACGTACACCATTTTTCTTTTTAGAAAACAACTACATTGCATGGCTCACAAACTTTGATGCATGGGAGGAACAGTACCCAGCTTATACATCAGTGATGATCAGTCCAAAGAATTAACAAACAAAACAATCTATACAAAGACTTATTTAATGAGTTTTAACGCTTTCAAAACGAAATATATAATTTATAGAAGCTCTTGGACGATTGTTCATCCTAGCTATTGACAAGTACAACTAAAGGGCCGGATTAATGCATAATCGATAACAGTTGCCTTAGCAAGTCCAATTGTTTCGCGAACTCATGCCCACCACTAAGCGCGCAACTTTCGGTCTATCTTGTGCTAGAACAAATATATAAAGCTTCACGAATTAACTTCTTTCCCTAGCTAGCTTCTTGGTTTTAACTTCAATATTGATATATTATTTCCTACCTCTGACACGATCCACCTCTGCATCATTTCCTATCTTTGCATTGGGATTAATGAACGCAGTGTATATAATGATCATGAGTTAAAAATTAATCTGATCTTTTGTTGGTGTTATATTATTTGCTACAACCGCGCGGCGTATAAGAATCAATTAAGGATCAATTTTCTTTTCGAAAATATGTGGACTAGCATAAAATAAGCTTAATTCTTTCACCTTAATTGTTTTTCCTCATTGAAATTTGTTTGCTAATTATTCTTCAATCTACAATTACGTACTTTGCAAGTAACCAATGCAAACTTCTTACGTACAATGGTGTAACATTGAGGCCGCTTTCTCTTAAAACCAACAGTCTTTCTCAACAGGATCAGCACTCTTCTTGTAAACATCGGATCTTTATAATGAAGAGCTTGATCATCACTCATCTTCTCTCATAGCTATCTATCTCTACTTCTTCTACACATGAAATCTCTACATCTTCATCTTCCTTTTTCTTGTCTGGCTAATTACTCCCTCAAGAATCTCCTTTATACCATGCATATCATGCTCTAGAGTAGATTTTCTTTCAATATTTTTAACATTATTAGCAGCACATTGAAATGCATGCACTCTAGATCTTTTGATTCTTTGGATCGCGTTGTTCCAATCTTTGCTCGATCGTGACATTTCAAAGAATCCAACAACCCTTGGACAACCAATTTAGAAAGGTGTTTCGTTTCTTGAATGAAAACCATTATTTTCATATCATTACTCCGCTCACATTAGGTAGTTGGGAGCAACAGTACCTCCGTACGTTCAGATACAAATTAACGCTAGACGAAACTATAAATACAAATATTATACATGACCGTGCACGATGATGCCTTCAAGGCAATACGGGCATTTCACATGCAGCCCATAACATGATTAGCCACACATATGGGAGACATAGATCATAATTTATTTATCTAAGTGATTAATCCATTTGTCAACCTTCGGACTACCTATTAATCAAGCAACGGGATAGGAAGCATGCATGGCAATGCCGCAGAGGCCTGCGGGATCAGAATAATCTCTTTGAATCCTCATGTAGCCACCCTCACCCCAGTTTGAGCCCCATGAATTCTTGACTAACCAGTGCTTGGTACCGTCTTCAGCTGCTCCAAACCCGACTAAAGTAACAGCATGGTTTAGATCGGTGCCACATCCTCCAGTGAAGACCCCGCTTTCATAGAACTGAAAATCACGTCCCTGGCCTTCAATGGCAACGGAGATTGGTTGGTTAGCTGCAGCTTTTAGCAATGCCGCCTCATTGTTGGCAGGTACATCTTCAAAGCCAGTTATCTTAGCTGCTTTAGCAGACGCCTTGTTTGTGTCACAAGTTCCGTCCATAGCCACGTATGGATAATTTGTTTCAGTGGTTTGTCCTTGATTTTGTACTATATATTCAAAAGCATTATCCATCCAACCACGATGGCAACCATTATTTCCATTCGTGGCACAGTTCACTAGTTGTTGCTCAGATAGGTCGACCAATTTCCCTGTTTTGATTTTGGTGAGCCCCTCTACCGCTGCCGTTGCTGAAAAGGCCCAGCAACATTCTACATACAATTAAGTCGACCATGTACGTCAGAAATGCCGCAAGCAAAATGATAAATGCAGGCATTGAAAAACTTGGGAGTTTTTTAGATTATATGATCCTCTTACCACATTCGCCCTGGTCTTTAACGGAAGTGACGGCTCCTTTCTTTCTCCAGTCCATACTCCCCGGAACTTTAGTCACTGATGCATACCTGAACGACGACGTTGTCTTCGCTGTGGTTGACCTCGGCTCGGTTGTGAGCTTGTATCCAGTACGAGTGGCACGAAACTCTTCATTTGATAGGTCTGCAAAGTTGTTGACACTCAACTTGTAAGTACGATTCCCTTCGTTGTTGACTTTGTTCACGAAATCCATGTTGTCCTTGAATATTTGGAGACGCTTTTGCTTCTCCTCATTGTCCTTATAAGTACGTCCATGTTTAGCCATCCATTGCTCGTGTTTATCAGCAATGGAAACTTCAGCTTGGATTCTGCGGGACATCGCTTGAGATGTACAAGTCCCCAAAATCACCAACAAGAGTACTGTGATAAAAGTCATTGTTTCCAAAACAAATTAAGCAGCTAGCTTTTTTGATCCCCGCAAAGAAATTAGTTGTGAGGAAGAATGCACCCAATCTCGCTATTTATATAGGATCGGAGACCAAACGTCCTCAATGTTCATGGTATGTACGTACATTTTGTTGACGTAGGGCTTGGCTTCCTTTTCGAGAAGAAAGTCAACCCCAACACATATTTGACATTATTTTTGGCAAGTTTCTTGGCCTCCGAAGAAATAATTATGGTAGGACTTTTTTGAAGGCCGGCTCTCTCCTTAACGCATTGTTCTCAAATTAGTTGTGCTTAGAGAGCCCACAAAATGGTACTCCATTTGCGAAAAGTACTCCCCACCAAAAAATTGAAAAGTTAGGAACCTGGACAAGATCATCAATTACCATGAAAAGTATAGTTTCTTGGGGTTCATATTCAACCGATTGAATTCATTGTATATATGGAATATATATTAAGAATAATCAAAGCCGAGAAATTAAAAAGAAAGAGAGAAAACAAGCATACACGCACGTACAATAGAAAATACTACTTATAAATTTCAATTTCTGATCATGTATTGTCTACAAACCTATAATCAATCACTAGTTACTATTAGGAGCATCAATATATATATATATATATCCTGGAACATGTAGCATTCATGTCTTGACGACATGTATGATCGATGCACATGCATGCATGTGTATGGGA
>QEOT01004323.1:8832-28005 GCA_003123785.1 Pterocarya stenoptera
GAGTCTTATCCTCAAGATTCATCCTGTCAATACACGCCATTCCGCATCTTTGTATAATTGAAGCATGTAAAAGTCTTTGAATTCGCATCACCCTTCTTAAGCCACCTAATCCTTGACTTTTGCTTTAGGAGAGTCTCCTCTTGTAGTAGACAAGTTTCCAATTCTTGCTTCTTTTCATTGAGCTCCAGTTCCACTTCACTTGACTGATGCTCCAATAGCTAATCTTCAATCGTAGATACCTCTTCAGTTAGCATTTGAACATTCAAATCAACTTTTTGCCAAAAGACTCTGTTCAATTTTCTTAGCACTCCCCTTAGCTCTTGCACCACTTTCACTAAAGCCAAACCCATAACTGGATTGCTGCCAATTTACTCGAATCACTTCCAATAAAACAAGGTGCAATTCCACATCAAAAGATACTTAAAGGGACAAGGCCATATGACTCAAAATTTGAAGTAGCTGAGATAATCATAAGCCAGTGATCAGGGCACAATCTTGGTAAGTTGTGCCCGTTAATGGCAAATTGGAGCACGAAGAGACTAGACTGTGATCCAATTTCTCCCAGGATCTTCAATAAGGATGCAAAAATTTATGAAACAATTAAGCTCTTGAATTGCTACGCCAGGCTTTGAAATACCAGGTTTTTCAAGATTATCTGGGATGATGTTAAAACCACCCATAACAATCCAAGCCTTAGCAGAATCGAATTCAGACCCTAACTTTATCATAATGTGCCTGATGTCTAAGATGTCGATCAGAAGTACTAAGCCCATTCTAGTCCCATATCAAAGTTACCTCTAATTTTCAGTGTTGTGTTCTAGTTTCTTACCTTTTTGTCCAAGTTAATGTCACTTGAATCTCCCACTTGCCAATTCAAGCTTCCTTTCCTTAATTGCCCTCCTATTGTTTTTCTTGTTTTGTCTGGCCAAGAACTAGTCCTCATCACCAAATTGGTCTCACCTTTTCAGAACAACAACTAAATAGAAACTTATGTGGAAATAAATATAGCTATTCATTAGGCTTGTTATGGGATTTATTTGTGGTTGGAGTTTAGGGTAATGGATATTGGATGGGATAAAATCCCTTGGCCCATATGGAGGCCCAAGCCTAGCCCATGAGGTGCCATCAGGAAAGGCCAAGCAAAGGACAAGGGGGACAAAAGCTGAGGAAGGTAAAAGGTGTCAGAGGAAAAGAAAGGATGTGACAGGAAAACAGGGAAAATGAGAGGGAAAGGGGATCAGATATGTGAGAGAGAACAACGAAGTGACATAAAGCTGAACTCTTCACCAACCACTAACAGGGCCAATAAAAGGGATTTGAGATCAAAGACTTCAGGGGTTTCTTCTTTTTCTTCTTCTAGACTTCTCCTGGGAAATTGGAATGAGAGAGCTTCTTCAACCTCCAAACAGAAAACTCTAGTTTTTTCATTTTATATAGTGAGCTATGAGAAACCGTGAGATAATGTAAAATACACCTATTTATATTGGATTTGCACCTCAAACGACCCATGGACGTAGGCCCTACGTCCAACCATGTAAATTTGTGTAGCTTATTTTCTAGTTATATTTGTTGTATTTATCTTCTATTTACTAAATGGGCATACGTATGGACACTGTACCGCCACTCAAGACCGCTATCGTGGGCTCAAAACCATACTGATCGAGGCCCGAATCATCTCCATGGGCTAGGAATCACTCATTCTCTCTCTCTAATTGCGGTGGTTGCAAAACAAAACTTAACAGTTTGCATCGTATTTGGGATTCAATGATTCAAACACTAGAAGTGGGAGAATGATGATTTTCCTGCGCATGAAAACTCCTCCAAATGAGTACAAAAAATCCCTCTCAGATAAGTGTTCTCAACTTTCCATTTCTCATTTTCACAAATACTATTGCTGGGAAATTAAAGGGAGAGAACAAAGCCGAGGCATTCACAAAGAGGGAGTCTCGCCACATGCACTATGCACTGAAGGACATCTCGATCGTGCATGGCATGCACAATGCCATGCACGGTGCAGGTTGGATGCATGTCGTGCACCCAGGAGAGTCAGGGCCCAACCCGCCTTGGGCCCTGTAGAGACGTTGGCGGCCGCCACGTGGACTTCAAACGAGCTCTGTCTCCGTGGGGGTGGTCCCCAACCACACCCCACAAAGGTTGCATTCAACTTGCAAACCATGTGCATGGGATTGCACATGGTTGAAACCACTCGGCTCGGCCCAACCATGGCACGGCAGGGGTGGCGAAGGCCACCATGTGGACTGCCAACATCATTTGTCCCTGCCATAATGGTTTCCACCCACGGGGGCTGTACGCATGCACGAAGTCCGTCCTCTAGTGGCATTCGTAAGCTGGCGGGTTTACCACTAACTTGCATTAGAACCGCCGACGATTTCTATCTTTGATGAAGTATTCCCCAACCCCAATCCCCAGTCCCCACCCCAGGCACCGCACGCAAAGGGTGGGCATAACATCGTCGCCATGTGCACTTGCATCTAACAACAAAGAAAGCTCCTTGCCACGATGGTTTGCTCGACCCCCTTTCTCAAATGTGGTGGTCTGCTCGACCACTCTCCTCGTCCATAGGAGCACCTAGCCAAGGTGGTCTACTCAGCGACCTCCTCAGATGTGGTGGTCTGCTCGACCACCCTCTTCGGCCATGGGTGCAACTCGCCATGGACCCCACCACAAGCTCCTCGCCCATGCACGACGAGAAGCTCCTTGCCCACCCAAACCATCTCGCCCACGAAGGGAGGACCTCGCCACCTAGGCTCTCGCCACCCTCCTTCGATCACAACATGCTCACTCGCTACGGTGGCCATATCCTCACCTCAATATAGCAGCCATGCTTGCCTAGTGGACTCTATCACCATGAGCATCCATGCACAGTGGTCTAATCCACGGCACTACCCCAAGATAGTAACGCATGGCTGGTTGCACCACCACGCACTTAGGGCTCATGTGGAGCAAGTCCGATGTGGCTGTTGAACACATTGCATAGACCATACATCGTGAAGAGGGGCCCGGACTTCCTCATAATGGGAGGAATCTCCCTCATGCAGTTGAGCTCTATCTCTCGTTGTAGCATCATGGTCAAGTTTTGTCTCCCCCCTAGCAGCACGGTCGAGCTTTGTCTCCTGCACCCAGTAGTGCCATCGAGCTCTATCTCCCAATGTAGCCTCACGGTCGAGCTCTACTTCCCAATGTAGTAGCACAATCAAGCTATATCTCCCTTCGTACCAATGCAGTTGAGCCCTATCTCCCGATCTCAATAGGGCAGTCAAGCTCTGTCTCTCGTTGCACCTAGTGCAGTCGAGTCATTTCTAGCTCCCGCTCCACTAGATGGGTCGAACTTCGGCTCCCACTCCACGAAATCGGTCAACCTCTATCTCCCGCCATAGTAGCACAGTCGACCTCCATCTCTTGACACGAAAGCACAGATCGGATGCTAACCAAACACCACCCCACTTTGCCTAGGTTTGTAAGGTCTCAAATTTATTTATTTGGATTTTCTACATTGACCCGTTTGGTTTTTTTGTGGGAACCCCCTTGCACGATTGACCTCTCTCTCCCATCGCACTAGCATAGGTCGAGTCATCTCCCACCTCAGTAGTGTGGTCAAGTCATCTCCCACCCCAGTAGTGTGGTCGAGCTTTGTCTCCCATTACCCCAGCGGGGTCGTGCTCTATTTCCCACTGTAGCATTGCAGTCGATCTCCGACTCCCGCCCAAGCAACATGAATGAGCTCTGTCTCTTGTCGCCCTAGGGCGGTTAAGTCATTTCCCACCCCAGCAACGTGATTGAGCTTTATTCCCATCACTTCAGTGTGGTTGAGCTTTGTTTCCCTTTGCATCCAGCGTAGTCGATTCCAAATCTCGCCTAGTTCTTTAAGTCGATGCTCCACTCTCGCACCTCAACGACCAATCGCCACCCAGTGCAGTCGATTCCAGATCTCACCTGGTTCTTTAGTTCAATGCTCTATGCTCACACCTAGACAACCAATCCCCACACAACATGGTTAATTCTAATCCTGCCTTGTTCTTTAGGTTGAGGCTCCGCGCTTACACCTCGGCAACATCTTCTCCAGCAAAAGCTGAGTGCTTACACTCTTGCCACCACTGCCGGTGGGTTACCTCCTGGAATGAGTCTTCAAGCTCTACAACTGCCTCACACGCGTGTCCTTCGAAAATGAGTGGACGAGCTTGTCAACCCCCTAACATGGGCCCAGTGGGTCGACAAGCTCCCTGACCACTTAAGCATGGATAACTACAAACAAACTCTAACATTTATACCAAAATGTAAACATAAAATAACAACTCACATCAATGGGCAAAAGCCCACTGAACACTGCAAGAAAACACACCCATTGCTAACAACAAACGGACATGTGCAATTATCCAAGCATTTGATTATCAAGCAAACGCTTTCCACCTAGCGCGATCAAGTTTAGCTCTCAACTAGCTTTCCAAGTCAAGCTTCAAGCTCGCCACCTTGCGTGATCGAGTCCAGCTCTCTCCTAGCTCTCCAAGCCAAGCTTCATGCTCTCCACCTTATACGGTCACTTCCAACTCCCGCCTATCTCTCAACTCATCCCTAGCTCAAAAATCACCAGGGTTTCGACAAACAGAAGATCAAAGACCAATTTTTGGAGTTTATTTTTTTACAAGTAGCTTGATTTGAAGATTCTCAAAGTCTTCTTGTGGAGCAAGACAACCTTAAGAATCGAGCAATAAGTAGAAGGGATAAAATCCCTTGGCCCATATAAAGCCCCAAGCCAAGCCCATAAGGTGCCATTAGGAAGGGACTAGCAAGGAACAAGGGGGGACAAAAGCTACTGAAGGGAAAATGTGTCAGGGGAAAAAGAAAGAATGTGATAGAAAAAATGGGGAAAGGAGAGGAAACGATGAAGTGACATAAAGCTGAGCTCTTCACCAACAACTGTTAGGGGCAAATAAAAGGGATTTGAAATCAAAGACTTGAAGGGATTTTTTCTTCTTCTTCTTCTTCCAAACTTCTCCTGGGCGACTGGAAGGAGAGAGCTTCTTTAATCTCCAGACAAAAATCTCTATGTTTATCATTTGTATAATAAGCTATGAAAGACTGTGAGAGACTGTAAAATACTTTTATTTATAGTGGATTTGCACTCCAAACAACCCTTGGATGTAGGCCCTGTATCAAATCACGTAAATCTGTGTGTCTTGGTCTCTAGTTACATTTGTTGTATTTATCTTCTATTTATTGAAACGGGAGTACAAACGGACACCATACCGCCGCTCTGAATCGCCATCGTGGGCCCCAAACCACACAAATCGAGACTTGAATCATCGTTGTGGGACAAAAATGACTCATTCTGCCTCTCCGGCCAAATAATTACAAAACACACCTTAACATATATGTTTGGTTCATGATTGTTGTCAAATAACTAGGTTGAGGTTTGAGTAATGCTTCGATTTCACTTTTACATTTTTTTAATCTTTTATCAAAGCATATATTTTAATTGAACCTTAGGAAGCATAGTATATCTATACAATCCTAGATGTATATGAAAGCTAGTTCTCGATAAAATGGTTATGCTTTTTTGATACCCCATATGATAAAGACTAAGGGTAAGTGGTATATGAGATTCCACATTACTTAGAAAGAAAAAGTTCTTGTCCTTTATAAGATTCCAATGAGGCTCCAATTGTATCATTGACTATTCCTTTTGGAGTATATGCCATGTGGTTTGAGCCTTCTATTGGGGCAGTTACAAATAGTATCAGAGCCTATCCCAATCAGAAATGTGGGATTTGAGTCGTGCCATCTATGACGGATTGGCCTGATGAGGACATTGGGAATTTAAGGAGGCTAGATTGTAATACTCCATATGATAAGGCTAAAGGTAAGTTGTGTATGAAATTCCACATTACTTGAGAATAAAAAGTTCTTGCTCTTTATAAGGTTCTAATGAGGCTCCAATTGTTTCATTGACTAGTCCTTTTAGAGTATAGGTCATGTGGTTTGGGCCTTCTATTGGGGCGTTACAATTGATAAAACATATAAGGTCTTTTTATAACAATTGGAGCGTGGGGCGTGATGGACTTAGCGGGCCGAAGGTGTGAAGACCTTGGGCGTAAGGCCTTGGAGTATGAAGATGCAATTGGGTCGTGGCCTATGGCCCAATGCTTATCATTGTTAGCTTTACTAAATGTAATAGTTAATTCTGAAGCCCATAGACTTTAGGGCAATTTGGTAATTTCCTTGTATTAGTATATAAACCACATTTCGACACTAAGGGAAGCATCTGGGATATTATTTGTACTGTTCTATTACAATTTGGAAGTGCTCCCCTCTAAGAGAGCTGTTCTTCTAAGATTAATATACAGTTCCATTTCCATTTCACAATTCTCTACTATTTTCACTACTTAGTTGTTACATATTTATTAGGTTAAGAACACAAATACATAGCATTCACCTCAAAATGGGATGTCTTAGCTAGGAATGGGCAACAGGGGCTCTCCCCCGGCCCGCATGTGTAAATAAGACATAAAGAAGCCATTGGGCAGTGTAATGGTGTAAATAAGCTACATTCCCATTTTGAAGGTTCTCTTGAAAAATCATTATCTTAATAGAAAAAGTATTTTGCATGAGTAAGAAGTATTCTATACTATTGATTGAAACCTTAAATCCTACAAATAAGGAGCTGATGTGGCACCTGAAAGATTTTCTCTTGACCCTGGTAGGTGATNGGGGGGGGGGGGGGAGGATGGTGGGTTATGGAATTCTCAGCAGTAGGCAACGGTGAGTCTGGAGAATAGGGTGGGTGCTGTACCAAGTGGAGGTAAGGGTTTCGTGGAAGTGGTCATGGACCGACCTCATATTCTTCCTAAGGTTGAGATTCCATTCAAAGATCCCAAATTCGCAGATGGAGAAATGTTCTTCCTATTTTCACGAGTAGAGATCAACAAGTAGGCTGAACCCTTCTGTAACTCGGTGGTTTTGAAATTCTTGCAAAGGAGGCCCTCGCTAAATCATGTACATAGGTTCATCAAATCTCGTTGGGGATTGAAAGCTATGCCGGTTGTTGGGCAGTTGAAGAACCCTTAGAATATCCTTGTTCGTTTATCCAACGAGGATGATTGTATCTCGGTAATGGCTCGGGGTATCACTAAGATCACAGGAGCACCGTATCGTGTATTTCATTGGACACCAGATTTTGTTGAGTAAGAAGATTCACCGCTGGTTCAAGTATGGTTATCACTTCCAGGGTTGCCACCAAATTTCTTTCATGAGTCTATATTGAGAACAATTGGAGGCGGTTTTGGGAGGTATTTGAAGCTGGGCAATGCAACCGCGTGTGTCACTCGGCCTAAGACGACACGTTTTTGCGTGGAGCTTGACGTATCTAAACTGCTAAAGAATGCTTTCTGGTTGGGAGTTCCAGGAATGCCATCTAGCCATCGGCAGGAGATTTTATATGAGGGATTCCCCTATTTTGCTCCTTGTGTAGAAAACAGGGACATGAGGAGAGTCGATGTGGCCATAGACAGCGTGCAATTACAACGGGAGTTGGGAAGGATGATCAAACTGAAGAGAGAGGGCAAAAAAGGTATGGAAAGTAGTGGGGAGTCAAAATGTTGATGAGGAAGTGCGGGTCAAGGGAGGGCAGAGGGAGTGGCAAATAAAAATGATGATGAGGAAGTGAGGTTGGTTAAGGATCAGTTTTGTGAAAGGCGAGGGGAAGAGATTCTGAATAAAGTTAATCAACGTAAACGGGGGTGGAGATGGTTGCGGTGGGAGTTTTGTATGTAGATATTAAGGGGGGGACTCGATCTCAGAGGAATTTTGAGGAGGGAACGGCAAGTGGTAGTTTGAAGGATGGTTCTAAAGGAATTCATAGCATAGAGCTGCCTTTGATGAGCACAGGGTCACCTAGGTGGTTTGATATTTTGGAGGTAAAGGATCAGCTAGTTGCCAGTAAAGCGTCGTCTCGGAGCTCACTGAGAGTGGTGGATGAAGTGCTTGAATTTGAGTTGTCTAGATTGGCGAGTGTGGAGGGTGCTCGAGATGACAGTGGTATTAATAAATGGTGTTTGTTGTCTAAAGGAGAGCCAGATGAGGCTGTTGAAGTGGGTACCAGTAAATGTTTCGATTCGGATTCGGAGTTGGATATTCCTCTAAAATGATTAAAGGGGGTGAAGAAAAAATAGCAGTTGGGTGCCATGGAGAGAAGGACTTGGTCCAAGAAATTCTTTTAATTTTTATAAAGATTCTTATATGGAACATTAGGGGGATTTTTTCGTCGAAGAGTAGGCTTCGGTATATTTTGAATAAAAATAAACCGTTGGTGGTAGCGATTTTAGAACCTTGTCTTTATGCAAATAAATGTCGGAGATAAGCGAGGTGGATGCGCCTCTCAAATTTTGTGAATAATGCTGAAGTTGGGGGGGAAAGTCTGGTTGTTTTGGGATGGTAGTTTGGATTTTGAGTTCATTTCAATGACTGATCAAGTCCTGTCTGGATGGTTTGTGTGTGGCAATGTGAAGGTTTTGGTGTCCATTGTATATGCAAGTTGTTTTCAAAGGAAGCGTAGGGAGTTATGGGATTATTAGTGTGATTTAGATGTGGATGGTGGGCCGTGGTTTGTGGATGGTGATTTTAACATTGTTCATAGTGCTGAGGAGAAGGTCGGGGGCTTGTTGCGAGCACCTCGGGCTAGAGAGGATTTTAATTTGTGCATTCAAGATTGTGGGCTCATTGAGATTCCTTCAGGGGGGAATAATTTTTCTTGGTGTAAAGGAAGGCTTGGGGGAAGGAGGATTTGGGCTAGATTGGACAGTGTCTTAGTAAATTCTTTGTTCCTTAATACTTTTGGAGATGCGCATATGGAATATCTTTCGAGAACTTCTTCGGAGCATTGTCCTATGTTAATTTATTTGAAGACGGAGAGGAGGAGTGGGGTTAAATATTTCTGGTTTCAACGGATGTGGGGGTCGCATGAGGGCTTTTTACCACTGGTCCGGGAGTGTTGGGATCTGAGGGTTGATGGTTGTGCTATGCTGAGGGTGAGTAAAAAATTGAAATGAGTAAAGCAAGTTTTGAGGAGGTGGAATATTGAAACTTTTGGGAGAGTTGAAGTGGAGATAAAAAAATGTGGAATAAAAAATTATGGAACTTGAAGAAATGCTTTGTGCGGAGTTCTCTTAAGAAAGGGAGAGAGAGTTGTTGTTGTGCAAACATCGGCATTTGATGTGGATTAATTGGGAGGAAATTTTGGGTTGTCAAAAGTCGAGAATAAAATGGTTATCAGAGGGAGATTCGAACTCAGCCTCTTTTCATGCCTCTTTACGAGTGAACAAAAAGAATAAGTTGATTGAGTGTATGATGCTTAGTGATGGGACTTAGTTACACTCGGCGGAAGTGGTTCATGATGCAGCAGTCATTTTTTTCTAGAATTTACTCAGTCTCACTAGTGGACGTGAATGATGAGTGCTTACGTTTGTTAGAGCTTGCTGTTACCGATAGTGAAAATGAGTTGTTATGTGCACCTCCAACCATTGATAAAGTGAAAGCTACATTATGGTCTATTCCTCAAGATATTAGTCTTGGGCCCGATGGATTCTCGGCAAGCTTTTTTTTATCCTTGCATGGGAGGTTGTGAAGCAAGATCTTTTTGACATAGCGACAAAATTTTTTGAAGGTATTCCCTTGACAAATTTTTTTGGTGCTACTAACATTGTTTTGATTTCGAAGGTGGATGTTCCGGAAGGTTTTGGTCACTTTAGGCCTATTAGTTTATGTTCAGTGGTCTATAAAATCATGGTTTTTAGAATGGCACCAATTACTAGGGGAATTGTTTCGTCGGAGCAGGCAGCCTTTATTCGGGGTCGTAGTATTTTTGAAAATATGAATATTGCTCAAGAACTTGTTCATGGTTTGAATCGGAGGAGGAGAGGGGGTAATGTGATGATGAAAATTGATATGGTGAAGGCTTACGATCAAGTGAATTGGAGATTTTTGTTGGAGGGGCTACGACATTTGGGCTTTCTGAAAAATGGAGGTCTCTAATTTTTACTCTATTTCTTCTCCAGTATTTTCAGTCATGTTAAATGGGTGTGGTAAGGGATTCTTCAAACCATCTCGTGGGTTATGCCAGGAGGACCCTCTTTCCTCATATTTATTTATTTTGTCGGAAGAATTGCTTTCTAGGATACTTCGACATGAATTTCAGATTGGAAAAATAAAGGCGTTTAATTCGAATGAGGGGATAAGGATATCTCATCTGCTCTACGCAAACGATCTTTTAATTTTTGCAAATGGTGGTAAGGCTTCTATTCAGAACTTGATGGGGGTCATTCGGAAGTATGAGAGTGTATCGGGTCAGCTTGTTAACCCAAGTAAGTCTTCTATTGTTTTTCTCAAAGAATCTTGTCTATGATCGTAAGAGACAACTGATGCAACTTTCGGGCTTTATAGAAGGGAATTGGCCTTGTGTATATTTGGGAATGCCACTTTACGTTGGAAGAAGGACTTTGAATATGTTTGATCCTTTATTGGCAAAGGTTCAGAAAAAATTAGCGAGGTGGAAGAGAAAATTACTGTCTTTTGGAGGAAAATTAATTCTTATGAAGCATGTTCTTTCTAGTATGCCCATACATTTGTTGTCGATGATGGACTTTCCTAAAGGAATTTTTGCTAAGTTGAAAAGCATTTATTTGAACTTCTTTTTGGGGTCTAGTGTGGAGAAGAAAAAAAGGAAATGAGTTTCATGGCATTGTATTTGTCTTCTGACAGATGAAGGAGGGTTTGGGTATTCAGGATCTTGCAGAGGTCTGAAAGTCTTTATTTATGAAGTTCGGCTGGAAATTAATTTTGGGAGGCTCCTCATGGTTTGATTCATTTTAGGAAAAAATACATTGGGGATGGTCAGATTGCAGTGCCTGAAGTTTCAGTAAAAGGTTCTGTTTTCTGGAAAAATATCATGAAAATATTGTCGTTGATGCTCAAGTGGTCGAAGTGGGTAGTTCGAGAGGGGGCTGTAAAATTCTGGTTTGATAATTGGCTTGGAGAGGGGCCAACTGCAGCTTCTTTACCAGTTGTGGGTGATCCAAACTTGCTTTTACAAAATGTATGGGAGGGATTGGGATGGAATCTGGAGGTAGCTCGGCAGTTGGTGGATGAAGAAATGGTGCAGAAAATTGTGCATTCAAACGTGCGGGTTAGGGAAGGGAGAGATGTATTGGTTTGGCAACATGCAGTAGTTGATGGAATTTTTTCTACTAAGCCGGCTTGGCAACTTATTAGATCTTGTGGAAGTTTGTGTTCTTGGAAAATGGTTATGGCAGAATCATGTGCCGAAGAAGATGTCATTTTTGTGTTGGCGGGCACGTCAAAATGCAATCCCGGTTGATGATGTTATTCAACAACTTGGTATCCCAGTTGTTTCTAAATGCCAATGATGTGTTGCAAATAAGGTTGAGACCTTAGATCATGTTCTTTGTGATAGAGAGGGACCAAGGAAAGTGTAGGATTTTTTTGTGGCGTTGTTTGCTATCCAGTTACCAAGTTCACGTGTATGGGCTGATGTAACGCCCGTCCTTGGGGTGGACCTTTTTGGAAAATATTTTAGAAAATAAACGACGGGAATTACTGTCCAGTTTAAAACCTTTTACAGTCCTTCCCAGGGTGCAAGAATCTTCGTTATAAAATAAAAAGTGCTTTTACAATAAAAGGGTTTTGGAGTGGAAAATATAAATCTCAATATAAAAAGACATTTTTCTTACGTTTAAAATCTTCATGCCTAGACTTTCATGCTCTTTCCCTTTGGCTGTGTCCCTCCTGGGCGTACTGCCCATTTAGCTTCCTGTGGAAGGAGGGGCACACATAAAAACTAAAATGAGTCGAATACTCAGTAAGCATTACTTCATACCGTTAAAATATAACAACATAGGTTTTCAATCATGCATTCATCATTCCATACATACTATACATACATGCATGCTTTCGTTAAAACATCAGTGAACGGGGGCTTTTCTTTCTTAAACATGCTTTTCTTTTCTTTAAAACCTTTCCCCCGTCACTAGCTTCATTTCTTAAAGAATGCAGTGCATTCATACATAGAGTTACTTTTCTTTTCTTTTCTCTTTCATAGGCCGGTGCACGTTGTTACTCCCCGCATGCTGGGGTTAGTGGCTTTTTGAGCCGATGGATTCGCCCGTGGCCACGGGTTGGAATCCCTTTCCATCAGGGTGTAGCACTTGGTCGACTACCAGATACTACTGCCCGGCATTGCAATCTGCCTGTTCATTCGTTGGGTACCCCTTTCCATTCATTCAGTCCATATGGCCGTTACGTAGTTATGGAAAAACATCTTTTCATGGGAAAACATCCTTTCATGAGAAAACATTCATTTTCATTTAAAAGCATGGCTTTAAAGTCATCTTTAATGGCATCGTTTAAAACATCAGTTCTCAGGGACATGTTTTAAAACACTTTCTTCGCGTCTCTTTTAAAGCATCATTCTGAAGCTCGAGGCATCACCCTCGAAGCTTCCTTTTCTTTTCTTTAGAAAATACGTACAATAGGTACACCTTATAGTCATCCATTCGCATGCATACAATTAATACTTTTGGGTGCGTAAAAAGGGGCTTTCATAGAGGGGCCGTACATGCGTATACCATTCAATACTTAGCATGCTTTCTTTAAAAACATCTTTCATGTCCTTTCACGTGTAGCATCTTTCATTGAGAAAACAGTTCATCTTTCTTTCTTTTTCTCATACTTTAGAAAACTCTAGAAGAGCATGAACGTAACACTTACCTGGACTCCATGCTACTTTCATACCATACAGTCCATTCATGCGCGTGTCAGATGGCACCTACATTCATACATAACCTTACGTTATTCTCTATCTAGTGCATAAATAGCTGAACTAGAAATAGAGCTATGCTTTACTTAGAACACTCTCCTTCTATCTTGTGTCCTTTCACGTTCCTTACTATGATAAAATCCTTGGAGACCCATTACGGTTTCTACTTCTTTCAACCTTACGTTCTACCTCGAGTGCTTACTCGCTAAGGTGAACTCATGATTCACCTTCGGATTAAGACACTAGGACCTATGTCCCGTTCTTCTCATTAACCGCGTTCCGACGCATGACTTAGACTAACTAAGTCATGCATCCCATTCTTAGACAGTATTCTCATCATTACCCTCATGCATCTTAGCTCACTCTACTTCTCATGACCATCGATCTGCACTACACGGCTCCAAGCCACTCTGAGGCTTGAGCACCGTGTAACCATGCTTAGGACAGATTACCCATTACATATGGTGAATCTGTCTGGCACGTGCGTCTAACCAGACAACACACGTACCTTACTCATTTATCTCTTAAGACCATCATTTAATACATTGGTCACGGACTCGTATGGCGAACGCCACACTCCGTTACCAACCTTCTCATACCAGGCTAGCACGACCCTTCATGCTAGCCGTACCCCATGACAGTTCATCCCAACTGTTGACACGATGGAACTTTGTTCATGAACACACCTTATGTCACGCCACATAGCTCGAGATTAAATCCCAAGCTATGCCGTGACCCTGTCACATCATCTTTCATACATCCTAACCCATCACAGCATAGCTTCATGATTGATCACGTCATTTCATGACGTAGCCCAATCATGCTTCCGCTGCACTGCTCTGATACTTCTTGACCACTTAGCACATACTCATGGCCATAAGCCAACTACACGGCCACGCTCATCGCCGTAGGCTACAGCTGTATCATTACTACAGCACATACCTCAACACTTTACGTCACGCCATATAGCTCGAGACCATTCCCAAGCTATATCGTGACCTTGTCACGTCACTTCTGACATTCTGTTACGTCACCTTACAACTCATCACGACTACGGTTCCTCACGTACTCTCATCACAACGTGACACCTCATCACGTTCCCGCTACATCACTCTTACGCTAACTCTTCACCCGTCGCAAGCATGACTTCTTAATCAACCACGTCACTTAGTGACGTTGCCCAGTCATGCTTTCACTGCGCTACTCCGATACCTTCTAGCCATTTAGCACTTACTTCCAGCCATAAGCCAGTCATATGGAGACACTCGTCGCCTTGGACTACAGGCCGTATCTCACACTTCGAGACACTGTTCCACAGTTCCCGACACCATATATCAAGCCCTTCGCCCATTAACTACCCAATCACCTTTATCTTCGCGACAAGCCATACGGTGTATCGCTGCACCTCATGGAGTACACTCCTCATGTACTCCCTTCACAGTACTACACCACATCACCACTATGGCACACAAGCCATATGGTGCATTGTTACGCCATATAGAGTACACTCCACGTGTACTCCCTTCACAGAATTACGCCACATCACCGCGATGGCATACACGCCATACGGTGTATCGCTCCACTACATGGAGTACACTCCGCGTATACTCCATTCACGACGCTCCGCTATATCACTAATACGGCACACATGCTGTACTGTGCATCGTTTCCCAACATTGAGTACACTCCACGTGTACTCTATCCACAATACTACGCCACATCACCGCTATGGCATACACGCCATACGGTGCACCATCTCACCACATGGAGTACACTCATCGCGTACTCCATTTATGGCACTATGCCACGTCACCACTATGGCATATACGCCATACGGTGCCTCGTCTCACTACATAGAGTATACTCCACGTATACTCCTTTCACGGCACTAGGCCACACCACTACTACTGCACATACACTACCACCACATTTCACAGCACAGTCCACAACACTGCACAGCAAGCTTCCCAACTAAGCACAACACTTCATCACCTCACGTCACATCACCACTACATAGCAAATCCTATAATACTAGCAGCATAATCCACAACCTATAATGTTAACAGCACAGTCCACAACCTAGTCAACTAGCTACCATCTAACATTTAATATAAAAAGCGAGGGATAGAGATTTATACCATCGACGAGATAACCAGTGCGTCGCTTGTTGACCGTTACAGCGATAACGCCGGAGGAACGTACGGGGTGGCTACACTGCATACAGTGGCTATTTAGGCATTTGGATAGCTAGGTGTGGTCTTGGAATGGCCTAAGGTGGCCTTAATGATGCTGGCAGGGAACATAACACGACAGTTATAGCCGTGTGCAGTGACGGTCAATCACGCGCAGTGACTATCCATCACGTGCAGTGATTAACCCACCACGTAAAGTGGTGGTTTGGGCCTAAGGCTGGGCTAAGGGAACTGCCGGAGGAGCCGTGGAGGCTCGGTGGTGGTCGGCACGATGGCCTACGGTGGCTGGCCGTGCACTGTGAGGGAGGAGAGGCCGTGGGAGAGTGAGAGAGAGTGTGTGTGCATGGGGGACAGATCGGGGCCATGGGTGGTACCGTTGGGTTCGTGGTGGCCTAAGGATGCCGGCTAGGGTGGTCTTTCACCGTGGGTGGCGGCGGACGGCGGCGGGGAGCCTAAACCCGTGCGGTGTCCGTGGGAACACCGGGAGGTGGAGGAGAGACCTATTGGCAGTGGGTTCATGGGAGGAGGAAGGGGGAGACCTCAGGAGTCTCATGGTGGTGGCCGGTGATCGAGATGACCACGCACGGCGGCGCTAGGAGGCTGCACAGTGAACCCGTGCATGGGTGCACCTGTGCTCGTGCATGGGAGGCTATCGGCAGGGAGAGGGAGGCCGAGGTCACTGGTGGAGGCCGGTCGGTAGCTGGAGGAGCTACCCTGGAGGTGGTGGCGCCGCCGAAGGACAGCGCACGGCGGTGGAGGAGCCATCAAGCCCGTTCGGGCTGTGCATGGCCGAGGGAGAGGAGGAGAGAGCGTGGGGAGGTAAGGCCAGTGCTGGGGGACTCGCCGGAGGGAGGCGGTTTCGGTGGTGGTGGTCGTGTGGTTCACCGGCGCACGGCGGCGCCGGGCTGTGGAGCCGTTCGGTGCAAGGGAAGGGGGCTATGTACTGCGTACGCCGAAGGAGAGAGGGAGGAGAGAGAGAGGGGAGGGAAAAGTGAGGGAGAAGAGAGAGGGGGCTGGGCTTTTATCCTAAAACCCGACGTCTGGAGGTCTATAAAATGGTCTACGATGACCCTTAAACACTACCTTAAAACAAGTAAACGTTTATTTAATTAAAAGCACTGAGAGAGATAAAGATAGAATATTATTTAAAATAATATTCCTTCATCATTTATAAAATGATGAAGTCTTACTTAAAATATTTAAAAGAGTAAAACTATTAATTTAAATTAAAGATTCCATCATTATTTAGATCACATAATATTTTAAATAACTGGAATCATTTATATAAAATGATTCCTATAATTATAATATTTTTGGAGCTCTTCAAAGATATTATAATTGAGTTATTTAAAATATTCTTTCGTTAAATAATAATAGGAATCTTCCATTTAAAATACACATTACTTTAAAACACAAGATATAACTTTAGAAATCACGTAGTATCTTTAAAACAAGCCATCAAGGTCTGGCATGCATAACGGGACTCTTAGACACTAGAGAGGAGGAGCGGGCTGTCACATCACATCTGACGTAATTGCTTACATCAGAAGAAGGAAGGAAGGAGCAGGTCTACCGCATCTGATGTAATAGCTTACGTCAGAAGAAGGAAGGAAGAGTAGAGTGTTACAGTTGATGTGGTGAATGTGTGCTGGTGTCAGGCTTCATTATCCTCGCAGGTACGTTGGCTCCGTGGTACTGCTCCCATTCTTATTTCATGGGCTCTTTGGAGAGCTAGATGTGAGGCACGTATAAAAGATGTAAGGTATGATTGGAAGAGCATCATTCGGATGATTAAATGTTTTATTTTAGACATATCAGGAGGATTGAGATCTTTTAACTCAATGGGTGAACGTGATTTGAGAATTATGGAAGCTTTAAATTGTCTAGTGGTGCCCATTTGAATAAGACCCCCAACGTTAGTTGCTTGGAAACCACCTTCAAGGGGGTTCGCCAAACTTAGATTATGTTTAGAGGATGAGATGAGAATTTTGTGTTTTGTTTTAAAGTTTAAAATATTATTTTTTAGTTTTGAGATTTGAAAAAATTGAATTAGAATTTGAAAAAGTTATATTAGGATTTGAAAAAGTTGAATTATTTATTATATTTTATATGGGGATTTGAAAAAGTGTAAAGATGAGATGAGATGAAGATGAAAATTTTGGGTGAAATATGTTTTCCAAACATAATCTTAATATGGATGGTTGTTCTCTTGGTAATCCTAGGATGGCTGGTGGGGGAAGGGGTGTGATTCAGAATGTGCTAGAAAGGGTGCTTAGAGGTTTTGCCCATTGCTATGGCCAAGTAACAAATACTATTGCTGAATGTAGAGCTTTTGTAAATGACCTTCATCTTTGTCAACAATTGGGGCTGAGAGATGTGTTGGTGGAGTCGGACTCTAGTGTGGTGGTGGAGTGGTTTATCACAAGAACGTTGGTATTTGTGGGATTTTTAGGAGGAAGCACAATGGATTATTTTTTCTCTAAATGATCAGTTTAAACATGTATTTAGGGAAGTGAATAGTGGTGTAACTTGAGATTTTGTTGGAGACGAGTTTGGTTTGGGGAGACTTAAGGGGCTTATACGTACAGATAGAATGAGTTTACCTTATGCTAGGCATTAGGAGGATTGGGAGACTTGATGATTTTTGGAGTTTCTATGGTTGTAATTATGGTGATTTCAATTTGGTTATAGTATTCCTCCGCCATAAATAAAGATTTTTATTAATAAATATGGAAAAGAATCACTCTTATACATGTGACCTCGACTCTTTATAAAAAAAAAAATAATAATAATAAAAAAAAAAAAAGAAAAAAAAAAAGGGAAGAATTCTATACTAATGAGTAGTCTGGAATAGTAATACCCCTTTGAAATTCTGATTTAGCTTCCTATTTGAAATTCCAGTAATTTTGGCTAATGATATTAGATTAGTCCTTTTTTTTTTTTTTTGCAATTGGCGCTTATCTGTCTAGACAATACAAGTAGAAGACATAAAGAAGGTTCAATGTCTAGACAATACAAGTTGACATAAAAGGATCCGAAGCATCTCATGATAAAAGAAGGCAATGAGCTATCTAGCCAGAAGACCCAGCAAAGTGTTTTACTTCTCCTTTTCAGTTAAAAAAAAAAAAACACTCAGGCATCAATTTCTGCTCCAGCTTCTGCTCCAGCTTCAGCAGTTGTATACTGTGATAGGTAATCCTCGGCTTGAGCAAGTGCAGATTCCTTTGCGTCAGCAGCATACAATATCTTCTTAATAGCTACAGACATCTGCCAAAAATTGAAGTAAAACACAATATAACCATGTCTCATTATGTTTGGTCTGAGTCATGATAACAACTAATTCTCACCTATTTGCATAAAACCTAGGGGGTGAAGAATGGGAGCAGTTTAAAAATATAAATGCACCCATATATGAAAACATAGACAAAAACACAGCAGAAACCTTTTAATTCTTGAAGGTACAGCAATGACAAGAAAATGAGAGAAACTCGGATTATTTTGGATCTCAACCCCACAGAAGCTTCATAACAACTAGCTCAAAATCTACATGAAGTTATAAAAAAAACTAGAAAATTATTCAGAACAACAGGCCAGAAAATAATTTTTCTTTGGAACATTTCGGTGGTGGACCTAGATTCTTTTGTCATCCTTACATATACTGAGAGTCAAATAAGAGACGGGTTAATAAAGAAAATAGAACAAGATATACAGAGCTAGCATAAGAAATATGCAGAATGGAAAACTTACAATCTTGATTACATATATTATATATGCCGTTAATCTTTAAAAAGGGAGAATTGTGCATATACATTGAACAAATTGTAAAACCATAATGAGTAAAATCAAAGATCTCAAGAAAATCTTACTGGAATATTCTCCAGTTCAGGAGTCTGACAGAGAATTTCTATATCCCTTAATTTCCCATAGTAAAAATCTTTTTCCTTTTCCAGAAGATTCATAGAGAGCTTGAGAGCAGCAATCTGTATGACAAAATATAACAACATAACTTTGAGTAATCAGTCTCGTTATTGGAAGCTCTTCTGGCCGTAACATTACTTTTTTTTATCAATTTTTATGCAGTGGTAACAGAAAGCAATGAAATAAGAGAAATGATAGTTGCAGTTGTGAGTGTGCAAG
>QEOT01004323.1:42089-70194 GCA_003123785.1 Pterocarya stenoptera
TTAAATAAAATAATGTTAAAATATAATTTTTTTATATTATTTTTATTTTAAGATTTGAAAAAATTGAATTGTTTATTTTATTTTGTGTGGGAATATAAAAAAATTGTAATAATAAAATTAAATTAGATGAGAATAACTATGAAAACAAACGAGGTTGTCTTCGTTTCAACAAATTAAACCTCTTCCCTATGTTTTGGAAATTATATTCCAAATAATTGTGTGATATAAGGTAAGGTGGGACATGTCTAAACCCTATGTAATGAATGTACTAAGCTATTATTATACATTGTACAAATTATATGGTAGTCATTGTCTTAATGTCGTCTGCAACTTATAATATAGTTTGGTTTGGTAGGACCGAACAAATTGGTCAATGATCATCATACTCACGCATTAAGACACGCCACCAACTCTGCATCGTTTGTTTTCAGAGATAAGATAAAATAAGATTAAATGAGATGAGATAAGAATAAAGTTGAAAAGTTGAATAAAATATTGTAAAAATATATTTTTTATTATTATATTTATTTTGAAATTTGAAAAAATTGAATTGTTTATTTTATTTTATATGGAAATTTGAAAAAGTTGTAATGATAGGATGGGAGGTTTTCAAAGTTTTCAAAATTTTGAGTTTTGGTCTTGAAAACAAACAAGGCCTTAAGAGTGGCAGTCCTACTTGGCATTGATTTTTGCATTTTTAATGAACAACCACTTCAAATATAGCATATATGTTAATACATAAATTTGCACAACATAATGAAACGGAAGAAAAAGTCATCTCGGCCACGGATGTGATTTGAACCTCGATAATACAGTCGAAAAGTCCATGATGGTGGTTTGGGCATTGATATGATGCTCGTATATACATCCATAAGAATAAGCAATAAATAAATACATAAAATATAGATAGAGAGAGACATGAATTTGCGTGTTTTAGCTTAAAGCCTACATCTATAGATCATTTGGGGGTGAAATCCACTATAATGGTATTTTACAGTCTCTCATGACTTCACATATCTCTCAATACAATGGAAGAAATTAGAAGATCTAAAAGTTGAAAGGGATATCATCATTATGAGGAGAGGAGATTTTGGAGTCATTATGTGTAATTGGAACATCCCACCATAAATTCAATATATGAATTTATTTAGGCTTTAAAAACTTCGTGAAAATCTCGAAAATGTCTCACGAATCGAGCAATCGTGTATGCTTTAAGCTGTCAGCATAGTCAATTTTTTACCCACTTAAGTGTCAGAAATGTGATTTTATTTATTTGAGATACTTGGGAGTGTGAGAACGAGAAAATGTTTGCACCATTAGTCTCAGATGAATATTTACGATTGTACGGCGCAATAGAGCAATTTTCGTTTTTTGTATAACAACTATTCGAAAATGCATTTTAATTTATTCGAGACACTTAGGAGTTGAAATTCGGGAAATGAAGTGCACTCCTACTTTCATAGAATTATTTAAGATTTTATAGTGCAAAGTTATTTTCACCATCTTTGGAGTGAATATTAACTTTTGTGCTAGCACCATGTGGCACGCAGCCTAGTCGTTTTTAGATCATAGTGTGAAATGCCGAAATCAGTCTAGAGAAATTTTATTTGGATACTAGGTAAAATTTTAGATCAAGCTTTGAGATAATGCTACCTAATCCAAACACTATTTCATCCAACCATTCACTTTTGTGCCAAAATAAAGAAGGTTTCAACCCTAGTTAAATACTAAATATTTGGAATCTAATTGAAACCCCAAATACCTTATGGAAATCGAAACTCTAGATGGTTTCCCAAACCCTAAATGAAGCTGGTTTTAGTTTAGTGTTTAATCACTTGATTAAATTACTTCCACGTACTATTAACCATTCAAATTCATGTCATTCCACCCTTATTTATTATATTATACCATAGTATTTTCATTGGGCTAAGAAAAATTAGATTTGAACTTAATAGAAACCAAAATCCCAAATGAAGCCCAATCAATTTAGGCCCACTAAGGCCCACCGAAAAGCTCCACCTATGCAAGGATTCTTAAGGAATTTTCTCCATTTTCATGAGTGAACTTCTACTGCTCATGTCATCCCCAAATAGTGGTTGATGGAAGGGCAATCAACCACCTCACCACCACCCAATCACATAGCAGCTTCAAGGCATAAAACTGTATTTAGTAGCCCATGATTTTGGGAATAGTTTTAGCTAAAAACACATACCAAAAAGTCACCGCTCACATCCCCTCTCAACCCCTCCAGCTGTATATAAGTCATCCATAGCTTGTCCCTTAGACTTTTGTCACTTTTGAAACACTTTCTTGAAAAGAACTCAAGGAGAAACCTTAGATAGCTTTTCTCAGGAAACTCTTGTCACAAAAGTTGTTCCTATTTGAGTTTAGTTTCCATTAGTATATTTTGTGTAATTTTTCATGAATTTTGGATTAGTTAAAAGACAGTTTAAGCATGGAAATGTCATATTGGGTGATAAACTGGGCAATGTGTGATTCTTTAATTTTTTTTTTTGATGAAGTTCTTAGTAAGATCTTGGTCCGATATTTTTATGGTTTAGATTTAAAATATTAGAATTAAAGTTGGATTTCAATTTGTTGCATATTGAGAGTTTTTACTAAGAGTTTTACATGATATGAGAAAGTTGGAAACTGGAGGTCTAAAAACAGTTTCTGCTTTGAGTAAGCTTAAATCTTTTGTTATGAAAGCATGCTCCTATGGTCTTGATATTCATATATATTGTTCTTAGTACTTTGATATATGTGTTAGGAAGTTATTTGGATGATTTATGGTTGTGGTCTTGAGGGAATGAATTTTTATGCATGCTAAGATTCGGTTGGAAAACAAACTTGAGGCTCACAAGTTGTGTTGTACTTCTATGAAACTTTTGCCATGTAATCTTGAGTTTAATGCTTATGTAAACTTTAGGACTTGTATATGAAACATATAATATTGTTTCGTAATGGTTTAGTTCATAGAAAATTCAGATGTAGTGGTTGATCAAAAACCAAAATATGTAATACTAAGTTTTGGAGTAAATATGCAAACCGATAGTGTTGGTTGATGTTTTGTATGTTTGTGATCTTCGAATTGTTTGTTTGAGCATACTATTTATTAGGATTGATTTATGATCATGTTAAGAGTATTGTTTTTAAACTTTTGGAGTTCTTGGAGTTCTTGAAGTTGATTTAAAGAATGATTGACCAAGAACATCATGGGTTGTTCTTTGTTCTCAAAAGACTTGATATTTTGGTATGAAAGAAATTGAAATTTTATGATTTGTGTTTTGTTAATGTCCTACCATGATATTAAAGCATAGGATATGATTTTGTTTGTTGCATGATTCGGTTTTAGCATAAAAATTGGAGTTTGAAAGAATTGTAACAAAAATCAAGGATTTTAGCCTTAGTGTAATTCAGCCTATGTATGGTTCTTGTAGCTATATTGTGTTTTAAAATTTTCTAATTACATATTTGGATTTAGGACAAAATTTATATGAGAAATGTAAATTTTGGTGAGTTTTGGAGTTGGGATATGAAATCCTTAAGTTAGGGGTAAAATAGTCATTTTTTTCAAGTAGAGGGATAAAATGGCCATTTTATTTTGAATTAGTGGTTTTATATTTCTAAGTATACTAGTGAGGAGTTTCTAAACTTTAGGAATGTCTCCTTATAGTTCGTGTTATTTCACGCTTAAATTGGTTACGCTTCAATTATTGTAAGTTAACTTTTAACATACTTTCAGGTATTTATATGTGTATGATGGTAAGAGAAACCATCATTTATGTTATTTATGCATATGTACATGTTACATTATGCAATGTCATCATTTATTTCCAATACATATTTATTTGTTGCACATTATGCCACGTTATGACATGCTTAACTAGTTGTACGCTACGATTATGTCATGTTTATTTGTTATGGATCATTGTTATGTCATATCACTAGTCTCATGTACACGTCATCTCATGTTAAGCTACGTCATCTGTCCTTTCATTTCACGCCACATCATGTCATGAGTTTGGAGTTTGTCACAAAAAATAGTATTTTCAAATCAGTTGAGTCTTTTATGTTTATCACAACTCTAAGTACTAGGATGTGGTAATATCCTAGTGGAACTCTATTGTTCATATTGGAGTGTTTAAATTGGTGTGAAATTTCCTGAATTGACAAAGTAAAGTCAAAAAGTTTCAAATGGGACCTATGTAACAGGTCACCAAGTGAAGTCAAGCACCAACGCCGATGGTGCCAACTACAGTTCACGTTCATGTTATACACACTCATGCAAATGCAGATACTTGTCACGGGAAATGTACATTTCGTACTCGTAGCAGGTGCAGATACCTGTGGTGTGATGCATATATTAACGTACTCATAGCTAGTGTAGATACCTGTGATGGGATGAGGTATCGACAGGGGCACATGGCTCAAGGAGACCTATGTAGCATCCACAAATCGTGTTTAATTAAGCAGTTATTATGGGAACAAGCTTCCAAGATCATGTTCAGTTCCAAGTTCAGTTCAGTTTTAGTTCACCTCATGTTTATTCCACGTTTAGTTTAGTTCTGCCAGTTTTGTTCAACCAGTTTAGTTCATGTCAGTTACATTTCATGTTCAATTGCAGTCCATGTCAGTTGAGGTCATGTCAGCTCAGGCCATGCTAATTTTCAAGTCATGTCACGTTCATGCATGTTCACATTAGCACTCATGTTTTTACTCTCATGCATGCATCTGTACACTACTAGTTAAAATTATTTATTAACTTGCTGATATTTATAATCAAATTTCACTTTGTAGTCCAAATTCTATTCGCTTCAGAATAGTAGATCTTGTGCCAGGATCAGGAGATGCGATAGAGAGTGGACTGGAGGAGGTCAATTAGGCCGCAACACAACCATGCGGAGCTCAACGCTTCGATGCTCCGTTTTGTCTATAGTCTTTTGGCTTCCTTGGTCAAGTTGTACGAGCTACTCAATGGACTAGCCTAGTAGTTATATCAGTTTTTGCATGTACTTAAGGAGTGCTATCTCATGTGATGGAGATAGTTTGTAGAAAGAGCGCGTTTAGACTTTTGAAAACAAAACACTAAAACCCAACATGTGTTTCGTGTATTAGGGTTTAGACTTCCTAACCCTAATCAGTCATGAATCCTCTTTTGTGATTTTTATGTACACACAAGTTATGAAAACCCTAGGACAAAGTAGTATTACTACTCCTTCACTTGGTCGAAACCCTAGTGGTTAGGTGACCAGTCATCTTTGAAAGATCTAAGCCCTAATGGCTGTGTGTGTTCAATGTGTGAAAAACATGCTTTTGTGTATGTAAAAACCTCATGGTCGAAAGTTCCTTGAGATGTGTAAGGCATTCTAACTTGTGATATACTAGAAAGAAAACTCTAATAGAAATCCTAGTGATGGCCGAATATGACTTATCTCCACAAAGGCCCATTTTTTTCCATTTTGCCATTAAAGATTTAAGCTCTTAGAAAAGAAAACCCTAGAAAAAACATACTCATTAGGATTTAAGCATGGTTGTTCTCTCATGGTCAAACCAATCACTCCATCAATTTCATGATGCTTACAACAAAATCACAACACAACCCTCAATTAAGCCAAATTCCCCAACAAACTCCCTCGTAAGTGTGTGTGTAAGAGAAGAGAATGAGCTTATGGGTTGAAAGTTCTTACCATGCTAATATTTTCCACAAAGTGTTCTAGAATATCTTTTCTATGCTTGCACGAAATGGGTGTTTGGATGGGGAGAAAATAGTGTGTGATCCTTCCTAGGGTGGACTAGAAAGAGAGGAAATGAGAGAAGGAAATCTGAAAAAACCAAAATAACCTTTGATCTCTCATTTAGCAAGTGTATGGGCGTCAGCCATAAATGTCTCCTATTTAATATAAATGTCCCGTATCAATATAAGTGTCCCCTCTAGCAAGTGTATGGGCATCGGCCACAAAAACTTGATCGCATAAAAAGATATCTGCAAGTGTATAGAATCATAACAAGTAGTAAAGTGTTTTAAAGAAAATAGATATCGAACCCACAGAGAATAATTATACTATTGAGTATTGAAATTGACTAAATTAATTACTATTTGGAAAACTAAATTTTGAAGAGTGGATTATTTAAATTAAACTGAAGAAAAGAACATTAAAATCAAGATTTTTAAAATTATAAAAATAGATCTAAAGCATTTGACTTCACCTAGCGAATTTCACACAATTTATTATTCTTTATTATAAAATCTCAATTATTTCAGGTTGATGATAAAAAAATTTTAACTATTCAATATTTTCTCTCAAACAATACCAAAAATATCTCCAACTAATAACTTCATATCTCTATGTGAATTTAACTAATTGGAGACTCATTAAGTTTTTTACATTTTTCTTGAAAATCACACTAGTCGCGGTAAAGCATCTCTGCTCTTGCTCAACTAATGGTGTTTAATCCTAAAGCTTTAATCACAAATCACTTCTCGGTCTCATTGCAATCCAAAAGATCAAACAATAGTTTGTTAGAAAATTGTAAGCATTAAGAATAAAGAAAGACACTCAATGATGGAAATATTGAAAATAAAATAATTTAGAATATAAACTGTGTGTTCAATGCTAGGCTACATGCCTACATCAAAAATCTAGAAAATAAAATTAGTACATTATGAAATTAAAAAGAAAAAGAATAAAACTGGTGTTCTCTGTTGGAGTTAGTTGATGAAGCATGCGGCTCTCGCCTCTACTCCCCCAGATCTGTCTCCTTGAAAAAAACTCAAATAATAAACTCTGAATTATCGAAACCTGAACTCAGATTCTCTAAAACTCAAAACCCAAAAACCAAAGACCCCCTATTTATCCCACAAGACTAGATTAAATAGATGTCAAAACTCAAATCCGAAAACAAAATAAATTCGGCTACAATCTAGCCTAAAAATCTTGAAAATAGTTTCTAAAGATAGATATTAATATAAAAGAAAATTATCCCAAGAATATCATAATTATCCAAAATGGAAGATTCAGTGATATGCAGCTTGATTTGCAGAGTTCGGGAGGATAGAGGCGAGTAGATTGATTGCAGAACTCAGAAGGTGGTCAGCAGCAGATTGATCCTGGTCAGGAGGAATTATCCCACAGAAGATGTCGTGTGCATTAAATATAACTTGCGTGAAGGTTAAAAATGCCTGGGCGTGGAGGTCATAAAGACCACACGGCCCTCTCCTAGCCTACCGAGTGGAAAGAATCCCGACTGAGATAAAAGAATCCCGACCGAGATGAAAGACTCCTTTCGCCTTTTCTAGTTGTTGCCCAAGATGTCGTTTAGGTTGGTCTTTTAAGTTGGTTGTTTAGATGTAATACCCGAACCCTAATACGTAGGTCCTTACGTCATTCTATTAATTTTTCAAGTTAAATATTTTGAGATAAAGATTATTTTTATTACCACTTTCAATTATTTTATTTTAAGATGAGTATATCTTTTTTTTTTAAACCAAGATGAGTATGTTTTATTTTATTTTTTTAAAAGTATGATTTATTAAAATAAATCAAAGTATTATTTTTTTAAGACCTTGAAATATTTTTTTAAAGCCCTTTAATTTTATTTATTTAAGAAATGGCCCAATTAATCTCTACCATTAGATCGGTAGGTGAAAAACATTCTTGAGGTGGATAGATCTGCATCATCCATTTTCCAAGCTTATGTGATAAGCTTTGACCCATTCTTTCTCTCTTACCCGATAGCTTCCATGGGAAGCAATTAATTCTTTTTTTTTTTTCTTTTTTCACTTACACCCATCGATTAAGGCAACATAATGGAGAAGAAAACAAAATCAATTTTCCCTTTATCACCCCCATACCTGTCGGCCACACCCAAGAAAGGAAATAAAATTACACTCCCTTTCCAAGCAAGCTAACACACCTTCTCTTCTTCTCCTCTCATCATCTTTAAGCCTATAACTCCATAGCAAGGTAAGAGTACCCTTAATCCTTCTCCTTTGTGTATTTCAATGCTTAGCCATGGTTTAATCAATTTTTTTCTTTTAATCATTGTAGATGCTTCGGTTTTGGGGTTTTTGAATTTCCTAAGTTAACCGATTGTTGTGTAGTTATTCCTAGACTGATTTCTCATTTGTTTTCCCTAATATTTGTTCTAATTTGGATGTTAACCGGGTAGATAAAATCATAGCTTTTTATGTGTTATGCCTTGTTTTTATTTCCAACCTTATGTTTTGCAAGGCAATGTTGTTGTAGTTCTTCTTTGTATTTTCTCAAGTTTAAGTCATGTTTTAATTATGTCTTTATGTGTTAAATTAATGAAGTTAAGGTTTATGATTTTATACATAGTTTCCTCAAGGTTTATGGTCTAAGTAAGCCACTAAGAATTTTAATGAAGCTAGTAAGCTTGCTTTGAGAATTTTAAGTTGCCAAGTCTTGTACCCTTTTTATTTACGCTATGTTTTTAAAAAAAATATGTAATGTTTTCTTAAGTTTTCTATAACTCTAGTATTGTATAATTATATAGTTAAGATTTTGGTTAAATAAAGGATGTTTAAGAGCATGAAAGTACCAAGACTATTGGTTGTCCAAGTGTTACAGAATTTTCTGCTATGCTTTATGTTTTGGGGCTTAAATCAGCCAATTCCATTCTCTTGTTCAATTTCACATTTTGTTCAACCAAAGATGAATTTTAGTATGAAAAACCCATGAAAAAAAGTGACAAAAATCAACCCTTTCTAAGCATTGACCATTTTGTTGGATTTACCTTCCAAATGATGTTGCTAAACTATCAATGCCTTCTTTGATGAAAATGTTTCAGATTTGAAGCAAATTTCTTATTCTTTCCCTTTTTAAATAATTCCTACCATTTATGCATTTTAATCTATGATTTTCCATCTACCCTTCACGTAGAAAACATTGGCCTTTAGAAGATATATCAATCATGTTATTTATTTTCATAAGTTTCTTTAAAATGTATGGGATGAGGATTTTAATATTTTGGCCTAGTGTCACGTATGGTGGATAAACGAACGAGTAAGAAGCGTTTAATCCCGAGTGGGAATTTAAGTGAACATGTGAGAGTATTAACTAGTAAAGCTTAAAGTAAGATGGATATTGATGTGCTTTTTCCATTTTATTGAATAGGAGTTTACTTTCAAGTTCAAAGGAACTCGCTAATAAAGCTCGCAGGTAAGTAGCTATGACCATGCTTCTTATACCATGCTCTCTTTATGAAAGAATATTTCTCTCTTATTGTAAATGTTTCTCTAAGTAAATGAATATAGTATGTACAACCATTTCTTGATAGCCCCTGTTAAATATCCTATCGATTATAATTGTGTGTATATGTATAAAGTAATGCATGCATGTAGATCTTAAGTCATGAGATTTTCATGCATGCTCTCTCAAGAAACTTATGATTTTTCCTATATGTAGTATAGTATGAAAATGCATCTTGTTCATGAAAATGCACGTGCATTGAACTAAGAAAAATAATGAAAAGGCTTAAATGCAAATGAAAGGAAATGAAAGGATCGTCTCACGTTTTATACTTCAAGTGATGCTTTAAATGTGTTTTAAAATATCCCTGAGAACTGACGTTTTAAAGGATGTCTTGAATGATGATATTTAAGCTCTTGCTTTCAAAGGATGTTTAAGCTCATGCTTTTAAATAATGTTTATGCTCGTGCTTTTAAACGATTTTAAACTCATGCTTTTGATTGAGGTTTAAGCCTATTCTTTTAAATGATGTTTAAGTCTATGCCTTCAAATGATGTTTAAGCCTATGTTTTTAATTGATGTTGAAGTCTATGCTTTTAATTGATGTTTAAGCCTATACTTTTAAATTATATTTAAGCCATGCTTTTAATGGTATTTAAGTTCATGCCTTTTTAATGGTATTTAAGTTCATGACTTTAAATGATGTTTAAGCTCATGCCTTAAGATAATGTGAAAGATTTAAATGACGTTTAAACTCATGCTTCTAGAAAATGTTTAAGCTTATGCTTTTAAATAATGTTAAACTCATGTTTTTAAGTGACGGTCCTTTCCTATGAATGAACTGTTAAATGAAAAGGACCGAAATGAATAAAAGTACGAAAGGAATGAAATGAAACAAAAGTTTCAATGAATGAAAATACGTAACGGCCACATGAAAGGAAAGAGATACCCAATGAATGAATGGGCAGATTGCAATACAGGGTAGTAGTATCTGATAGTGCACTCAGTGCTGCACCCTGACGGAATAGGATTCCAACCTGTGGCTACAGGCGAATCCATTGGCCATAGGGCTGCTAACCCTAACACACGGGGTGTAACAGTGTACAATTGCCTATGAAAGTAAAAAGATATAATGCATGAAAAGCATGAAAATAATGTTTATGCATGAAAGATGAAAAGCATGAAGGAATGTTTATGCATGAAAGCCTAATTATTTCTAAGAATGTTTATGCATGGAATGAAATGCAAATGTTTATGTATACATGTTTTCAAAAGGAAAAGAATAGATGCCTAGTATGTTCACTGCATGGTGTACTACTTACTGAGTATTAGACTCACTTTTTTTTAAATGTTTTAAACGTCCAAGAAATGATGAAAAGGCTGGGGAGCAAGGCATCACTGCAGAGAGAGAGACAGACGCTTAGTGTCTTCCCTGTTGGTGAGGGAAAAAGAAAGGAAGGAAAAAAAATAAAAAGAAAAATATGCTAAGAATAGGTATGTACGTGGCGATTCCACCCTTTCCGGGGCGGGGTTGTTACATTAGACTAGTCTACCAATCTATCCACTGAGAGCCTTGTTGCCAAGTTTTCGCGCCTTCTGGTCGCGAGTCTCCTCGCTTATCGAGAAGTAAGTCTTCTCGCATTTGGGTGAGAAAAATCTTTTTGTTGCCCACGGGACAAGGCTCCTCGCCTAGATCTCATCAACTTTCTTTAGATCTCGCTACCTGTCATCAGTCTAGATCCATAGTCTCTTCTTTTGTACCAAAATGCTCTCCTTTTGCACTAAATCTTCTCATTCCTTCAAATCTGAAAAAATAAATAAAAATATAAAGAAATAAAATAAAATCAATAGTATTGAAGGGAAAATAACACTTTTCATAAATAAAAAAGTGATAAAAATCACATAAAAATAATACTTATCAGTTCTTCTTAGGATGGGCAAGAAAGAGAGGAAAGGAGAAAGGGAATTCTGAAAAAACCAAAATGACCTTTGATCTCCCCTCTAGCAAGTGTATGGGTGTCGGCCATAAATGTCCCCTATTTAAAGGTCCTCTTGATTCCACTCATTCTCTCTCTCTCTCTCTCTCTCACACACACACACACACATCATTATTCTGTTGCAGATTTCGAATAATTGCTACCTCCTTCCATGCATGGGTGCCTAGTGGCATCCCTTTCTTCTTGCCCTAGCTGAAATACCCCTTTGTCCCTTGCTCTTCTCTCTTTTGAAATAGATGCTTCTGCATAGATGCCATGTGACATGCGTGTCCCTTCATTTCTTTCATCATTGCTCTTCCACCTAGGGAGCTTAAAGGGCCGTAGTGTATGGAGGACAAGTGGCACCTCCCTTGGGGTGGCCAAAAAATCCTAACCCTTTTCCTATTATTTTTGGTCCAGATACAATGAACCTACAAGATTAATGCATGTCTGCCAAGTGGCATGGCTGAAATCACCCTTTCTTCTTCCTCTTATCATTGCTTCTCTTGGGAACCTAAGGAACTCTCATGCATGAAGGACAAGTGGTGCCTCCTGCTATGGCCAAAACCCTAAGTTCCTCTCATGATAAGATTCTTCTAGAAATTCCAAGAACCTTGTGCATGCATGACAAATGGTAACATGGAAGATGGCTTCCATAAAGTTGGCATGTACCCTAGTAAACCGAAAACCTAAAGCTTTTCCTCTTCCTTCTTGTGACTTCTTCTAGAAGCTTGGTTGCATGTTTGCCAAGTGGCAAGTCCCTTGGCAAAACCGGACCTCCCATTTCCTAGGTGCCTCATGATAGGACTTTGTAAACTCAAAGGTTTCCCTTCTTACTAAGCTCCAAGTGGTGCCTCATTCTTCTCCTCAAAACCCTAATGGGCTCTTCTCAAGCCCTAAATCCTGTGGTGGTTGGAAAACACAAGGCGTAAGGCTTCCTTCTTGGCCTTGGGCGCCTACTCTACAAAGTAACAAGGGAAAAAAATTAGCCCCACCTTACTAGATTCTAATTCTAGGGCCCTTGTGTCTCTATTCACTTAGGCCCAAGTAAAACTAAGTCTTAACCTTAAGATCTTAACTTGGGCTGGGACATCACAACATGCCTAATTGTTAAATTATGAACTAAAAGGTTTTCATTTGATCTTAGGCCTAAATCACACTTAGTGCATTATATGTGTTATATGTTTCAGTTTTGGTGATTTCCTTGTGTTTATTACATGAATCATTGTATTCTAAGGTCATAAATGGACTTCAAGCAAGAAATAAATGAAGTTTGTAAAGGTTTGTTAAATTTGGAGTCGAAATGCAAATAGTGAAAGTTTAGGGGTATATTTGTAATTTCTGAAGAGTTAAGGAGCACAATTACAAGTATAATTCTTAGAATATTAGATTCTGGAATTTTCATAGTTATATGAATCCTAACATTAGTGTATCTCTTGTTTCAACCTACAACGATTTATAGTTCTCAAGAAGTTTGTAAGTTAGCATCTAACTTACTTTTGGATAACATGTATATATATATATTTGAAAGAAAACCTCCTCATTCATTCATATAACATTGTTTACAATGCAACAATCTCTCTGTAAACAACCTGAGATACAAATTGGTATATCTTCTAACCAAATTTTTTCTATCATTAAGTGTAATGCTTCTTTAGCAAGTGTGTGTGCTACAGTATTAGTAATTCTACTAGTAGGGTTGTAATCAAGCCGAGCCGAGCCAAGCTTTGGCTTGCCGAGCTCGACTCGACTCAAAATACTCGAGTTCGAGATTTTTTTTATTCTTTGTTCAAACTCGACTCGAGCAAAATAAACTCTTGACTCGAGCTCGAACTCGTCCCACAAATGAGTTCGAGTCAAGCCAAACTCGAGCTTGAGCTCGAATTTTTTTTTTTAATAAGATTTAATAATTAATAAAATAAATAAATAAAATAAAAGATCTAATATTAAATTTATACAACTAACAAGTATACCTCTATTGAATTATAAAATCTTAAAAAATTTACAAATAATTAAAATATTTAACTAGTTGATATTTATCCAAAATAACAATATATTAGCCTACATATATTATTACTATATACACTTAATATGATAGCATATATTTATTTCATATATGGTTTCCACATATTAGTATATAAAATTATTAAATTTTATCGACTAATTATTATAAAAATTATAAAATATACTTATAAAGTATATTCATTATATAGACATAAGTAATTAGATTACATATTATATATTTAATTATAAAAGTGGTATGCTTATATTATTAGCTAATACATATATATATGTATATATACATAGATGTATATATATATTTATCAATATATGAATGAGTTTTAATCGAGTCGAGCTAACGAGTCGATTCAAGCATAAACGAGCGAGCCTTAACGAGCCTTAACCGGGTCGAGTCGAGTTTTGTCAGTATGTGTCATTTACTAATCGAGTGGGTATCTGCTTTCACAAACGAGCTTTTTTTTTTCATGAGTCGAGTTCGATTCGAGTTTAACCGAGCGGGATATCGAGTAGACTGGTTCATTTACAGCCCTATCTACTAGCATATTTCACTATCCAATTAGGCCACTCTTTTAATTGAATCTTCAAATCTTCAATAATGCTTCCAAAGTATGATAAATCTTCTACCTGACCATTCACTGCATTAACCACCACCTGAGCATCTCCCTCTAATGTGACTTTGTTAAATCTGAGGTCCTCACATAACTCCATAGCTTTCCTCAGTGCTCATCCCTCAGCTATAGCAGGTGAATCTACACAACTCTTTGAATCACAGGAAGCTGCCATCACTTCTCCCCTCTCATTCCTGATAATCACTCCTATCCCCGTCACCCTTGACTTCACATCTAAGGCTGCATCCCAATTGGCCTTAAAACAATCCACACCAGGTGGTAACCATCTGTCTTGCATCTGTTCTGTCGTGCATCTATTCTCTGTTGTCTTGGCAGTTGCTGACTGGAACTCTTCCAAGCTAACTCTGGCTGCTTCAAACGTTATTATGGCTCAACAATTTATTTTAAAAAACGAAAGTATTCCTAATGAGCCATAACCCTCTCATCATTACTGCAGCTTCCTCCATCTTTGCCTGTGAGATCTTCTCTGCCATAACATCTAGTAAACCAAGAAAATCCCCTTCTTCCACCTTCCATTTCTGAACTAGTTTAACAGATTCTGACCAAACATCATTTGCAGCAGGACAATGCCAAAGTACATGCAAAACAGTTTCTTCCACTTTTAAGCAAATTGGGCACCTAGCATCTTCCATAATCCTCTTCATCAACAAATTTTTCCTGGTAGCTAAAAGATTATTCCCTATCTTCCAAAGAAATTTTTTTGTTATGCCAGGAATTTTCAAATCCCATATTCTCTTCCATATCTCTCTCAGACCATTCTGTTTTGAGGTTTCACCCAGTGGAGCTCTTAACTTGTTTTCCTCCAAAAAGTGTGCAGACTTGACACTAAAAATGCCTTTCTTTTCTGGTCCCCAAATCAATCTATCTTCCACCACCCTCTTGCTTAAAGGGATGCTTCTTATATGTTCAGCCTCTTCCTTGGAGAAAATAGAATTTATCAGGCTCTCATTCCACTCCTTCTTCTCCTACACTATCAGATCCTTCACCATAGAACAGGTAATCAAGGGAGACTTAGGGGTTTGAACACTAAATGTAGATGGTGTTACTAACCACCTTTGACCCCATATGTTAATCTTGTGCCCATCTCCTACTCTCAATCTCTGACCCTCCTACAGGAGATCTAAGGAATTCCATATACTCCTCCATATCTGAGATGGAGCTCTGCCCAACTTAGCTTCTAATAGAGATGAGCTCCTGAAGTATTTTTCTTTAAAGATAGTAGCAGCCATAGAAGAAGGGTTGTTTAGAAATCTCCATGCTTGCTTGGCCAATAATGTTGTGTTAAAGCTTGTTAGATTCCTAAACCCCAAGCCTCCACACCCTTTTGACTGACTCATTCTCTCCCAGCTCCTCCACAAGATCCCCACTGAATTCTTTTGACTTTTGCACCAAAACCTGGAGAGCATTGCATTGATTTCTTTGCACAGCCTTCTTGGGAACTTGAATACACTTATAGTGTAAGAAGGAATTGCTTGAAGCACAGTTTTGATCATCACTTCCTTACCAACCCTCGAAAGGAAGAAATTCTTCCAATTGTTAATCTTCTGCCATATCCTTTCTTTAAGGCCTCTGAATGTGTTATACTTTGACTTACCTACCATTGTGGGCAGACCCAAGTACTTATCATAACTTCCTTACACCATAGCTCCACCTTCCAGCAGGATCTTCCTTCTATCTTCCAACTTAGTGTTTGTACTGAAAAAAGCTGTTGTTTTCTCCTTATTGAGGAATTGTCCCTAGGCCTTTTCATATATAAGCAATAAATCCTGTATCTTCCTTCATTCTTCCACACAGGCCCTACCAAACAAGATACAATCATCTGCAAAGAGCAGATGATTGACCCTTAACCCTTTCTTTATAACTGAGATGCCTTTTGTGTTCCCTCTTAGATCTGAATTATTAAGTAATGAACTCAGACCCTCTGCACAGAGAATGAAAAGATGAGGGGATGGAGGGTCCCCTTGTCTTAGTCCCCTTGAGGGAATTAGTTCAGCTCCTGGTATGCCACTGATCAGCACAGAAAAGGAAACTGAGCTAATACACTTCATAATTAAATCTGCCCACTCATCACAAAAGCCAAGCCTTTTCATGACAGCACCCACATAAGACCACTCTATCCTATCATAGGCATTGGACATGTCTAACTTAATGGCCATACTGCCTTCCTTCCCCTTCTTTCTTCCCTTCGTCGAATGTAAAACCTCATAAGCCACAATTACATTGTCAGTTATAATCCTACCAAGGATAAATGCCCTCTAGTTGGCTAAAATTGTCACTGCCAGCACTTCTTTAAGTCTGTTAGCTATAACCTTGGACACCATCTTGTAGATGACATTACAGAGGCTAATAGGCCTATACTCAGTAACCAACATTGGCTCCTTAGTCTTGGGAATCAATGCAATAAACATATGATTAACAGAAGAAAAAGGGAGCTTACCAATCAACAAATCCAACACTGTCATACACACCTTATCACCCACTGTTGCCCAATGATTTTGGTAGAAACAAGCACCAAAACCATCAAGCGCTGGAGACTTCAAAGGGGCCATACTTTTTATTACCTCTTCTACCTCCATATTGCTAAAATGTCTTCTAAGTCTTTCATTCATCTCACTTGTCACCCGAGGTACAATGTGCTGAAGGCATTCCTCCACTATAGCTGAGTTTGGATTTGAAGTAGAGAACAATTTCTCAAAGTATGCTCTAAAGGCTTCATCAACTTCCACTTGACCATAGAACTCTCTCCCTTGTTCATCCCTCACTTGATTTATACTGTTCTTTCTTCTTCTATGGTTTGCACAGGCATGAAAAAACTTTGTATTTCTGTCACCCGAAGCATACCAATTCCTTTTTGCCCTTTGCTTCCACTTCAAGTCCTCATTCTCAAGCAGTAACCCTACATCCCTTTGTACCCTCTTTATCGCTGCTGAATTGTGCCTCCCTTCATCATCTTGCAACTTTTTTAATATTTCAGTCTTTTCTTTAATTTCTTTCACCCTGTTAATCTTCTTCTAGTCACTCCAGCTCCCTAGTGCCTTACTACAATTTTTCAACAAACTTGTAAAGTTCTGTGTTTGCCCCACTCTTATCATTCTTCTTTCCCACACCCTTCTAATGACTTCTTCACAGTCATCTTCTTTTGCCCAACTAGCTTCATATCTAAAGACTTTCTTGCCTCTCCACCTGCTATTACTTTTCTTGAAAAAAGACAGCAACAATTGCCTGTGATATGAGCATCTTCCAGCCAATACCTCCACCTAGAAATCCCTGTAATAATGGGCCCAAGAAGGATTGGCCACTGCCCTATCCAACCTTTCCTTGGTAAAATTATCATCCTCATGTTTATTGCTACATGTGAACTTATTCCCTCTCCACCCAAGGTCAGATAGATTCCCTCTCTCTAGAGTCAACCTAAACCTCTCCATCAGTTTTTCCTGCCTTGGGATACATCCTTTCTTCTCATCATTTGTTGCTATTGTTAAAGTCACCAATCACACACCACCCCTGAATCCCTTTGGGCTTTAATGACTCAAAGAGATCCCAGGCTTCATCTCTCTTGGCAACATCAGGTTACCCATAATAACCTGTCAGAATCCAACCATCCTTGTCTTCCTCTGAAATCCTCACATTTATGTGCTTTTGTATATAATTCATAACTTCAACTTTTACCATATTGTTCCACAATAAAGCTAAACCACCACTCCTTCCAACTGGCTCCACCACAAAACAACCTTCACACTTCAATTTTTTCTTCAAGTAATCAAATATGTTTGCTCTTAATTTAGTCTCCATCAAGAAGACTATGTAGAGTCTCTTATCCTCCACTAAAAGGTAGAGGTCCTGAACTATCCGAGGGTTTCCAAACCCTCGGCAGTTCCAACTTAGAATTTTCATTGAGGTTGGCAAGGCTGCTGCACAGCCTCTGCCAAATCTTGGTAAGATTCCACTCTTCCTTCTTTATTACCTACTCTGCCTCTTTTATTTCTCCCACTCTCCCCCTTTCCTTCTTCACCCTCATCTTTTAATCTTTTGCTTGTCAAACAACCAATCCTTTTATTCATATCTTGCTCCTTCTCCCTAGCTTTCCTCTTCCACCCTCCCCTTTCAGAGGCTTCCCAACAAAACATTCTGGTCCACCCCCAACCCATACTACTTTTATTGCGTGTCCCCCTTTCTCTTCCTTTCTAGACTTTTCCTTAACTTTCTCCACCTCCACCACCTGAGTCTTCTTCACCATTTCCACCTCTTCCCCTATCCTACCCTTTCCCTCAACCCCCACTGACTTCTCCCTTCTCTCCATCTCATGAACCCTCCCCCCAGTAACTTCCACCCCACTCTCTCTTTTGTTTCCTTCCTCCCTCCCCTCCTCTTCCACATTAATATTAGAGCTGTTATCTTCCCACCTTCTATCATTGAGTCTCTCTCTATCCTTCACTCTAAACCCTGATTTAGCCTCAGCCCTCATCCACAACCCAAATTGCTTTTTTCCATCCCCTTTCCTTACACATCCATTACTACCATGCATCACACATCCACAGTCAAAACATCTTCTTGGCATTTTTTCATACCTTAACGATATCCACATTTTTTCTCCTTTAATAGAAATGAATCTGCCTCGAGCCAAAGGTTTATAAATGTCTAACCTGATTTGAACTCTTAAATATCTACCCCATCCACTACCATCTGTGTTCACATCTACCTCCTCTCCACCATACCTAAGGTCTTACTTATCTGCCTCCCGTGTTCCTCATCCATACACACAAGTGGCATGTCATGCATTTGGACCCAGAATGTCTCCTGCTCGAACTTCAGACTCTGCGGTGGTGTGAAATCCTCAAACACTTTCAATGCAAACAGATGCGAATCAAACAACCACGGTCTTCCACTCCAAACCCTTTGCTTATCTGCATAACTTACAAAAGTCAGAGTAAAGACATTATTCCCCACCTCAGCAAACTTTGCCGGTTTACTAATCCTCCAAACTTTTGCTATTGTTGCCTCCAACACTTCCTTCCTAATGCTTCGCTCCATGCATACCTTCCCAACCAAACTACACTCCCTTTTGTATTGTATTTCCTCAGTGACTGTTTCATCAATGGTTATTACTTCTTCTTCCTCCTTGGTCAAGTAGAACCTCTCCCACTTCTCCTCTACCTCATTCATTTTTTCACCATTCTCCTTCACCGATCACTCCTCTAGATTCCTCTGGCCTTCTCTGTTCTACCACCACACTTCCATGTACCAACACTGTCACCAAGCCTCTCTTCCTTCAGTTGCCATTGTGAACACCGTACTATTCGTTGCTCACTAGCAGCGTACCGCCTTCCTCCCACTACAAAAACCGTTACTTTAGTTGTCCCCCTTATGCTTCACCTCATCCTCCCTTTACGAGAGAGAGAGAGAGGGAGAGAAGAATTTACAAACACGAAATACGCACTACTAATGGATAACATGTATATAGCTTTGTGTAAACGCCACATTCATATTATAAATGCTATTTTATCATGAAATTTCATATGCTATAATCAATTTATCACTTTACATGGATTGCAAGCATGATTTGGTTACATGTCGTTTTAGCATAAAGTATGAAAACATGTTATTTTGCATCATACATGAAAATATATCATTTTAGCATGAAGCATGTTACATGTCACTAATTATGAACACATGTCATAAAGTATGTTTTTGTCATGAGCATAGCATGAAAATATATATATATATTTTTATCATGATCCAATACTATGATGGGGATTATCCTAGTAGAACTCCTATGTCCACTTTGAAGTGATTAATAATGGAGGGAAGCCTCTAGGTTGACAAATAATAGTCAACGGACTTCGAATGTAATCTTTTTAAAGATCTTTGGAGCAAAGTATTTGGAGACCTCAGCTGGTGGGTGCTAATATGGCTCATGGTAATGGTTAATTTGGACTATCATGAGAGTTTATAAGGCATATTCATCCTTAGGATGTGAATGCGAAACTAGTGTGTTCACATGGTCTAAGGGGGAACTGTGAGGTGCCGTACATATGAAGTTCATTTCTCTAGATATAACATATGATATGTTATGAATTGATGAAGCACTATGTGCTAAGGAAGATATGTTCTCTATAAAAAAATATGCATAAATGTTTTCTGAAGATGTTGAGGAAATTGGATGGGAGAAAATTCAATTTTTTTTGCAAAGCATGCTCATGCATTCATCTCATATTTATTATCAATCATATTTATATTATCTCTGTATATGTTAGTTGTTAACTTACTGAGATTTTAAAAAATATCATCGTGGTAGTCCCAACTACCATTCCTAAAATTATAGCACGACCTGATTCCCTTATGTAGGATGATGTCAACGAAAGCCAGTTGAATGAAATTGATTAAAGATGAACCGACCTGACAGGAGGATGGAATTGATCGTGATGTTCCTTGAGATGGTATATTTCTAAGTTTTATGAAGATTGGGATATTAGTCGCTCTTGTACTATAATTATGTTGATTCACTTATATTCCAATGTGGTTATTGCATACTGTTAGAAACATGCTAGGTCCATTGTGACACCCCCAAATTCTGCTTGGGACTGGACAGACTCTCAAGCGTTGGGACATGCAACACAAGGTTACTTGCACCCGTTCATGACAATTAAAGATGCAATGCATCTAACATGCATCTAGCAATATGCAATATTCACATCAAATAATTTTTTTCTTGAGCAATACTTTGCACCAAATGAGTTATATCCCAAAACATTTAAACATGATACATAAACATCAAAATGATAGACGTTCATGATTACAACATAGGTCCAAAAGGTCTGTAATCTCAAAAGTATGGGAGACATAGCTCCATAAGTACATGCATAATCTAAATCATCTACTCGGCTAATCGGTCGAGTAGCTCGCACAACTAAGTCAGGGACACCATAATGCTATCTATGAATTAGAGCATGGAGGCAATGAGCTCCACATTGTGCCTGTGCTATCTAACCAACCTCCTCCAGTTGGCCAGCGTCTATTGCATATCCTGGCCATGACACATTGTCTACCATTCGTGGGGAATGGTAGTTGGGACTACCATATACATTTTAAATATGCATGCATGGCAGTAAAAACATGAATGCATAATATGATCATAAATAAGCTTGACGTGATTGACAATTAACATGGTCTATACTGACGTGACTTGAACTGACATGAGAAGTACTTGAACATGGACTAAACTTGAAACTGAACTTGACATGACATGAACTTGAGTGTGAACTGAACATGGATTGTACTTAAACTGAATGTTAAATAACATGAGCATGAACGTGAAATACATGAACTTGGAACTTTGTTCAATGGTTAAGCATGATTAATAAAAGTGACTATCTGGGTGCTACATGGTTCCCTTTAAGCCGTATGTCCCTACCGATTACCACATCATAACACAGGTATCTCTACCAACTGTGGGTGCGTTAACATATGTAGCAGTTCACCAATTCCAATAATAGTATAATTTTTGAGTTTAGAAACAAGTGTCCAAATATCATTTTTAAAAAAAATTAATTTAGCTCTTTTTACATAGCTAGAATTCAAGATTCATCAAAAAGTGCTTCATTAATATTTTTGGGTTCATCTGAGATAAAAAAATAAAAATAAAAATAAAAAGTGTAGTATGATTATAAGAATTTCTAAGAGATGATCGAGTTCTTACACTTTGTGATAGTTCTCCTATAATTTATTTTAAAGGATGATCTCTCACAAGTTTTCATTGTTTGGTTGCATCTTGCATTAGATTTTGATGATCTTTCCTAATGTATTCATGTTAGACTTCCTCGGTTGTGTTCTCTTTGTTGAGTTTGAGGCTTCCCATGTTATTTATAAATTTATTTCTTCATCAACAGATTTATTAGAAAATAGAGGTTACGGCTACGTTTGGATGTTGAGATGGATTGAGTTGAGTTGTGAGTAGTAGTATTTTGTAGGTCCCATTGAGATGTGTTTAACTTTTTTAGGTTGAGGTGAGTTTAATTTTTTAGGTTAAAATGTATGAAGTATGTTGAGATGAATTTAACTTTTTTATGGAAGGTTGAAAAAATAGTGGGTCTCATCAATGATTGATTTGAGATGAGTTGAGTTTGAGTCAACAACCAAACACAACCTAGACTCATCAAATACTACATGCATAGATTCTTATACGGTCAAAGTTTTGTTTGATTGAAGACTCTATAAACTTTACTATGAGTAAAATACTCGAGAAAAATACATTCCTTAGGTTTTATATGAAACATACCTAAATTATTCATGTTATTCATAATGAAAAATTTGCATTCAAACACATGAAAGTAACCAATGTTGACTTTTTTCTCATTCCAAAGCTCATAGAAGGTTTTATGTAACTTAGATCTTAACGTAACTCTATTTATAACATAACAAACAATACTTAACTCTTCGGCCCAAAAATAAGTAGGCAAGTTGTTCTCATTGAGCATTGTTTTTGCACTCCACTACCCTATTTTATTGAGGAGTTTGAGGAGTAGAGAAATTATGCACAAAACCATTTTCATCACAAAAGGTTTTAATACTTATATTAGCAAACTCTTTCTTCTTATCACTTAAGATACTTGAAATATAACCATTTTCATTTTAAATTCTCTTGCATAACTTGATAAAGGCATTTATGTGCCTCGTCTTTACGAGCAAGAATGATGACCCAAGTATATATAGAGAAATCATCAACAATAACAAATACATAATATTTTCCTCCTAAGCTTGCAACTCTATTTTGTCCAAAAAGATCCATACGTATAGGTTGCAATGGTCTAGAAGTAGAAACATGTTTCTTGGTTCTAAAAAAAATTCTATTTATTTACCGAATCAGCATGCATCGTAACTTGTCTTTAAAATTTTGAAAAGTACTACTACAACCACAAAAAATGCTACAAAAATAAACTCACCTTTTTGGCTAAAGCTTTTCTCAATTTGCTTTTGGTAAACCTCTCACACGATCATTTTTTAAAGTTTGGAAAAATACTTTTATTTTGAGTTGAAAAATAAATAGCATCTTGTGAGACAATTTCTTCAAATTGAAGTATATAAGCAGTATTCATTCTAAATGCAATAAAACAAACATTGCAGTCATGATCATTCAAAATAATGCATTTATCCTTTTTTAAAGTAACTATAAAACCTTTATCACAGAATTGACTCTTATGCTAAAAAGATTATGCTTTAAACTTTCAACACACATATTCAACTATGAGAGAAGATTCCTAACCAATTTTACATATTCTCACGATCTTTCCTTTCGAGTGGTCTCTAAATGTCACGTGTCCTCCATCTTTGAATATAAGAGCAATAAACCTAGTTTTATCTTCATCATGTGTCTTGAATATCTATTGTCTAGAAATCATTTGTTTTTGTTTGTCGATGACTTTATACATACCTCAAGATCTTTTTTAGCCATAAGACAAAGACTTTTCTTTTCTTTGTTGCTTATTTCGTTGTCCAAGCCACTTAAATCAACATCCCAAATAACTTTCATCATCCTTGTTTAAGTCTTTATTTAGTAGAGGACATATTGTCTTGATATGTCCAGACTTATTATATTTGTAACAAATTGAATCATTTTCACTTATATTTTTCTTAAAAACTCTTTTGAAGGATTTCCTTAAAAAACCTTTCCTTTTTTTTTTTTTTTTTAAATATTGCAACTTTCCTCGAAAACTATGCAGCTGGAAGAGAAAAATTTTTTAAAGTAGAAGAAATAAAATCAAGTTTGATATGCTCTAACAAGGTGATAGTGGTTGAATACTTTTTAACTTTGGACAAAAATGTTAGGTTTGACAATTTGGGCCCACTTGAATCATTAAGTGTGACCATTTTTCAATACATTATCTTTGAAGTAGTGTAGAAAAAAGTATTGATATGACATTTTTCGTGTCAGCACTGCATTGTAATTTGCTGGTATTTTTGTTGTATTGCCCCCTGAGAAAATTGACAACCACGTTGCACCCTTGTTAGAAATAGAAACGTCGTTTTCCTTTCCTCTTTCTCTCTTTCTTTCTTTCTTTCTTTTCATTTTCATTTTCATTTTCATTTTTTTTTATCAGTTTGGAGGAGAAAGTAAAAGTAAAGGGAGTGCTAAAATGACGTTATATTCCAGGCCAGAGTCTGAAGAAAATTAAAGCGAATACTTCTATATTTATGGCACTTTATTATTGTACTTGTTAAATTATTAATTATTTTAAAGATTTAAACTTATAAAAATATGTGAATGTAATCACTTAATTTATAGTGTAATACTCACTCTTACATGTGTGATTAGTTTGAAATTTCTACTCAATTTAAGTTACGTTTGGACAGTGAAGTATTTTCAGATATTTTGTAAATAAAAGTAATGAAAAAATAATAATAAAATATTAAATAGTAATAAAAAAATATGTGAAAAATAATAATAAAATGATAAATAATAATAATACCTCACTACCCAAACTAGGCCTTATCACGTTGTCTAAAAAATTTAAGATTACGAAAATATTTAAATTAAATCATTAAATTTATATCCTAACAGCATGATATTTTTCCCAAAAACATGCTTATCATGGTGGTATTATTTTTTAACTCACCCCATACGAAATTTAGCAAGAACAAAAAAATGATCAAAATTTTAACGAAAGTTATGCATAGACAACATATTCATGAAACTCAAACCAACAAGGACCCAACATATGTTTTTTAATTATTTTCATTTTATACTTCCATTATGGTCATTATTCTGGTCTGAGTTTGCTCACATAGAATTTATGAAGCAAAGCAATATTCCATTCCAAAAAAAACGAAAAAGGGAAAGAAAGTACAAAACCAGGCATTTAAGAAAACAAAAAAAAAAAAAAAATCACATCCAGAAAGCAAAGATGCTATGACACTATCCGGTTTTCTATTCAGCACGAACATGCAGAGAGTCCCAGGCTAAACTTATATTTAAAAGGGATATTTGAATGCTTCGGTTCGCATTATGATGTTGCAAATGCAGTAAAGAATCTGACCCTTTCCCTCCTACAATACATAATCATTTGGCATCCTTTGGACCTGATGAATGTATGGGATATTGCAAGAGACACGCCCATTAGGATTCTGCAGAACTAGACAATGACAAGGGGAAACTGCCTTTCATTATGCCAAGCATTATATAATTTCGCCTTCCATATCACTAAAACTGATGCATTATGCTTTCAAACTATCAAAGTCTTTAGTTAAAGGATGCGAGATATCGGTTCTAATAGTTTGAGATGTAAAGTGAACAATCAAAATGTATCGACCCCTAAAATAATGTGCAATCCTTTCAGCTGCTTAAAAATGCAACCATTTGCTGCAAAAAGAGAGGAAGAAAGGGAAATTTCTCTGTTTCATTAATGAAATAAACTGATGAAAAGATAGAGAGATAAATGATAAAGAATAAGATAGATGAAATGAAGAATGAGAGAAATAATAAAGAAAGAGAGAGTGAGCGAAAAAAAAATTAAAAGAAAAATTATGCATTGAGTGTCAATCTACATTTGGGTTGATATGTAGCACAAATGCATAATCCATTCAGAATGCTCTACTATACTCAATACACCAAACCAAAAGACCTGTCTAGTACTCATATAGCTATCAATAAGACTAGACAGCTTTCCTCGTATGGCCTTTTGTGATCTCATTTGAACAAAATTCCAACCACCCAGTCACATGCACTAAGTTTCAGCTTTATAGTTTTTGTGCGCAACAGGTCGATTCTCTAGATACACATCCCATAGCTAGTGACTTTTAGATCAATAACAACAAACTCACTTACCTGGACGTTCTTGGATATATATCTCATAACCTTTACAGTACAACTTTTAACCAAAAAGGATGGGATAGCCCCAACAGCCCTCTCCACAATGCAGAAGTGCTGAAATGTATTTTCTAGTACTCAAATTCGAGGTCAATTAAGCAAATTTGACGACTTTGATCATGCAGCTAAAATATAGTTACTAGAATTCAGATTTAATTTGTTGATTCCAGAAACAACACAATCCATGTTCAGTTTCAAAACATCAATATGTGATACATAACCTTTATATTTTAGTGCAATGAAAACATTATAAAGAATGGATAAATCCGGCCATATTCTTATTTCCTTGTATTGGGAAGTTCTCTAAGGAAATAAAATCAAGAAATAACAAATTGATAGCAATATTAATAAATGTCAGTCAGATATGTAAAGAAGTAGATGTAGTCCAGGATATTGTATAATTCACTCCAAAACAGATTCATACTGGGAATTGGAAATAATTTTCTTCCCTATCCCAAAGAAGTGAAAAAACAGGCTTAATGTATGCCATTCATCTGAATGAATATGATAACAACAATATTAGAAAGGAAAATGGTAACTGAATCAACAATGATCCAGACAATAATGTCATCAAGTAGATTTGGCAATTGCATTAAGTAAATAAGATTATCACTTGACCCTGATAAATGTCAAGTTGTGGCAAAGAGACAATGTGTCCCAGAAATGGCTATTTCTACTTCTGCTCAAGTTAACCAACAGTGAGTATAATCAGGAATGAAGTGCAAAACCATAAAACCAGCAGACATACTGCCATCTCGATTAAAAATAAAAAAAGGCTAAATGAAAGCTTAAACTGCTATCTCAGCATCAAACAGGACAGAGATCCTGATGTATACTTTCTGCTGCTAATCTTTTACTCTACCTCAACGAAACTTTAAGCCACACAAAGTTATAGAAGCTTTTTCCAAAACTCACCTGAACAAGGTAATGCTATAACTCCATGATGCCTCAAAAGTTATGCAAGGTCTCCCTAGGTGCTCAAGACAAGAGCTAAGGCATAGTTTTTCAGAAATACCCTTCTATGCTTCAATCCAATGAGTGAGGATCAGAAAAATTACCCCATCAATGAATAATAACCAAGAATTTTTTTTTTTTTTTTTAAATTATAGTATCTATCTATTTACGTTTTAAAAATTTACGCTGTCTTAGATCGTGATTCTCAATTTTTCCATAATCTGTCTGTATAGTACATAAATATATATATTTTATATCAATTAACATTTAACACCTTCCAGAACCAAAAAGTTTAAACAATGTATAGCAACTAAGTTTCTTTATGGACGACACAATCCTATAAAACTCAAATGTTTGTCCATATATTTGAATTAATTTTTATTTTATTTTATTTAATGTAACATAGTACTGTTTATGTGTTACATGCCTTCTAGCACCAAGCAAATTTGAGTTTAACACCTGGCTTGTTGGAAGCAAAATGTCCGCCAGATGCTTCCAAGCAACATGTCATCATAAAGCCAACAAGATCAGAAGATATACCAACTATTTGAATTATTATAAATGGCACACTGACCTAAAACATCGATCAATTAACATAAAATTACCCTAAAACCATATAGAAGATTATATAATGAAAACATAATTAGAATGGATACACAAGCCACTGTTTCTATCTCTCTGGCGGGTGCGTATAGGGTTCTTAATCACTTTAAGAAAAGGTTAAGCAAATGAGAATCAATGTACACTTGCACAATTGTTAATGCCTGAATAAAATTTACTTAAGTAGTCATCACGAGCTAAAACATTTAGCAGGACTTCAGATTATTCACCTGTGCCTCCTCTACATGATGCCAACTTTTGGAGAGGTCTCATGGTAACTAAAGCATACAGGAAAAGTAAAGAAGCAATTATGGGAAAGGAAAAGAAGAGAAAGAAAGGGAAAAAGAAAACCAAACCTCCAGACTAAGAAAGTATCTATGACTCTAAATTGACACCCAATATTTCCCCCAAAAAAGGAGGGCAGAGGTTACCCACAAGCTGGAATCCCATCTCCTTGAAAACGAAGACCATAAATTCCATCCAGAAATGACTCCACACAGCACAAACGTAATACCTCAACTGGACACGTCAGCATCCCATCACTGCACAATTATACACAAAACTGCCGGAGCGCTTTGTGGCTAGCAGGTCCCATTGCGGTGGGCCTTGATCGGGGACCCAAGAATTAAGCTCAATGATCCCTCCGCCTAACCTAGGCCCAATAACAATTATCCGATCTCCACAAGCCCTAAATGCTAATCCCCAACCATTCATCGAAACTGCCTGCTCAGGTAATCTCCCAATTGTAAACCAGAAGTTCCTCTCTTTGTCATATCTTCTCACCTCCTTTTGTGCATAATCTGCTGCATACAGAACATTATTTACAACAGCAAGAAGAGGAGGTGCCTC
>QEOT01004323.1:77322-90018 GCA_003123785.1 Pterocarya stenoptera
TTTATTTTAAAGTATGTTTATTACTGGAGTTTAATATTTTATTTTAATTAGTTTTGAGTTTATTTTGATTTATTTAATTTGCTGTTTTAAAAATAGTTTTTTTGATGATCAGTTGTGACTCGAAAGTGGTGAGGATTGGACCTCATTTCTTTTCCCATCTTTTCTTTTCCTCTTTCCTTTTTCTCTTCCTTTTCTTTTCTTTCTCTTCTTTTTCTTCTTTCTCCCGTTCGGACGCCCAGCTCGCGTACTCTCTCTCTCCTCTCTCACGTCCGATCGGTCTTTAGCTTACCGTCACCGTTGCCGGCCGCTGTGGTCGACACCGCCGGCACCATCCTCTTCCTCAACTGCCGGCGAGTTCACCCCTCCGTTTTCAGGCCGCCTAACGCCGCCGTGAGCTATGCGAATCCGCCGCCGTCCGGCCACCATTGGCCACCATTTCTTCACCACTTGATCACCGGCACCTTGCCGTCCTAACCGACCCATTTTTGGTTCCGATCCATCGCCGGAGCCGCCCCTTCAAACACCCTCTTCAATTTAAACTTTGTGGCCTTAAACCGCCGTTTTGGCCGCCACCCACGGCCAACCTTCGATACCATTAGCTTCACCACCTCCCATAGGCCCTGCCCCATCAATTTCAAGTCTTCGTTTGACTCCGTTGGAATTTGGGTTTACAGTGCATTCTGCCACAGTGTTTTTACACTGTGGAGTTACTGATTTGGTGTTTCCAGTTCCTCCATGATCCTTCTAAAATTATTATCAAGCGCTGTAAGTATTTCTCCAAAAGACTTTAAGACTTTAATATATTTTTTGCACTAACTTGTTTTATAAACTGTGTTTTGGTTATCTGGTTGTGCTGATAATTGTTGGTTGTTGGTTATTTGTTGCTTTCATGGCATTATGCATGCATGCATGGGTGTGTGTGATTTGAGAAATTGTGTTTAAGGCTTTTCGGGTGCGTGTGTATCACCTCTAAGCCGAGATGGGATATTATCTCGGTGGAGCTCTTCTGGACACTCGGGAGCGGAATATACTGAGTGTCGTCCTTTGGGGCTTTTGCCCGGGACTTGGACTGGATGGTAGCGCTCTCGATCCGACTCCGTGACTCCTCGGACTGGCGGGGGTCAGAGGATGCCTGGCTATGTACGCAGTGGGCGCGGAACTGGGCATCACTCATATATCACTTGCACGTCTGTTACCCGTGGGGTGAAGATGGGAAGCCAGAGTATGTGGATGGTCCCTAGGGGAGGCCATGATGCATACCGTTAAAATTGAAATTAATGGAATTATTCCTGGATTGTTATTTTTGTGCCAAGTGGTGTTTTTTGGCATGTGTAGAAAAATTGTGTTTTTCAAGAAATGGTGTTTTTCTCGAGTTTTACGCTTGGGTCATCATGTGCATGCATGGCGTTAGTTGTTTTAATATATTTATTGTCTTGGAGCTTTTTGAGTTTTACTTACCTGCGGTACCATCTTTTTGGTACTGTAGATTTTGATGCAGATTTTGATGAGGCTGAGCCCGAGGATGCGGCTCCGCCTGAGGAGTAGAGACATTGGCTATATTTTGTGTTGAAAATTATTGTCGCTTTTGCTTATTGTATTTTATTTGATTTGATGTTGATTTGTAAACAAAATCGTATTATGTTGACATGTGGATTTTCAGTACTTTGTATTGTATTAAACTCTGGTATTTAGTTATTTGACTTAACCTTTCCGCTGCGTTTGTTTATTGTACACGTGTTGCATTGCACACACTTAGTACATGTCGATGGGGTGCGTGACCGTGTTGTCATCATCCCGGGTGTCTCGATTTCCGTGTGTGTCCATACATGGAAGTTGGGGGCGCCACAGAAACCTTCTGGTCTCTCCTTATTTTCTACCTTTTGTCTGATTTCTGCCCATTTGGGACCCTCCATCTGGCGCTGTTTCACCTTTTCCCATTCCATCAGTACAATTTCTTGTACTGCGGTTAGGGATGCTTTGGCAGGAAGATCCTTGATCAACAAACTCCTCATGCTTTGTCATCATCCCATTCCAAGTCCTAACTTGGATGCATCACTAAAAACCATATAGGGCTTATGGGGTTTTGGTAGGGCTAGTACTGGCGCGGTTGTAAGTCTTTCCTTGAGTTCCACGAAACTCTACTCACACTTCTCTGTCCAAATATACTTAGTATTTTTCTTGGTTAGGGTTGTAAGGGGTCTTGACAACTTAGAGAATCCTTCCACGTATCGTCAATAGTAACCAGCCAATCCCAGAAAATTTCGAATTTCGTGCACATTAGCCAGACACTTCCAATCTACCATGGCTTCGATCTTACTGGAATCAACTGATACTCCTTCACTTGAGATTAAGTGCCCTAAAAATTTCACCTCCTTGAGTCAAAAGTCACATTTGCTGAATTTGGCATACAACTGATGTTCTTTTAGCCTTTCTAGTGCCAAACGGAGATTCTGCTTGTGATCTTCTTCGCTCTTCGAGTATATCAATATATCTCATGAATACAGCGAAAAAGCTATCCAGGAAGGATCTGAATACTTTGTTCATCATATCTATGAATGTGGCGGGGGCATTGGTTAGACCAAAGGACATCACTAAGAATTCATAGTGATCGTATCTAATCCGAAACACCGTTTTAGGGATATCCTTATCTCTAATTTTGAGCTGATGATAACCAGACCTTAAGCCTATCTTTGAGAACACTGATGCTCCTTGCAATTGATCTAATAAATCTTCTATGCGTGGTAACAGGTACTTGTTTTTAACTATTACTTTGTTCAATTCCCCATAATCAATGCACATCCTTAATGATCCATCATTCCTTGTAACAAATAGAACTGGCACACCCCAAGGTGATGAACTAGGTCGAATAAAGCCCTTCTCTAGTAGCTCTTATATATGCTCCTTTAGTTCTTTTAGTTCTAGAGGGGCCATACGATAAGGGGTTTTATGGACAGGGGTTGTAGCGGGCTCTAACTCTATAGTGAACTCTATTTCTCTATTGAGGGGTAATCCCGATAGATCATCGGTGAAAACCTCAGGATACTCCTCAACTATAGGTATCCCTTGAATCTCCTTATTACAACCATAACCCTCCACTATGAATGCTAAGTAGGTCGTGGCCCCATTAACGATGCACTTCCTTGCCTGCAAAGCTGAAATTAGAAAGGGAGTAGCCTTCACAGTCCCTCCCGTATGACGGATTGGCCCACCTACAGGTGAATCAAAAATAATTTCCTTGCTCCGACAGTCTATCCTAGCACAGTGTTTGGATAGCCAATCCATTCCTAGTATAATGTCGAACCCTAATTGGTCGAAGACGATTAAGTCGACTTCCATCAATCTCTCCTTCAAGGTTAAAGGGTAGTTTTCAATATACAGGTACAAGTGATTGTGCTCCCATCAGAATTTGACACTACTATAGCTTGAGGTAACGTCTGAGTCGGCAGGTTACATGTGCGTGCAAATGTTGTGGACACGAAGGACCTTGTAGCGCCGGAGTCGAATAAAGCTGTAATACCCAAGTCCTACTGTGTAGGTCCTTACATCATTTTATTAATTCTTTAAGTTAAATATTTTGAAATAAAGATTTTTATTATTACTTTCAATTATTTTATTTTAAGATGAGTATGTTTTATTTTTAAAATATGATTTATTAAAATAAATCAAAGTATTACTTTTTTAAAGATTTGGAAATATTTTCCCTTAAGCCCTTTAAGTTTTATTTATTTAAGAAATGGCCCAACTATTTTCTACCATTGAATTGGTAGGTGAGAAAATATCTTTCTATACTTAAATCCCCACCATCCATTCCTTAGCTTGCAAGAGAAGCCTTGACTAAGACCAATTGACCCATTTTCTTATTGCAACCGTAAGCTTCCAAGAGAAGCTTTTTAATTCTTTTCCTCCAAACCCCCATCGGCCAAAGCAACTCAAAAAGGCATGAATAAAAATCAATTTCCCTTTATCCCCCCCCCCCCATACCTGTAGGCCTCACCCAATAAGAAGAAATAAAATTCTATCTTCTCCCCATCTTCTCCTCCAAACCAATGCCAACACCTCTCTTCTTCTCTTCTCTTTTGTTCTTCATGAAAACAAGCTCCTCTATCTCTCTTAAGCTTGTGACTCCATGGCAATGAAGGAAGAAAAATATTTTCTTTAAAACTTGGAATCAAAACTTGATTTCATCTTCCAAAGGATGAAATATTGAAGGTAATAAACTCTTAGTTCACCTTCTAGCATGATTTTTTATATGGATTTCGAATTTCCACCATTACCTTACCCATTGATGTTTTGGTTTTGGGGTTAAAACAGTGCTATATTTTGTTCTACACGGGTTTATCATCATTTGGTCCTCTATCTTGCCTCTTGAAAAAAGCTAAGAGTTTAAGGTAAAAATCTCAATTTGACTTATTTATTTTTATGTGATTTTGGAAGCCCATTACGTTGTTTAGCTTGTGTTTTGATGTGTTTGATTTCCTGTATTTCAATTAAATATTTATGTCCTATTTTTGGCCCAAACCGAATGTTAGTATAGTTGTTTTGCTATGTATTTTTCTATATTTCGAAAATGCTATGTTGCTATTAAAATTGGTTTAATCATAGGTGATGATTTAAAGTGATTTTAAATTATATATGTTGGTATCATGTGCCTTGTGTTGAGGTTTGGTTGGTAATCTATATTTAGGATGCCAGAGGTTTGGTTTAGAGGTTTTGCTTGATTCTATAATTTTATATCTTGCTTTTAAAGGTATTAAATGAGTAAATCATAAGCTTAAGTGTTTAAAGGCTTTAAAGTTTCTTAATGGGTAACTTTGCTATATTTTATGCTACTTTAATTTTGATGAGAGATTTTATCTAAACTAATTAATATATTGTTTATGTGAATAGGTTATAGCTTAGTAGCTAGATATAAGAGAATAATTGTGAATGATGTATTATGATATGCAAAGATGTCCAAGTATTCCTAAGCCCATGTCATGCCATGTCTTGATGTAAAAATAGCCCATTTATATTGTCCCTCGTTTGGTTAAATTGTATCTAACCCAAGAGTCCAAAATATTGATGAGCTAACTTTTTTATAATAAGGGACTACAAGTTGGTAAAGGACATGTTCCCTAAGCTTGTTTAGCCTACTTGAGATGCCTAAATCTATTTTAAAGCCCATTGTTGAGAATTCCAGATTTTATCTCCTAATGTCCCTAACCCAAAGTGAGCTTGAACCAAAGAAATCTTAATTGAAGCCTATGAATTCTTAACTGCTTTTCATATAAGCTTTTAAAATAACATTTCCATGAACAGCTAGCATGTCTTAATACTTAAGTTAATTCTCTTATAAGTTGAGGTGAGGAGTAGTCATACTAAGCATATAAGGGACATTAGATTGTAATGTCATGGCTTTCTCTTTTAAAGGAAGGGCTGAAGAATATTGTATGAGTATTAACTCGCTTATGTTATTGATTGGAATAGGAATATTAATGATGGAAGTATCGAGGAGCATATAGGTAAGTAGCTATGATCATGCTTTTTACACTAAACTCTTTTTATGAAAAAATATCCCTATCTTATTACAAATGTTCTTCTAATGAAGAGAGTAAATGTATATAGTATGTACAAGCCCTTTCTTGATAGCCCATGTTAAGTACCTTATCAATTATAATTGTGTGTATATGTATAAGGTAATGCATGCATGTAGGTTCTAAGCCATGAGATTTTCATGCATGTTCTCCCAAGAAACTTATGATTATTCCTATATGTAGTATAGTATGAGAAATGTATCTTGTTCATGAAAATACATATGCATTGAACTAAGAAAGATGATGAAAATGTTTAAATGCAAAGGAAAGGAAATGAACGTCTCATGTTTTATGCTTGAAATGAGTTTTAAAGTATCCTTATGAATTGATGTTTTAAATGTCTCTGAAAACTGACGTTTTAAAATGTTCATAAGGAAACATTTTAAAAGGTCCCTGATAACATTTAAAAGGATGTCTTGAAGGATGTTGTTAAGCCTATGTTTTTAAATGACGTTTAAGCTCGTGCTTTTAAATGATGTTTATGCTCGTACTTTTAACGATGTTTAAGCTCATGCTTTTAATTGATGTTTAAGCTCATGCTTTTAATTGATGTTTATGCTCGTGCTTTTAAACAATATTAAACTCGTGCCTTTAAATAATGTTTAAACTCATGCCTTTAAATGATGTTAAGCTTGTGCCTTAAAATAATACCTGAGCTCATGCTTTTAAATGATGTTTAAGCTTTTGCTTTTATATGACGTTATGCTCATGCCTTCAAGTGATATTTAAGCTCATTCTTTTAAATGATGTTAAGTTCATACTTTTAAGTGACGTTCATTTCCTATGAATGAATTGTTAAATAAAAATGACTGAAATGAATGAAAGTACAAAAGAACTGAAAGGAAACGAATGTTTCAATGTATAAAAATACGTAATGGCCACATGAATGAAAATGGGTACCCAATGAATGAATGGGCAGATTGCAATACAGGGTAGTAGTATCTAGTAGTGCACTCAGTGCTGCACCCTAATGGAATGGGATTCTAACCCGTGGCCATGGGCGAATCCATAGGTTTAAAAGACCGCTAACCTTAGCACAAGGGGTGTAACAGTGTGCAATGGCCTATGAAAGTGAAAAGCATGTTATGCATGAAAGATGTTTATACATGAAAACTTGGTTAATTCTAAGAATGTTTATGCATGAAATGTTAGCAAATGTTTATGTATGCATGTTTTCAAAAAGGAAAAGAATAGATGTCTAGTATGTTCACTGCATAGTGTATTACTTACTGAGTATTAGACTCACTTTTGTTTTAAATGTTTTAAATGTCCAAGGAATGATGAAGAGGTTGGGGAGCAAGGCATTACTGTAGAGAGAGAGAGAGGCAAACGCTTAGTGTCTTCCCTGATGACGAGGGAAAAAGAAAGGAACGAAAGATAGGAAAAGAAAAATATACTAAGAATATGTATGTACGTAGCGATTCCGCCCTTCGGGGGCGGGGCCGTTACAAAAGCGCAAGTCGTATATTCGTATAACGTGATTTTACCTAAGGTGTGATCAACTATTGAGTACTAAGCAATTATTATAAAAATTGATTTCTAAAGAGGGTTATTTAAAGGAAAATACCACTGATGACTTCCGTCTCTTCCTCCTTGGGTATCTCCTCGTTGATTTCTCCAGGGGTGATAGCGTACACACGAGCTTGAATAGGTGGCCTCTGATTGGGCCGATTGTTAGGAGCATTATTTCCACCTTGTGCATTTTGAGGGCACTTCCGAATCATATTTCTTGATTGCCCGCATCGAAAACACACTTTTAAACCCGCTCAAACATTCTCCATCGTGATTCTACTATCTCATTGATGCTTCTATCACGGTCATATCCTGTTGTACAATTTCATCTAAACAATATAAAAGGGAAGGAGTGAACAAATGAACACATTATATTTATAATAAGCATATATTAGTGCACAAATAATATTCATTTCATAAAAATGGATGTGCAATAATGAATCAATAGACATTTAATATGTAGAAATAAACCTCGATCAAATTTCATAGATACCAACACATATAACAAACATAAGCAAATTTATTCTCATATTGAATTATAATGATCACATGAAGAGAACACCAAATAATGAAGTAATTATCAACAATCTCATTTTTCATCTTTATCTTGTCTTATCCCAAATTTTCACATTTGTCACTGTTTACAGTATCTGGTAACCTACACATATGGTTTTATCCTCCAAGTAGGTTGTATGCCCTTTACTTTACAAAGGGTTATCTTCTCAAAGGACTCAGTGGCCTCTTACCATGGGGTATACATCCCCCAAGAACTACATCCACACCATTGGATGTATTGCACTGTCCATAATCAAATATGGTACCAATCTCAAGATCGGAACATCTCTGGTTGAGCATTTTAATTATATTCAATTGGCTTAACCTTGTATGCATAATTCCATCAACTTGATATAGGGATATGAGTTTATAGCAATGTATTTTATGCGAACATATAGTTTGATATAGAAACATGCTGGAAGCAGTTTACTTTATAGTTGTAATTTAATGAGTGCATTTTGTAGGGACATGGCTAATTAATTAATAGATTCAGAATTGAAATAATTAATTGTCACAAAAACAAATATTATTTAAACAGTTAAACATTACAAAAACAAATATTCAACAGTTAGTCTCACCTAGTCTCGCTTATCATTCTCTTCCCTTGACTTTTCACTATCAAATTTATTCTCCCGCTTTTTTCTCTCCTTTCCTTGCTCACAATCCCATTCACTAGAATTTCACTTAATCTTGCTTACGTATATCCATACGACACTCTCACTCTGCACATTGTTCCTACCCTTACTTACATTCTTTCACGTATTCCGTCTTTTAACGTGCTGTTAACAAACTTATAGTTCCCCCTTACCCCAATTTATAAGGGGCTGTTACTGTGCCGCCTAGCGGTGCCCCTTAGGCCAAATGCCACTTTTTTTTTTTTTTTAATTTCTTTTTCACATTTTTAAATATCTTTAAATTTTTTTAAATAATAAAAAAAATACACCAACATGCTAATAGTAACTTCTTTAATCATTAAGTAAATATATATATATATATATATGAGTGGTCAAAATGAGGAGACAAAATCATGGGCATAGTATTATTTTCCATTTATAACAAGGAAAAATGTTAGATGATCCTATGTTTTTGCCCCCTCAATCTTACCATTTATGCATTCATTTTATTTTTTATATTTTTCTTAATAATTAAGAAAGTGATTATTTATGAAATTGTATATTTCTTTTATTTTTTTTCTTAAGGATTAAGGATACTAAATATATTTAAAAGAAAATAAGAAAAAAAAATTAAAAAATTTCCTACTAACGGTATGCCCAGCGGTGAATGTTGGGCCGCCAGCTAGTAGGGTCTTTATAATAATGGAGTCTTTAAGGCTGAAGTAAAGTTTACAATCGGTTAAAACTCATGTTACCCCTACTCTGACACCTTAGGTCTAGTGGAATCTCGGTACCAAAATCAGTCATCGATCACGTGGTTAGCTGCAACCTTATTTTTATTTTGCCAAGCAAGTTTCTCGAAGTCATTTCCGAGTAAGTGGCTCAGATGGCCTTTATGAGCAAGTTGCTTAGATGCCCAACAACTTCGTGCAATTGTGCCGATGGAGCACTATGATAGGCCATCCTGAGCAATGATGCCGAGCGAAAATTCTTAGCAACACACCGAGCAAGCCTTCTGAGCAATACGGTGAATGCAAATATGAGGGCATTATCTCGGAGATGCGTGTTGTGGTTGCAAAGATACAACCGACAATCTTGAATGGTATGTAGACGTCACAAATACCGATTTTGACCCGTTTGACTTAGGTTTAGGTAGGGCTGAGCAACAATCTGAAAATTTGATTCCGAATCTAACTTCTCTCCGACTCTAACAAAACAGGATTGGAGTCAGACTTCTTTTTTGATTTTTCAGTCGTAAGTGTCGCTCGACTAACTCCAACTTCAATTTGATCCGATCCAACTTTATGTTCTGACTCCGCCTCCGACTTTGCCCTTCGACTTCGAACTCGGCATTGAATCCAACTCCAATATTGTATATATGTTATAAAATTATATATTTATTTATATATTTATCATATATACTAGTATAATTATATAGTTATATAACTAGAACTTATATAGTTAAATTCAAGAAGATACTAATTTGAGTTAATTATTTTAAAATAATATACTTATACTATAATATAGATAGATTAATGATAGTTTAGTATATGTAAACATTACAGTATCACTACCATACATAATCAAGTACAGAAATAAGTTAGACACTAGTATTTAAATTGGCCAAGTCTAATAAGTTAATAATACATAATACTAATTTACTAAAGTATACTAACATGTAATTAGACACTATAGTAGAAGTTTTGTATATAAATAAATTAGACACTAGTATAGAAATAACTAATAAGTCTATTATAGTAAGTTAATAGCACATAATACTAATTTACTAAAGTATAATAGCATGTAATTAGACACTACAAATAAGTATAGTATAGAAATAAATTATAAATAAGTTAGACACTAGGATAATATAATAGCATGTAATACTATAATATAATAACATGTAATTAGACACTAAAAATAATATGTAATACTATAGTATGATAACATGTAATTAGACAATATAGTATATGTGCAGTATAAAAATACGTTAGATATTAGTATAGAAATAAATTAGCAGTGAATGATTTAGTTTTAATTTTTAATTTTTTAAAAAAATTGATATTTGAAAGCTCACAAAAAATTATTTTCTAAATGGGCTAAATATAAAACTTAAAAAAAAAAAAAACCAAAGCTAAAAACCTAAATCTGAGTCCGCTCCAAGTCGGAGTCGGAGTTCAGATTTGAACTCCGACAAAGTTGGAGTTAGAGTAGAATTCAAAGGAATCCAACTCCAACTAAGTCAATGCTCAACCCTAGGTTGAGGGCTATTTGTGCTCTTCGCAAATTTTGTTAATCAATATGTACTTTTTTTATCACATGATTATATAAAAAATATAACACATTTCGAGTCTTTTTTTCCCCTAACTATATATAAGCATGTTTAAATATTCCTTATAACACCTAGCCTTCCTTTCATCTTTACATTTGATCCAAACAACATCTAACCTGATCAAGGCCTAAAATCAATCCTCGACTATATATCTCTTATAACTATAATCATATCATTTTTCTGATAGTTTTTCATCAGGAATATGAATAAACCTTTTAAATAATTATCCTCGAAAAAGAAAAATGCTAATATAGTCCACTCTTGACGTGAACTAAATCAGTCGTATTCGCTAGCCAACTTGCTCAAGTATATATATACATTGCATTGGATGTCCAAACCAACAACATGACTTTCCTACACTTGATGTGAGGCATTAATTGTAAATTTTAATTTGAGCACAATCAATCTAGTTTGTTAATGATCGATGAAAAATATCCATTTTTTGGTGTAAAATAGTGTTCTTCATCTTAGATATTATCATCGAAATGAGTCATATATATATATATACCTGCTAATGTGACACATTCTAGCTAGTTGCTTTCCATTTAAGTGGTAAATATAATTTAAAATGTAGAACATGCATTGTCATGTGTAAATAGGAATGATAAAATCTGGAATGAAAAATATAATAATTATACCGACCAATTCAGTTATGATTATTGATGTTATAACGAGTCGATTTTGCATGGCTTAAGAAAAGGATTAAGTACTAGATTGGCTCAAGCGAAATTTGCAGGGAACCATTAATAATGTCCCATGTGGTAGATAGTTCCAGATCACACATATATGCCTGCCTTTACATGCAGGCTAGGAAGTGAGTTTCTATTTGAATTTTGGTCGCTACTGATGTGATTTATAATATAATGAAAAAGTGGGATTCAAATCATGAAAAATAATGCAATTATATATCAAGCATCTTCAAAGAGTCAAAAGAAAAGAAAACCAGCACTAGGAAGATGTGTTAGTGGATGATAGGACGTATATATTATATATATCATGTATGAACAGTACGGTCGCTTTATACAAGGAATTTTTTTTATTTATAACTAATTATTTATTGTGAAAATAATTATTTGTTATGAGAATAGACTTATTCTCGTTGCAAACGATTATTCAAATTATAAATAATTCGTCACAAATAATTATTTTTTTAATATTTTAATTCAGAGCATCATTCGAAACGATAAGCCCTTAATTCTGGACAGTATATCATATGGTTGTTCTAACTAATTCTGAATCGTGTTTGTGTTCTCTTGAGAGTTACTTTTTTCCTTTTTTCTTTTTTTCTTTCCTCACTATATCTGTGGAGAGGCGACTCCCCGCTACGCCACCACAAAGTACCGCTACCCTTGCCGTCGAGCTACCGTGGGTCTTTTCCCCTTAGCCCCTCACCCTCTCGCCAACACACACTCACTCTCTCTCTCTCTCTCTCTCTCTCTCATCCTAGCAGATCCTTGCACCTCTGCCGTCTCCAGCCATGACCATCACCACCCTCGCCGCCTACAACTCCGCCAATCACCAACCATCACTCCACCCCAGCTCTTGCATCTCTCTCCCTCGCACGCTGTCTCTTGCGGGTCTCCACTGCACACTGCCCAGATTTGTCACGCTGTTGCCACCGTGAGCCACCCATGAGCATGTCGATGAGCCTGCCACCAAGAGACATCTCGGCCACTCCTCTCCTCTCTTAGATCCAAGCCCCACCTCTTCCCCCCCCCCCCGGTTTTCTCATTATAGTGGCCTTCCCATGGATGCAGCACCACCACAAGCAACCCATGGGAGCAACAACAGCTCCCGTATGCCTCCTTCACTGTGCATATTCGATAGCGCCTAGCCAACTTGCTCAAGTATATATACATGCATTGGATGTCCAAACCAACAACATTTTCCCACACTTGATGTGAGGCAATTGTAAATTTTTGGAACACAATTAGGATAGGTTTGGAGAGTGAGATGAGAATTTTTAGTTTTAGATGAAAGTTTAAAATATTATTATTATTTTTTAATTTTAAAAAGTTAAATTGAGATTTAAGAAAGTTGAATTATTTATTATATTTTGTGTCAGAATTTGAGAAAGTTGTAACGAAAAGATAAAAATTTTGTGTCTCAT
>QEOT01004323.1:91337-204639 GCA_003123785.1 Pterocarya stenoptera
GAAAAGATTAATTCTCGTTGAAAATGATCATTCGCATTACAAATAACTTGTCACAAATTATAATTATTTTAATTCAGAATATCATTTGAAACGATAAGCCCTTAATTCTAAACCGTAGATCATATATTGATTGTTTTAGATAAATCTGAATGGTCTTTTGTGTTTTGTTGAGTGTTACTTTTTCCCTTTTAGTTTTTTTATTCTTCCCTCACTATACCTATTTTTTCTCGGACATATATGCACCCATGCATGATGTTCTCGAGTTGTCACTTTTTTTAAGTGAGTTTCATGAGTTTAACAAGAAGTACTTTTACAAGGCGGTGGGAAATAGTAACTTTTTATTCTTGTTTAAAAATAAAAAAGTATTGATCTATAGATCATAATTAACAAATCCCAAATGAGTCTTTACACCTTTTTTAAAAAAATAAAAATAAAATTTCCACGTCTTTAATGATTTTTTTCTTAATTCGGACATATACAGACAAATGTACCTTTGTTTATTTTCTAAGCACGTGACTTGGATTGATTGCATATTGTTTTTCCTTTGTTGTTATTTTTCCTATTAAATACAGTTATTTTTCTTGTCTTTTCCGGAAATTAAAAATAGATTTATAAGGGAACACTGTGCATAGCACATCAAAACTAAGTTGGGATAGATACCAAACTCTTAAGTAATTAACTAATGCTGGCCAAATGTATCAAGTTGGATTGAAAATTCATTTCAATTTATCTCATTTTATCATTATAATTTTTTTTAAAATTTTTTTACATAAAATATAATAAACAATTCAACTTTTTCAAATCTCAAAACAATAATAATATTAAAAAATAATATTCTAATAATATTTTGTTAAACTTATTTATGAATCTAAGCCAGATCATAAATAACAATTCGGCAGACTTTCTTGCGCATAAGAAAAGGAGGAAATTGCTAGAAGATACACGGAATGGAGTTCTTTATCAAGGCCTTTGAAGGGTATGCTTAGATTGATAAACAGGGTTTGTCGTAGTACATTAGAGTGGGTGGTTTTGTTTGTGATTTTTTACTTATTTGGTGGTTGGGTTTGTTATTTATTTGGTGGGTTGGTATTTGATGTTTTGTTTATCTAACTAATGCTCACCAACTTATAACAAAGAAAAAAAAAATTATATTTACAAATTCGTTTATTGACATACCAAATATATATATTTATATATATATATATATTATGACATGTAAGCCTAATATATCAGTTAATATGAAAAGGTATTTATATTTTGACTATATTTTAATATTTGTAATGAGTATGATAATAAATTGTGTTTATATGTCGATTTATAAATTGAATGACTTTTTTAACTAAATAAAAAATAGTATGATGGGGCTATTTAAGGTGGCTTCCCTAATTGGGCATGACTATAATAGCACCTTACCCATTGTAAACCGGATTAAGCCATCATCTTTGATCAATAGATGGGTCGAACATGAGCCAGCGCAAGCCTGGGCTATTTTGGGTGAGAAGCCCAGTGCCCTGATTGTGATGATATTGGACAACAATCAACAGGTGGGCCTGGCTTAATGATTGAGTGACCAAGTCTTAATCATTCCAAGCAATCAATCTATACCATTCGGCCCCAATCAAAATCCAGCACTATTACTGTTTGAGAATCTCAAACTTGGACAATATTTTGAGCATTTTTCTTCAAATCCCAAAGCCCAAAAGGATATTGCAACTTCAGAGAAATGGATCTGACAAAAATCTTGACTAAAGAGGGAATGCGTAATGGGATACATAGTTTTTGTGTATTGAAAAATAGACTTTTATTTTTAATTATTATTATTATTTTTTATCATTTCTTGATATGAAATCAAATAACTGATAGATAATCGGCCACTCAGCCCATCATAAGAAATCCCACCAAAATATTTGAGAATAATCCAATAGAGACCTCGCCTAGCTATGTAGTTATGAAAAAAAATTGAAGTAAACAAGAATATTCCAGGTTTAATGGTTAATTATCTAAACTAGGCAAGATGATATATTGTCTCCTCGTATTTTTCATGCTTGGCAAGTTTGGAAGAGCCAATCACATAATTAATTATAGTGTCAGGGAGATACTTATGGCTAATTTGATATTTTGGAAAGAAACTTTTTGGGTCAAATTGATCAGAAAGTCAGAACCAATATGCAGGCAATATTGCGTAACAAGAGGGTTGAGTACACTTGGGTCTTTCGTATCAGATTGACATCGCTACTCCCTGATCTTGTGCGTGCCCCCATGCACAAGTACAACCACTGAAGGTCGTTCGTCAGCAATCTGAACCATCTGTCGCATCCTATCTTCGTATATTCTCGCTTCTAACAATCATGAATTATGAGTAAGAGGAAGTGAAACTCTTCTTCCGTCAATCCAAACTATTAAGACTTTTAAGCCGTGAGATGATAGTTCGAAATGGACTATATCAAAATCACTAATGACAGCTCCTCCTTGTAAGAAATGGGCGTGGATCAAGTTGTTGGGTCCATATCTCCATTTTATTTTATTTTCTTGTAATGTACTAGTTGGAATGGAGCATTTAGTATTGCCTCCCTTTTAAATTTATATATTATATAATATGATTTGCTTAGGATAAAAAACACTAGTACTATAAACCAATAGATATTACAGCCTGATCTTCGTATAGCTTTGGAAGTTTATTAGCGGAGATCAGATGATTACCTAGCTAGTATATGTACAAAATTAATGTTCATGTTGCCTTTTGATGAGTTTATGGCAGAAGCAAAAAACAAGCACGCTAAGTATTTGAAGAAAAGTCTCAATGGAGGCAAAGTTCTTTCATTTGTATTTCTTGTATATCTCATTCACGCTTTTACATTGCATTTCCAATCCATATTTATACAAGTATACCAAGGAGAACAATCTGATTACAATTTGATCATACGGTATACAATTACTCAGTTGGTTATATGAGAATCTTCTAGATATGAGACAGGTGTCATATCCTCATTTATGCTTGGAAGATTCCTTCTGAAATCTGTTAAGATATTAGAGTGCTGCTCACGCTCATGGGAGCAATCTGTTGCAGTGGCTGAATCTTGAGAATTAGGTGCCTTAATAGCCCCCCGCGAGTCAAGTGGCACCGGAGAGATGGTGAGACTTGATTGAAGAAAGTTGAAACACACAGTAGAGAGAGGCTTCGTAAAAATGTCAGCAAGTTAATCCTTACTTGAAATAAAGGATACTTTGAGTGCTTTGGCAGAAACTCGTTCTCGAACAAAATGATAGTCAAGTTCGACATGCTTTGTTCGAGAATGAAGAACTGGATTCATGGACAGGTAGGTTGCACTGAGCTTATCACACCATAGTGCCGGAGGATTGGACAAGAAAATTCCCAGCTCACCAAGTAATGATTGTAGCCATAGTAACTCACAGGTAGTGTTGGCGACTACTTTGTACTCAACTTCAGTGGATGATCTTGCAATCGTAGGTTGCTTTTTCGAACCCTAGGATACCAAGTGAGAACCAAAATACACACAGAATCCACCAGTAGACTTGCAATCGTCAGGGCAACAGGCCTAGTCAGCATTCGAAAAGGCAGAAAGATTAAAAGAAGATGAGGCAGAAAAATGTAAACCAAAATGAGAGGTAAGACGTAAATAATGAAAAAAATCTTTTAATAGCTTGCCAATGAGGAATTCTAGGACAGTGCATATATTGGCAAACCTTATTTACAGCAAATTAAATATCTGGTCTTGTGAAAGAAAGGTATTGCAAACTGCCTACAATGCTGCGATAAAGCTGAGGATCCTTCTAAGGCTGTGTGTTTTGATATGGTGGTCATGGGGGTGGAGACTGATTTGGAATTATGCATGTTTGTACATTTAAGAAAGTCAGTGATATATTTAGTCTAGGACAGAAATAAACCTTGAGTATTTCAAAGGACCTCTATACCTAAAAAGTAATGCAAAGGGCCTAAATCCTTAACTGGAAATGATGCACTCAAAGAGGCAAGAATTTGAGAAATAAGCAGATTACTAGAACCAGTCATTATTATGTCATCCATGTAAATTAATATAAAAACAGAATCAGTGGAATTTTGAAATATAAACAATGAAAGGTTAGATTTTGAAGTATGGAAACCAACAGACAACAATTTGTTACTCCATTTCGAGAACCAAGCCTTAGATAGACTTATGTAGTTGGCAAACATGAGAGGGAAAATCTGGATTTGTGAACCTCGGCAGCCGACGCATGAAAACATCCTCCTCCAGGTCACCATGCAAAAAGGTGTTATGAACGTCTGATTAGTGCAACGGCCAGTATGAGGAAACAACGATGGATAGGAGCAGCTGAATAGTTATTGGCTTCACAACCGGACTGTAAGTCTCCGTAAAATCAATGCCAGCCTGCTAATGGAACCCCTTAGCAACTAGGTGTGCCTTTGATCATTTGATGGTTCCGTCGGCATGCCGTTTTGTTTTAAGGACCCACTTAGACCCAAGAATATTGAGATTGGAGGAATAAAGGACCAAATCCCAGCTCTCGTTAAGGATAAGGGCATCAAATTCAGAGGTCATGGCAGATTGCCATTCAGGGTACTTGTTAGCTTCAGTGAAGGATGAGGGTTCTTCTAGTATCAGGGAAGGGAATGATACAGTAAGGTGAATAGAGAGTTTGGACTTTGGCCAGGGTGTGGTGCCATCGGTTTGGTGAAGGGGAAAATGGACTTGATTGTGAGACCTTATGAGCATGGGATGAATGGAAGAAGACGAGGGTTGTTGAGAAGGGTTCGGGAAAGAAATAGGTTGCGGCGCAGAGGGAGGGGAACTCGGGGACGATGACCTAGCTGGAGAGGAAGGAGGTGGGCTTAGAGTTAGAGTTGGTGATGACTGGGCTGAGGTAGGCATTGGGGAGAGATGGAAGACTCAGGAGGTAATGTGTTAGTGGGTTGAGGAAGCAGTTTGGGCCAAGTAATGGCTGGAGGGCCAGAATAGGTAGATGAAGGTGAAATTAGAGGAATTGGGCTGATTTGAAGAGAGAGTCTAGGTATAGATGAGTCCAGAGAAGCCGAATGGTTATAGGATTCACAACCAAACTGTAAGTCTCTGTAAAATCAATCCCGGTCTGCTGATGGAACCCCTTAGGACCTAGGTGCACCTTTCGTCATTCGATGGTTCTGTTGGCATGCCGCTTAGTTTTAAGGACCCACTTAGACCAGAGAATATTGAGATTGGAGGAATAAGGGACCAAATCCCAGGTCTAGTTAAGGATAAGGGCATCAAATTCAGAGGCAATGGTAGAGCACCATTTAGGGTACTTGTTAGCTTCGGTGAAGGATGAGGGTTATTCTGGTATTGGGGAAAGGGATGAGATAGTAAGGTGAATAGAGGGTTTGGACTTTGGCTAGGGTATGGTACCATCGGTTCAGTGAAGGGGACGATGGACTTGATTGCAAGACCTTGTGAGCATGGGATGAATGGAAGAAAACGAGTGTTGTTGAGAAGGGTTCAAGAAAGAAACAGGTTGCGGCAAAGTGGGAGGGGAACTCGGGGACGATGACCTAGCGGGAGAGGAAGGAGATGGGCTTAGAGTTAGAGTAGGTGATGACTAGGTCAAGGTAGGTGTTGGGGAGAGATGAGAAGACTCAAGAGGTAATGTGTTAGTGGGCTGAGGAAGTGGGTTGAACTGGATCTAGGCTACCGAACAGTAGAGTTAACTGCAAGAGAAGTCCTTGAAAGCAGAGTGTTAGTCTAATGTCTAATGTGAGACTCATGATTCAAGAGGTAGCTAAAAACTTAAGGAGTAGAAAGGGGGTCAGGGCGTGTTGTTAAAGAGGTGACAAGAGGTTCATAGTCACTACCAAGATCCGCTAGTAAGTAAATGACGACCTAAGATGTTGAAAGTGGTTGGCCTGCAGCACCCAAGGTTGCTGTAAGAGACGTGGCCTTTTTAAAGTAGGTAGTGATAGAGTCAGAGCCTTTTTTGAGGGTGGCTAATTGAAATTGTGTCTACATGATATGTGCAGAGGATTGAGCGGAAAACATAGTCTGAAAGGTGTGCCAAACCTCTTGAGAGGTAGGACAGTTCAAAACTTGAGCAAGAATGGTGTCGGACAGATAGGCATTGACAGTAGAAATTATTAATTGATCTTGCAAAACCTAGTTATTGTAATCTAGATTCGGCAAGTTGTCAACAACTGAAGGAGGGGGGGAGATTCGTGCCATTGACAAAAGCAAAGAGACGGCGACCTTTAAAAAATGGGACTATTTGGGCCTTCCATAACAAATAATTCTCATGTCTAAGTTTAATAGTGATCAAATGGGATGATAAAGTGATGATGGTAGGGTTGACGGTGGGGGAGGGGGAAGAGTGGGTGATGTTGGAGGACTCTGGCTTGGCCATAAAAAATGTATGGATGGTAGTCCTTGGGTAACTTGAATACCATAATGAGTTTATGGCAGAAGCTAAAAACAAGCACATTAAGTATTCCAAGAAAAGTCTCAATGGAGGCAAAGCTCTTTCATTCGTATTTCTTGTATATCTCATTCACGCTTTTACATTGCATTTCCAATCCATATTAGACAAGTACACCAAGGAGAACAATCTGATTACAATTGGATCATACGATGTACAATTACTCAGTTGGTTATATGAGAATCTTCTAGATATGAGACATGTGTCATATCCTCATGTGTGCTTGGAAGATTCCTTCTGAAATCTGTTAGGATATTCGAGTGCTGCTCACACTCATGGCAATCTGTTGTAGTGACTGCTTCATGAGAATTAGGTGCCTTGATACCTTTGAACCCCATAAACGAAAAATAATTAAACAGATCAAAGATCAAGAACACATGCAACATCCTGAATCCCTTTTGTGTTATTTAATAGGCACAATATATATCTCATTTAAATAAGTAATTAAACTACCAATAAACTTTAAGAGTTTTATTTCAACTCTGTGTCCCACACACCCATCTTGATAGAGTTTGGAATAGCTCAAAACTTATCAGTTAATAGATGAGATATAATGGGATAAGAAAAACTCCTAAGATATAATATTAACTCTATATTTCTAATCACAGTCAAACACAAAATCTTAGATTTCTTGATGACCAGAAATCTATAAATAGTACTGAAGGGTTGAGAGTTCTCACCTACAACATCATTGCGCCTCTAGCTATCGAGAAACACTTGTGAGGCTAAGTTACTAGGGTGATCTTTCTCTCATAGTGAAATCAAATTCTTTATCAAATAGATAGAAAAGGGTACGCCTTTTAACTGTTGTTGTTTTTATAATTGTGGATCATAGAAAATCAAATATCTAATTACTAATGTTCATATAAAAATATTAACATGTGGTATCAGAGTTTTAGGTTATAGATTTTTTATGATCTCAAGAAAATATACCGTGAATATGTGCTTTTGTGTATTGTAATTTTTTTATGTTGCGAAAGATTGAAAATATTACTTTTTGACCTGACAAAATATTTTATGATGTTGTTTGTAAAGCATCAAACTCTACTTTTTTGAAAGGATATGTAGTGATACACTCACAACCATTAATTTATTTCAGTTTTGATGTACCTATTTCTCCTATTACCATAATTTGCATCTGCCTTTGATTGGATGTATTTCATATATTGTATATTTTTACATTGCTGCATGTTGAGGAATTGAAAAACTGATTATTGTGTTGTGTATAATGATGGAGGAGAAAGTTGAGAAACCATGAGTCGCCGAGTGTTTCGGGTTTTTGAAATTTTTTTCTTATTTCTCCCTTGCTATATTGTATTTGTGCTAGTTAATGGGTTGAGAAACCGCCGTGTATATATGTTCATGGAGCCGCTGTGTTGGCTAGTGAGTGGTGGTTGGTAGCTCAACATGTAAAGAGCGGCATAAAGTGTGGCGCAGAGGGTTGTATATTCCCAAATCAGCATTGCCCCTACCCGATTGTGAAACCAATCGTGGGTAAAGGCTGTCGGCGCTGGGAACCTCCTCCGCAACACCTTTGAGATGGTGCAGTGGGCTCTAAAGCCCATTGCCCGCGATGCACAGCAGTGTTCCTGTAAGAAGAAAAAAAAAAGGGAAAGCATGAGTGGAGGTGGACATCGGCGGCAGGAGGAGACTGGGGATGCCATGCAGTCTTTTCCCCCGTCGGCGATGTCCACGGTTGCGCCAAACCAAAGGGAGTTTGGATTCTCCCAATTCAGTGTACACGGCGCTGCAATTGTTGATTCAAGAAGAAGAAACCCTAACTTTTGAAGGGCCTAGGCCAAGCTCAAAGAGAATTAAAAAAAGAAAAAACTAGAATCGAAATAGGGCCTAGGCCCTATACAATAGGACAGAACTAAGGTCTTTGTTGACAAAAGGCCTCACTAATGAACTGGGTTTCAGCTCAGGTTATTTGGACCGGTCAGATTATATTATAATATTATTTATATATTAAAAAAATATAAAATTTTATTTTTCTTTTATATGCATATTATTATTGTTAAATACATGTTTTAAATTAAATTTTCTATATATGTTATTATTGGTATAGACATGTATTAAATTAAATTTTATGTATGTTATTATTGTTAGATACACGTATTAAATTTTATTAAGTTTTCTATACATGTTATTATTGGTATATACATATATTAGAATTTTATGTCCATGTTGTTATTATTAAATACATGAATGAATTGATTATTTTGGCTCTTATTATTATGCCATGTATATTTGTTTATCCAATATAGGGCAAATGATTTACATCAAAACTTAAGAAAAGATTGGTTGCCCAAAGGTACAAGATTTTCTTAATTTTGGTGACAAATCATTAAACCCCATAGTAAAGAGGATATGATGGAGTGAACACTTTGTGTGTCAAGATGTACTCCCAAATGAGGGTCTTGAAGACACTACTAGTTCATCCATCAAAAGTAAGGTTGGATAGAACACTTTGTATGTTAGAGTTTACTCCTAAAGGAGAATTCTAATGATACAATTAGTTCATCCACAGAATTTAATACTGGTGAGAACACTTTGTGCATCAAGATCTACTTCCAAATGAGGGTCTTGATGACACTACTAGTTTATTCATAATTATTAAAATTCTGATTATTGTTTATAAGTGTTTAACTCAAAGTATTATGTAACAAAATTTTCTTGCAGCAAGCGTACCTACATCACTACATTTATAGAATTCATATGTTCCTGTGTTAAATGGCTCTAATTTTTCAAAGTGAGTTAAGTGAGTAGGTTCAGCTTAAGAGTCCTTGACCTAGACTCATCACTTACGAGTCCAAAACCACCACCTATCACTGAGAGTAGTCAGAGATAAGAGTGAGTCTAATGTTCATGATAATGACCATATTCGAAAATATAAAAAATTCACTTCCTAGTACTAAGGATGCCCAAATTGTTTTGAAAAATGTTGAAGAGAGGTTTCGGTCCACAGATAAATCTTTAGCAAGAACACTTATAGCTAAACTTGCCACCATGAAATATAATGGTGCTAAAGAAATGCAAGAGCATGTCTTTGAAATGACAAATATTGCTGTCAGATTACAAACCCTGGGAATGAAAGTGGAGGAGTCCTTCATTGTTTAGTTTATTCTAAACTCATTGCCATCTTAGTATGTTCCATTCTAGATGAATTATAATTCTATTAAAGATAAATGGAATGTGAATGACAAGCGAGACTAAAACAATAAGGACATTAATTTGCTAGTTTTGTGACTAAAGAATCTAGAAAGAAAAAGCATCATCATGACAAAATGAAACGAATTGGACCACCAAAAGGAAAGCAGCCTGGGAAAGTTAATCAGGTTCAACATAACAGTAGCAAATGCTACTTTTGTGGGAAGCATGGACACATAAAAGTTAAGTGTCCGAAACGTAAGGCTTGGTTTGAAAAGAAGGATAAGCCACTTACCTTTGTATGTTTTGAATCAAGCTTTGTAAATGTTCCCACTAACTCTTGGTGGCTAGATTCGGGTGCTAATGTTCATGTTTCCATAACCATACAGGGATACCTTATAAGCCAAACACCAAACCCTAGTGAGCGATTTATTTTTATGGGAAATGAGAATAAGGCTGAAGTTTTAGCCATAGGAACTTTTCATTATCGACTTTGCCTCGATAATATATTTATTAAAAATACATATACCCAGCACCATGAAACATGTATTGGAACTAAAAGAAACATGATGAATGAAAATTCTTATGATTTTTGGCATAAAAGATTGGGGCACATCTTCAAACAAAGGTTAAAGAGATTAGTAAAAGAATGGATTCTTTTGCATCTTGATTGTACTAATCTTGAAGTGTGTGGATTGCATTAAAGGAAAGCAAGCCAAACATACTAAGAAAGGTGCCACAAGAACTAAGGAACTTCTTGAAATAATTCACATAAATATATGTGGACCATTCTCCACTTAATGCTTTGGTGGAGAAAAGTATTTTATCACTTTTATAGATGATTTTTCATGATTTGGATATATCTATATGCTACATGAGAAATTTCAAGATGTTTTAGTACTTGAAGTATTTATCATGGTGGTGGAAAGGCAGTTAGATAGAAATATGAAAATCATCAGGTCTGATCGAGCTAGAGAATACTATAGAAAGTATGACGAATTGGGCCGCAATCCTGGCCCATTTGCCAAACTTCTTGAACAGCATGGCATTGTTGCACAAACCACAGTACATGATGCCAGGGACACCATAGTAGAACGGTGTTGCTAAAAGGCGTAATCGAACTTGAAGCAATTATACCTTACCCAAATCATTGTGGGGTGAAGCCATTTAGACGACAATGTATATCTTAAATTGCGTTCCTTGTAAGTCAGTTTCAAAAACTCATTTTGAGCTATGGACTGGTAGGACACCAAGTTTAAGGCACATGCACGTTTGGGGTGGCCCAGCAGAAGCGAGACTTTACAACTCCCATGAAAGAAAATTAGATCCTATAACAGTAAGCATGTTCTTTATTGGGTACCCAGAGAGATCCAAATGGTATAGGTTTTACTGCCCTAATCATAGTTCGAGAATTATGGAAACAGGAAATGCCAAATTTATTGAACTTGGCGAGATCAGTAGGAGAATTGAACCCAAAGATGTGATCATTGAGGAAGTACGAGTAGATGTCCCTATACCTATATCCTCAGAAAAGATAATGGTTCCTCTAATTGATCATCACAATGATACATTGGAACAAATAAATGATCCTCCATCTCAGAATGATAATACCACTGGGGAACCAAGTTCGGAGTCACTAGAACAGGTTGTTATACGCAGATCTCAAAGAGATCGAAGACTTGCTATTTCAGCAGACTATGTGGTATATCTACAGGATCTGAATTTGACATTGGGACAAGTAAAGATCCACTAACGTATTTACAAGCCATTGAGGGAAGTGATTCTAGTAAATTGATCGATGCCATGAAAGAATAGTTGAAATTCATGGATCAGAATCAAGTTTGGAATCTCGTTGAATTGTCTGAAGGGAGTAAAAGAGTCGGGTGTAAATTGGTCTTTAAGACCAAACATGGCTCAAAGGCAATGTTGAACAATATAAGGCCAGACTTGTTGCCAAGGGTTTCACTCAGAAAGAAGGCATTAATTACAAAGAGACATTTTCTCCAGTATCTAAAAAAGATTCTTTCAGGATCATTATGGCATTGGTGGCTCATTATGATTTAGAGTTACACCAAATGGATGTGAAAATGACATTTTCAAATGGAAGTTTGGATGAAGAAGTCTACATGGAGCAACCAGAAAGCTACTCAAAAAAGGGCAAAGATCACATAGTATGTAGGCTTAAGAAATCAAATATGAGCTTAAGCAAGCTTCCCGACAATGGTACTTAAAGTTCAATGATATCATTAATGCATTTGGATTTAAAGAAAATATCGTTGATCGATGTATATACTTGAAGGTCAGTGGGAGTAAGTTCATAATTTTGATCCTGTATGTTGATGATATCTTGTTAGCTAGTAGTGATCTTGGCTGGCTTTATGAATCCAAGATTTTTCTCTCTAAGAACTTTGAAATGAAAGATATGGGTGAGACATCTTTTGTGATCGGAATCAAAATCCTCCGAGATCGAAAACAAGGACTGTTGAAATTGTTTCATAAAAGTTACATAGAAACAGTTCTTGAAAAATTTGGCATGGAAAGTTGTTCATTGTTGGACACTCCAATATCAAAAGGTGATAAGTTTAATGTCCTAAAATTGAGTGGCAGCGTAAAAAGATGACAAAAATCCCCTATGTTGCTGTTGTAGGGAGCTTGATATATGCATAGATTTGCAGGATGCTAGACATTAGTTTTTGTAGTCGGCATGCTTGGGCGTTACCAAAATAACCCAGGGATGTCTCATTGGAAAGCCACAAAGAGGGTATTGCGATACTTACAAGGAACTAAAGATTACCAGCTTACCTTCAGAAAAACCGACAGTTTGGAGGTAACTGGATACTCAGACTCTGATTTTATTGGTTGCTTTGATAGTAGGAAATCCACTTCAGGTTATGTTTTCCCGTTGGCTGGTGGAGCGATCTCATAGAAAAGTATGAAGTAAACAATCACTGCTTCATCTACAATGTTGAATTTGTGGTGTGCTTTAAGGCCACAATGCATGGTTTATGGTTGAGGAACTTTATCTCAGGGCTTGGAGTTGTCGACTCTATAACCAGGCCATTGAGAATTTATTGTTATAATTCTTCTGCAGTATTTTTCTCCAAAAATGATAGGTATTCTATAGGTGCTAAGCACATGGAGCTCAAATACCTAAGCATTAAGGAGGAAGTACAAAAACAAACAATGTCTATAAAACATATTAAAACTATGCTTATGACAGCAGACCCATTGACAATGGGTTTAGTAGCGAAGCAGTTTAAAGAACATGTTGATAGAATGGGTCTTATGATATGAACATGTTAACAAGCTTGTAGACGTTTTTTAATTCTATTTGGACACTTAATGATATTTATTATGGCTGTTTTGTTTTTATTTTCTTGTCTTTTCACTTAATATGTATATTAAATGGTGTGGATGAATGATGACAAGGTAATGTCTACAATAGACATGAATTGGAATCCAAGACATTACAGTATTCGTCTTAATTATTTCAATTAAAGATCGTATTAAATTAAGTTACTGGTGTTGTGGTATATGGAAGGGAATTTGTTAGTTATATAATATAAGGACCCAATACTCTCATTAGTAGCTAGTTTGACATTGATATTGCGGAATTCATGAAATGTATTTTAAGTTATGAAAAGTTTCAAGAAATGATTTTATACAGTATGGTTAATTTTCTGTAATAAACACATGAACGGAAAATATTATTTTATGGGCGTATGGGCCAAGTGGGAGAATGTAAAAGTTTTATTTAAACTCTGTGTCCCACACATCCATCTTGTTAGAGTTTGGAATAACTTAAAACTTATCAGTTAATAGATGAGTTATAACGGGATAAGAAAAACTCCCAAGAGATAAGATTAACTCTAAATCTCTAATCATAGTCAATGTGACGTTCCCAAATTTCACTTGGGATCGAATGAATATTTGAAGTGTCGAGACATGCAACACAAGGTTACCTGTCCTTGTTCATGACATATAAGATGCAATGTTTCTAACATGCATCTAGCATTATGCAATATTTGCAGTGGATAATTTTTTTCTTTAGTAAGACTATGCACCAAACTGAAAGTATCCCAAATACTTCAAACATATTTAATACAAAAAGACATACTAAGTAGCTGAGATCATAACGCTAGTCCAAAATAGTTATGATCAAAAGAGTACTGGAGATGCAACTCCATAGAATAGGTAATAATTTAAGTTAACTACTATATTAACAATGATGCCGCTCCGTCGCTCAGTCGACTGTGTCCAGTTAGTCGAATTCCTGTTCTTCTTCAGGTCCTGTGACAAGATCTAACATTCGGGTGGAAATGGTAGTGGGACTATCAGTGAGATTTGGTTACAAATCTCAGTAACTTAAAAGAAAAGCTTCACACAGGTTAATGATGTGTGCATGGTAGTAAAAATATGAATGCATAATTAAAATCATAAGTAATCATAGCATAACTTGACATACAACATAACATAACTGACATAACTTAAACAAAGCGTGAACTGAACTTGACTTGCTTAAACTGAACTGGACTTCAACTAAGATTTAACTTGACAAGAACTTGATCTGAAACTTGACTTAACATGAACTTAATCTGAGACTTGACTTAACATGAAATCATTTTCTTTATCTACTTAAACTTATCTTTTTGGGTACTACATGAGTTCCTTAGAGCCATGTGTCCCTACCGATTACCGCATCACATTACAGGTATATGCACAAGCTCTGAGTGCGTTATGTCTGATACTGCACCAACCATATGTGCCATGCTTTATGTGGTCCCCATACCTCGTGTGTCATACTCATGATGGACCCCAACGAGAACTGAAATATGTCTGGTATTTGCACCAGCTGAAATGTGGCTCCATCGGCATTATGGCCTAACGCGCTACGGTGACCAGCTAGTTAGGCCCCGCTCGCTACCCGTTGACTATATTTCTTTAACTCAAAAAATTTCACACCTTATTAAACACTCCAGCGTGAACAAAGAAGTTCCACTAGGATTTTACCCTATCCTAGCACTTAGGGTCGTGATTGACATGATTGTTCTCGAAATACACAACTGTATTCGAGATGAAACGTGACTGTAGCACGAAAGGACAGAAGTCATGATGTAACACGACATGACTTGAACATAACTCAAAATTTACGACTTACTTGAAATAGAAATATTCGTAATATGACATAACATATAATAGGCAACACACTTAACATAACATACTTGCAACATTGAATATTACACGACATGACATACATGTAACAAATGGCATACTTAACTTAACATGACATACTTGCAATGTATAGCAATATGTAAAAGAATATCTTGTGTAACAGATAAATAACTTGTGACAGAATAAATTATGTGTAACAGATAATTATGTAATGATTTGGCATGACACATGTTATGACATACATACATACATTGCAGTTCCTTTACTTATCACTCATACACATTAAATTGCAAGTAAGTTAAAAGCTAAGTTACCTCGATCTTCGTATTTTCTAGACAAAACTCAAACGCGATCACGAGGAACTGAAAGTAATGATTTCTAAACATTAGAAATTAATCACTAACAATTAGAAATATTGAAAAATTTCAATTTAGAATAAAATTACCATTTTCACATGTGAAAAAATGATCATTTTACCCATAACTTAAGGATTTTATATCCTAATTCTAAAAGTCACCAAAATTTACATACTTCATATAAATTTGATCCTAAAATCAAATATCTATTCAAAAAAATTTAAAACGAAACACAACCATTAAGATTCTATAGGGACCGAAATTTACATAGGCTATTTCCTTTATTTTTGTTTCTAACTTGTTTTAATCAACCTCTTGATCCATGACTTATAAAGATGTGATTTTCAAATCAAAACATCATATGGTTTTAAAAAGGTGTCCTAAAACAGATCCAACTTTCAAACTCAAGATCACATGGTTAACAATCAACCAAAACATAAATTTAGCCAATTAAGAACATCATCACTTTGGCCTAACGGAATATCTCATTGCATAAAATTTCATATCTTCGAAAATAACATGAAATATATTCAAAACAACATTCTAACAAGTATATAAGAGGCTTAGGATCCTCAAATAAAAATATCAAAGCTATTGGATTAGGATTAAACCATAAAAGATTTAAACTTTCTCAAAATAAAAACTGTTTTTCCTCTTCCAGTTTCTAAATTTCTAGATCTAAGAAAATCATTCACCAAAACTTTTAATCAAGCAAAAACTCCTCAAAAAATAATCATATACACATGTTAACAGTACTCTATAAAAATTTCGGACCAAGATCTATCCTTTAGCTTGGTCAAAAACTTTAAACTACAACACACTCTCCAGTTTATTGCCCAGATTAATCTTTCTGGGGTTTGAATAATTTTTTATCAATCAAATGATCCCTAAATGGAAAAAATAAAATATCGACGTAAACTAGACTCAAAAGGGAACAAATTTCATGAAGGAAACTTTGTGAGACAACACTTACAAAAGTTTCTAATAAGGCGTTCAACAGAGATCAGAAAAACTGCCCGAGAGAGTCTTTTATGTTCTATCAAGGAAAAATGTAAAGGATGATTGCTTTTCGTTGGAAGTGGACATGAGAGCCTCTTACACAAGATATGAAAAGTGATAGGACTGAAATAGAGTTTGAGTGTTGGCCTTTGCTTCCCATTACAATGAACAAAAATCAACCCAAGATCTTTTCTCAAGGTGAAGTGTAAGAGTGAAAAAGTGAGGTGGCCTTTCAGATATTTTTCTTCAAAACCTTCTAGAATCTCTTTTGGAAAGATCTGGTCAACCAAGTGGGGGTGCAAACTTAGCCAAGAAGCAATGCTAATGAGACCAAATTCGTCGGCCTTAATGTGCCTAAACCAAATGGGCCTACATTTTGGGATTTTAAGAGAGTTTGGGTTGCTATCAAGCCCAAATTCAATATCACTTAGCGAAATCAATTTTTCAAAGTTAACAAGGTTGGAGAATGATGTTCTAACATAAATTTGAAGGATTAATAGCATGTAGAAGTAATTTAATCAAGCAATTAAACACAATGTTAGAAATTGATTCATTTAGATTTTGGAGGTCAACTTTATGGTTTGGATAAAACCGTTTAAGATTTCGTTTTCAAACATGCTTCGTTTTCAATCATGATTTTGGGTTCACAGTTGGATTCCAACCATATAAGATTTCACAAGGATGAAAATCTTCTTTGGTTTGACACAATTTGATTGGTCGGATGGAAAAATAGGTTTTTGCTTAGGTGGCATGATCTCATACCTTGATTCCTTCAAATCCATAAAATGTTCCTCATGGTGCCATGTGTCTAATACTATTCACTAAGTGTGGCTAAGATCTTGCCAAGTATCCAAATCAAACTTTTCTAATCTAATTTAGACATTCTACACTATGATTTTGAAACATTGCAATTGGTGCGCTTATCGAGGTTACTATTCACTCCAGAAAAGTGAATTATAAATTTATTACTAAAAAATCCTAAATATTCATATTAACCTACAATGAAAATCGTTTACTGAAATTCAACCCCAAAGTACCCCTAAAAATAATTTCATAGTTCTAAACAAGTGTTTCGTCCGAAAATATGAAAATAAACTTACTGCGCCATAAAATTCTAAATAATCAACTGAGTCTAATGGTGCATACTATAATGCATTTTGACGCTTATAACTATCTTAAATAATTAGAATCACACTTTTGGCACCATTAGGGGTGAGAATCTGGCGGTCCGGACCGAAAAAATGGGACCGGACCGGCCATTTTGGATCGAACCAGACCGGACCAGATCGAACCGGTCCAGTTCGGTCTAAATTTTTTTGGACCGAATGTATTCAGTTCGGTCCACGGTCCAGAGGTTTTTCGGACCGGACCGGACCGGACCAAAGGCCCCTAATTTTTATATATTTTTTATAATTTTTATATATAATTATACTATATTATAATTAAGTATAGACTAATAGTATAATACTTTATATTAATACTATTATATAGTTATACTAATAGTTATATTAGTTTAATTATACTATATTATAATGATTTATTATAACTTATTAACTATATTATATATTAGTATAAGTTATAATGATTTAGTATAGTTATAACTATTAACTATAGACTATAGTTATACTTATACAATTATACTTATACTAATATTACTAATATATAGCTATAGCCTATACTATATTACTAATACTCTAATACTTTATAGTTTATACTAATACTATTATGTAGTTATAATAATAGTTATATTAGTTTGGTCATACTATATTATAGTGATTTATTATAACTATATTATAAATTAGTATAAGTTATAATAATTTAGTAATTACTAATAATAGTATTAGTAATAATTTATATCAATGTATTATTATATAATATATTGTATTAGTATCACTATACCATTATAATATATAATTACATGTACACACAGACACTGTCACACTATATCATTATGGTATTAGAATCATAAATTATAATATTTATAATACATTGAATTTTAGTCATTTACTGTTTACATACTCTACGTTAGTGATAAATTAGCAATTAACATTTAACATTATAAATATAATTATCATTAATTATTTTTTAAATGAGTTCATTAAATAATTCACATTAAATAGTTTATTTAATTTTAATTTTACTAATTTAAATAATTTTTTAATTCATCTATGTGCCAAAAAAAATAAAAGAATCATAAAAAAAACACATGGGAACTACCTTCCCAGAAACGGCGCCGTTTGATTCAAAATGGGTCTCAAACGGCGCCGTTTTAGTCACTGCAGGCCAAACAAATAACTGGGTTGCGTGAAACGGCGTCATTTCATGCAAACCAGTTATTTTTTTTTTCAATTTACTTACTTGAAATGGCGCCGTTTGGGTCCAGTTGAGAACCAAACGCCGCCGTTTCAGGAACAAGCTTGGAGTCTTCTTACCCCACCTCCCCCGAAACCGAATCACTTTCACTTTTCCCAAATTCCGCAGCTCCTCCCATGAAAACCCTAGGCGTCTTCAGCCACCCCACCGTCCCCTCCATCGCAGCAGGCTCGCCGCCACTCCGTAGTCGCCAGTCGGTACTCTCTCTCTCTCTCTGTGTCCGATTTCTTCAAATGCTCGACGGGATTAACATCAATGTCTATTATAATTTATCTCATTACAAAGCACAATAGCTTCTTCTACTAGCTAGTGTATCGACACTTTTTACAGAGAAATAGACATTAGGATTAGGAATAGCCTTTCATACTAATTTATCCTCAGGAGATGGTAAGCACTTTTTATGGGAGAACATAGTTGAGACCTGAGAGGGTTTGGTTAGTTTAGTAAGATAAAATAAAAGAAAGAGTTTTGCCAACATAATTGATCTGTTGTATTTAATCTGAATAAATAGTCATACATTGTAACGACTAAGAGAAATACAAGGAGAAAAGTAAGGAGTTGAATATGGAATATACACATTTAGAGCTATCGTATATTTTTGAATATATTTACAGAACTAAAACTATCAATGTTGTTGAGTGTTTTTAGGTAGTTGTTGAGTCAGATATTCTTCACGTTGCAGTTGAGAGAATCGTGCAGTATCCTGACTCCCTAAGGCTGTTCAGGAATAAATATACTAACAAGTTTCACTTTTTTTTTTTTTTTTTTTTTAATTTCTGGTTCCAAAAAGGGTTAAAAAAAATAGGAAGAAGAAAGAATGAAAGAAAGATATAGCTACATTTGTTGTTGCCGAGCAAGTCTCCAATTGAGTGAAAAATATTAACCCAGGCTGACCAATAGAGCTGTTTTAAATTCTGGGCTGAGCCTTAACATCAAAAACCCATGTGATGTACATGCCAATGCTTGCTTGATTAGCTTTCCCTCGAAATGGTTTCCAGATCTTATAAAAGGGAGTAGCAATTTAAGTGAATAGTTGATAGTTGATACTAAGAATTCTGTGGGTTTTTTAAATGACTCAATTACACTAAATTAGTTTCAATAATATATTTGAAATTATTAAAACAAATTTTGAAAATGGTCAGACCATCTCTTGACTCTTGAGGGTGGGTAGCCAGCTCCAAATGTTTTTTCTTTTTTCTTTTTTTATGGATAGAATTTTTTTATAATTTGATTCATTGTAGATATACTTTCTATTTTTCCACAAAGAACTGATGTGTCAATTTTCTATTAATGGATGTAAAATTGTAAATGACCTAATTAACAATTTAACATCATGCCTTGATTGAAGTTAACTTACCCTATCAGTTGACTAGTGCTTGCACATGTGGCGCTTAATGATATATGTTGTGCTGTAAGTTTGTAATAAAGCAGTCCTCTATCTTTGTCATTTTCTGATCTTGACATTATTTGAAATGTTCTCCCCGTACATTTGTTTTTTTGTTACATTTTTTTTTTAAAATTTTTTTTCCTTGTTGCTCTATATCATTTATTAATGTTTATTTTCTAATTATTTTGTCCACTTGTGATCTTGACATTATTTATAGATGGAGTCTTCTACACATTATGTGCAAGAGTCAACACAAGACATGCCTCCACCCCCACCCCCACCCCCATCCAATATAAGTGAACAATCAGTTGGTAGGTCACAAAGAGGTAGAGTTAGTTTTTTCGTTTGGGATCATTTTACAATCATACCAAAAGGTGATCCAGCTAAACCTAGAGCTGCATATCATTATTGTGGTCCTTCGTATGCATGTGATACGAAGACCAATGGTACGAAAAACATGAAGAACCACATTGAGAATCAATGTAAGAAATCTCCGTTTAAGAAGAGGGATAAATCCCAAATGACTCTAGGTTGGAAGGTGGAGGGAGGAAGTGGTAGTGTTAGTGGAGGAATTGTGCCTGTTGCATTTAGTGTTGAGGCTTGCCGATAAGCCTTAGCAGAGATGATTATTCTTGATGAATTGCCCTTTAGGCATGCTGAAGGAGAGGGTTTCAGGAAGTTTCTGCTTGTAGTTTGCCCTAAGTGGGTAGGGATTCCATCCCGTATGACGTTGCCAAGGATTGTTTTAATTTGTTTTTGAAAGAAAAATAAAAGTTGAGAAATGCTCTTCGAGGGCAGCGAATTTCCCTCACCACGGATACATGGACATCCATGCAAAACCTAAATTATATGTGTCTCACAGCACATTTTATTGATGATGACTTGAAGTTACACAAGAGGATTCTTTCCTTTTGTTTGATTGAAAATCATAAGGGTGATACACTTGGTAAGGGTATAGAGATGTGTTTGATTGATTGAGGGTGACTAAAATTTCTTGCACTCACTCTTAATAATGCAAGTTCTAATAATGAGGCTGTTTCTTATTTGAAACAAAATACCAAGTATAGGAGAGATACAATCTTGGAACATGAATTCTTGCATGTTCGATGTTGTGCCCACATTTTGAACTTAATTGTTCGTGAGGAGTTGAAAGAATATGATGAGTCTATTGCGAAGGTGAGGGGTGTTGTGAAGTATGTTAAATCCTCCCCTTAAAGGTGGAGTTTATTTAAAAAATGTGTGGGGTTGGCAGATATTCAATCCAAGGGCCAAGTTTGCCTAGATGTACCGACTAGATGGAACTCCACCTATCTTATATTGGAGAGGGCTTTGAAATTTAGAAGGGCTTTTGATCGGTTAGAGGAAGAAGATCCGTGCTTCATTGGTAGTTGATGCCGGACAGGATAGCGATTATCCTGTAGGCTAGTTCCAACAGACGATTCACAGGAGAAAATTCGCCCAAAACCAGATAGAAAAGTCTCTAGGGTTTAACGGAATATTATAAAATCCAACAAAATCCCCCAAATCAGTCCACAAGCTGGACTGTTATAGCCAAAAATCGTGTTTATCCGAATTTTGCCAAAAATAGCAAAATCTCGAAAGTCACTCTAAATTGAAATTCAAAATACAATAAGTAATCTACAAAAAATTGGGCCCAAATCGGATTTAAAACGACTTCCTAACTGACAAGCGAAAAATTACCATAAATAATAAAAAAATAACTAAAACTAGTGATTCGGAGGGGAAAACAGCAGAATTTGAGGTCGAAAAAAAGGCACATGGAGCCATGCTCGATGTGGACAGCGTTCGCGTCGAAAGGAGCTCTCCGAATTGGGGTCTTATGTGCGATTCCGACACCTGTAGCCAAAGTTATGGCCAAAAGACTGAAACACACTCAAAACGGCCCCAATGAGGAACATATCACAATCAATTCCTGCCTTTGCGCTGATATGCCAACTTATGGCATCTCAGCGCCATCAAGGTGCAATCTGACAGCTCAACATCATCTGTCTCGGATCCCCCTGCATCAGTAGTTTTGGAGATGATGAAGATGACGATGTCGATGATGAAGATGTGGGCCATGTGGCGAATAGGAGAAAGTCAAAGAAGTTAGGGCCTCCCAATGCATCCGATTGGGAGAAAGTAAATTTGTTTGTGAGGTTTCTTCAATTATTTCATGATGCAACTTTACGCTTCTCGGGGGGGGGGGGGGAATATGTAACTTATAATGCTTTTTTTCCAAAGTTGGTTACTATTAAAGATGCCATTAACATGGAGTGTGAAGAACGAAATCCCGTTGTGGGATTAATGGCCACAAATATGAAGAGAAAATTTGACAAATATTGGGAGAACTTGAAAAATCAGAATATGTTGCTCTATGTTGGTGTTATTCTTGATCCTCGCTACAAGATGCTATATCTTGATTTTGGGTTGGGACAAATGTATGCACATGATAATGCAAAAAAAATTGATTTTAGTTGGAAGGTGAAAAATGTATTTATCCGCATGTATGAGGCATACAGAGAAAATGCATAAGGGCATTCTCCTCAGCGTACAAGTTCCCCACATGAAGATGTATCTCCTTCAGCTGACAAGATGGCGAGTAGAAAAGTAAATTTGATGGCCCAATTTAAGCAACAATTACAGTCAGAAGACAGTTTAGAAAGTAAGTCAGAGGTTGATAGATATCTAGCTGAAAGATGTGAGGATCAAGATGATAGTTTTGACCTTCTAATTTGGTGGAAGGTGACACTACAAGAAAAAGTACTTATTGCGGCGATTTTTATTCTGCTGCAAATAAAATCGCTGCAATAAGTCACTTTTTGCAGCGAATCAAAACTCGTCGGGGCATTTTAACCGAGACTTCCAATTTAAATGGAGTTGGACTTATTTACAGCGATTATGAAGTCTATTACGGCATTTTGTTTCGCCGCAACACAAAATTTGATCTTGCAACAGACTAAAATCGTTGCTACTGAGTCTGGGCGGCAAAACGCACGAAATGAATTATTTTTCCCACCCGTGCCAGACTCATCTTCAGATCGATCTTCTCTGAGTCTCTCGCACCCGTGCTCATCTTCGTCTGCCTCTCTCTCGCTTGCTCTCTCTCTCGCTCTCTCTTTCTCTCTCTTACTCGTTCTACCCTCTAACTTCGAACCCCAGGGCCTTCACAGTAGACCCTCTATCTCTCTCCACGGCAGATTTCTTGTGGGTTTGGTGCTGCGCGCGTTTGTGGGAGTTCTTGGAGTTCTGCCTTCCGATCGGTGGTAAGACCCTTCTCGTTCTCTGCTTCTCACGAACACACACACATTCACTTCAAGTTAATTTCCATAAGCACGAAATTTCTCTGAAATGAACTTCATTTGGGCAGTGCGTGGGTTTTGGGGATTTTTCCTAGGTTTTGTGCGATTTTGGCTTGCCGCTGAGAATCTCTCACAACAGCAAGCTCCCTAGCATTTCTCCTTTGTTCACGCAACACTCACTTCATTTTTTCACTCACAAATTCACTCATCACAGATCGCCGCTGCTCTCCGTTTTTAGTTCATTGCTCTGTTTTTTTTTGATAAGTTGCATTGCTCTGTTTTTTTTTTTTTTGATAAGTTGCATTGCTCTGTTTTTTTAACAACAACCTTCATGCGTTCAGATGCTCTACATGTGTATAACATCTATTTCATATTTCAAGTTAGTAAAACTTATAAAGAAAATATAAAAGAAAGAGAAGTGGTCTTCAGCTTGTGTTTTGTGCATTTGTGACTGCACGCATGACTACAAACTGATCGAATTTATGTGGTTCTGTTTTAATGCAATGGCATTTTAGTGCAGAAGACAGTTTTGGTTCTTTTTTTGTGCATATGAGTTGTGAGTCTTTTTAGTGCTGTGTTGTGGGTCTGTTTTGTGCATATGAGTAGTGGTTCTGGATTGGTGAAATTGGGTTTCTTTAGGGTTCCAAAGTTGGTTTAAAAATTGGGTCCTGTTGTTACATCTTTTTTCACATATCTTTACCAGCTTCAATTACCATTTTGTGATCCACCAACATGCAAATTACTTTTTTTTAAAAAAATCCAGAACTTTTCTCTAAGTATTGATAGATTAAACTACTTATATATATATATATATATAAAGCATTCAGAGACTATCTGCTATGAGATCTTGACACAATAAGTTGTTCTGCTTTGTATTTTTTTAAAATACATTTTGCGGATTATTATAAGTTGTATCTAGTCAATCTTTTAGAATAGATCACTTATGTGTTAGTTTTTTGAAATCAGCATTGCCTTCAAATAGAGGTGAGGACCTGCAGGCAAAGTGCTTGCTTGAGCTCTGCTTGCTTGAGCTCTATGGTCTAAAGGTAAACTAGATACACTAATCTATGACAATTCCTTGAATTATTTAGATCCCTGTAGTTGTAAAATGAAGGTAAGGCAGCTTTTCGTTGTGTTTCCTTAAATGTTGCATCAAATTCTTGTGTGCTTACATGGATTTTTTAATTTGTGAATGCCTTTGGGGATTTTTCAAATTTTCAGATTGTTGTTGTTTGTTTCAATTTTCTGTGCAGTCTGTTTTGGTTTTCTCTTGAGATTAACTTACCAACTGCTTCAGTCGCTTGACTTATAGCTTGATGCGGCATTTTTTTATTATTTTATTTTATCATAGTTACAAACAGTTTTCTGCTGAAAATATAAGTAGTGCAGACATTTATGCACATCGAATGTGATCTTGGTTGATGCTAAGTTGCTCTAGATATTTAGTCATTGTTTTTATTGGTGTTTATTTTGTTTGTTTTTATTTCCCTAAATAAGTATGTTGTATTGACTTCTCCACATTTCATGTCATAGAGATTCTGTGAGTTCCAAGCACCTCCAAAACATAACTTGGGAGTTCTGCTGGTATCTATTTCTGGAGAACCTTTCTTGTATATATGCTTTAATTTTTTGAGATCCTGTTACACCAGATTCCATTATCCTATCTTTGCAATATTTTTTTCAGTCCTAATGATTTATATGATGTATTGGCTTCAGGATACATTCACTCGAACCAAACAATGGGTTCAAGAATTGCATAGACAAGGTGAGGTCAGCAAAACTGTGGCCGTACACTTTTGAAGTAATTCACTCTTGACATTAAAATCATTTTGGATGATCTCAGACTCACCATGTCTTTTTGGCTCAGAATATTACACTTTCTTAGATTATATAATTTGATAGTTAACTTGAGAGTGGATTGATGATTACATGCTGTAATCACAAGGATGTGGCATGCTATGTCTTATTCCTCGTTTAGAAAAAGTTTCAAATTTAATATTTTTGTAGAATTAATATTTTCAGCTTTTTTCTACTTATCAAAAGAAAAAAAAATATATTTATATTTTCAGCTTTTTTCTAGAGTGCTTAGAAATAAATATATCCTTCCATATATCTAGTCAGGAATTCTCTTGGGATTTTTATATGAATGGGATCACTATTCATGGGACCTTTCAAAGTTGAACGAGAAATCTCTATAATTCAACTTCAACTCATCAACATCTTTGCCAATCTCTTTAAACCGACACCAGTATCTTTTTTTGCCTGAAAATTTATCTTCTTTTCCTGCTTTTCTACTTTTGGTTTGTTCTTACTTTTCCTTTATGCATATGTTGTGGTGTAAGTGGGCCTTAAAGTCCGGAGGGAAAGAAAGGACAGTCAAAAGATTCCTTACTTGATGAACATCCTCCACAAAATCCTCATCTAAACAAAACTAAAAATATTCAAAAATTTGGGATATTTGAAAATAAGAAGAATTATTGCTTCTTATCCGAGAGCCCATCTTGACTTCGTTTTCCCGCGATGGAGTGTTGAGTGTTAAAATAAAGCAATAGGGACAATTGTCAAAGTGAGATGGCTTTAGTTGTCAGACTAGGGGGATGGTTGACTTTATTTTTGAGGTAAAAACAAAAAGCTCGACACCTTTCACTATTGGCAATGTGGCTGGATGATATTGGCCTGATTTAAAATACGTTCCAGCTTGGAAATGCTGGCGACTTATAGGTAGACATATGTAAAAGCAGTGACAGTTCATCTTTTTCCGATAAAATAAATAAATAAAATTGATAGAAGTACAAGAGGAAAGGAAAACTGGCAAATAAACAGGTTGGGCTAAGCCAAAATCTTGTGAAGGTCGATCTTTATCTATAATTTAAGTTTCCAAAAATATATATATTATAGAATAAATATAAATTCATACTTTAATTTTTAAATGCATAAAAAAAATTAAACATCAGCTTAATTATTAGTAATCATATTAAAGATATATCATATAAACAATAATAATCACATCATAAAGCGTTTCTCTCGTGTTCACCTGTTATATATAAATAAACGTATATATATAAATAGAATATATATGAAGGCATAAAAGAAACATTAATTTTCGAACGGATTTCAGAGGTTTGTATAGAATTGTGTACATATTAATCATATAAAATCTGTGGAGTTTAGAAAAGAACTAATACCCATTATGTTCATGATATTAGCATAAGTCACAGATTTTTTTTAGGATATAGTAATTATATATATAACTATTAATTAGGTACGTAGTCATGGATTCTTATCTTCTTTCAAGCTGGTGGATGATCTTTCTTTTTTACATAAATGGTTAGAGTCATTGTAATAATATATATAACTGTTAATTAGGTATGTAGTCATTGGGCTCTATACATGTTTCTGGCATTAATATATAAATTCTGCTAAATATATATGTAATGGCATGTTTCATTATGCAGCCTTTTATTTCTTATGATTCGCTGTTTCCTAAACAGATGCTAATGTGTGTATGATTAGGAACAATTGTTTATGAGGAGTTAAAGAAGTTGGAGTTTTCCGTTCAAGCACCTTCAAATTACACATCATGGGGCCCATTTGAGGTAATTTAGTGTAGACATAAAAGCCATGACTCTTTATTTTGACTAAACAGTTTATATTTGAGGAACATTAGGCATTTGCTTGAAAAATGTTACTATTATCAGATTTGGCCGATCCTAGTTCTTGTAGCATATGGCTTTGTTTACATGTATATGTTATTTTTATGTAACAACTTACTTTTCTTAATTTCTGGTCAGATGTATACTGAGAATCTAATTCGGTTTGACCACAGTATAGCTAAGTTGTAATGCACCTGGGGAACATATAATCAACGATGAGTCATAAATCAAAACTGTAGAAATTGTAATCTATAATTGTAATTGTCGCTTGATTCAAGTTAATACATTCTATCCTCGTATGATGGTGTGTAAATCTGTTTATGAATACTTGTTTGTGAGTTTGCATCATGCCTGTTTCGTTTGTAAGGTTTTCAAGCATGGTTTCAGTCATATTTCCCATATGCATTGAACCATGCTCAAGTTAGAAATTTCAAATGCATTTTGGGTTTTCTGAAATTGGTTTTGTGATGCTCATATTTAAACTCTAGCCACAATTGAACATATGATTACTTAAGAGTTTGTGAGGCAAGGTATTTTCTAGTGGGTCAGAATGCAACTTCTCAAATATTTTAATTTGGGTTTAGAAAGAATTATGTGGAAATTGATGTATATGAGCATATGGGTGTTTGCTGAAGTAATATTGTAGTGGATGATGAGTAGTTCAAAAGAGGGATTTAACGTGGGCCTGCCAATTGTTATTCGATTTGTAATGAACTTCCTAATTAGTATATCATATATCCACACTCAGGAACCACCCCCTTCCATATTGAGCATCAGGTCGACATAAAAGTACCTGATGCCATGAAAGGATGATCATTCCAAAACACTAATAATGGTGAAAGCTGTAAAGAAATACAACATATAGTTATTGATATAAACCCTCCCCCCAATATCACATCACGCTTTGGTATCTCCCCCAAAATTAAAGCCTAGTCTGATGGATATGGCTACTGACTGCCATTTATAAATTCATGATCAAGAAGGGAAAATGGTGTCCATGAAAACATACGACATTCAAAATCCTTTGATCTCCAAGAGTCATTAAACAACACGTCGTTAAAGTAAGATCAATGTCAATAACTACAACTTTTTCATAACCTCCCTATTTTTGCCCAAGTATTGTGTTCATAAGTGTAGTTTAGATGAGGCTTACACAATTCATAGATGCCATAATTGTTTTCCTTATAATTAATGACAATATTCAAACATACCATCTACACGCTTCCATAACATCCATAAATCTTCCAAGTCTCTTATAGGTGGAACATCTACTTAGAATCTTTATATGAGCCTTGATCTAGAATATACCAACAATGTTCACATATATATTACTATGTTTAACATGTTTACATATATTTTCTACAGCACTTCGCTACTCCTGCCATAATCACAATAGGCATTTGTTCAACACTGTCTCTTCGTCACGAAACTACAATCTTCATGACAACCCCGGTTAGTATCGTTTTTAACATCTTCTCTAGTGCTCCATAGGCAAGTAACTTCGACTCGCTTGCTTAATTTGCTCACCAATGCACTTTCTCAGATTCTTTATTCGTCCTCCATATAGCTAAATTGAAGTTATCCTCCGTTAACCAATATGTTTTTTTCAACCTTCTTAGATGGACAAAAGTTGGATGAACTTGACCAATAGACTTCGTTCGCCTGCATATGCCGATGGGGTTAACACTTTCCTCACCTTCGCACGAAACCATTCTATGGGCAGTGATCGCATTCGGTGTCCATGTCGTTCATGCTGTAATAATCTCTTCTTGCCTATATTTCAAGTGGAGACTCACTTGTTCATTAATGGGATCAATCCAAATTATACCCAGTGGATATTTCATGGAGAGGAGGAAACACGGAGTTTCAATGACAACGATGACGATATTGTTGCTGATTATTCTGATGAGTACATTGATGACATGGACCATATGTTAGATGACATTCGGGCAGGCACATTCGTCGAGGGTCCCCAAGATCATTGCAATCCATCGTCAACTCCTGGATCAATACCTGATCCCTCCCCAAGTTCATCTTTCGACCAGTTATTAGAGGATGCCTGACGTCCACTTTTTACTGGCTGTACAAAATTTTCAAAATTGTCATTCATTGTAAAGTTGTTACACATTAAGACACTCGGTGGGTGGTCAATAAAGTCGTTTGATATGCTACTAAACTTGTTGCGGTCTGCCTTTCCTAATGCTGAATTGCCACATTCATATGAGGAGTCAAGGTCATTGGAGCGGGGTTTGGGTTTTAATTACCACAAAATTCATGCATGTCCCAATGACTGCATCTTGTTCTGGAAGGAAAATGCTGATCTTAATGAATGTCCTATCTGTAAGGGTTCAAGGTGGGTGTCTAATACACACAAGACACGTCTTATTCCTCAAAAAGTGTTGCGGCATTTTCCTTTGAAGTCAAGATTGCAACGTCTCTTCGTGTCTGCAAAGATAGCAAGTGATATGAGATGGCATAAAGAGCAACGGCCGACCGATGATGCTAGCTTGAGACATCCTGCAGACTCAGAGTCTTGGAAGAGATTTAATGAAGAACATAGTTGGTTCGCTCAGGATGCTCGCAATGTTCGGCTTGGGATGGCAAGCGACGGTTTTAATCCTTTCAACAATATGGCTAAACCGTATAGCATTTGGCCAGTAATCTTGGTCCCGTATAACTTGCCGCCGTGGTTGTGCATGAAAGACCAATTCTATATGACATCCCTCATTATCCCTGGGCCAAAATCTCCAGGTAATGACATCGATGTATACTTGCAACCGTTAATCGATGAACTGCTTGAATTGTGGGAACATGGGATCCCTACATATGATGCCTTCACAAAGGAAACATTCATGTTGCATGCTGCTTTAATGTGGACAATTAATGACTTTCCAGCATATGGGAATCTCTCTGGCTGGTCAACAAAAGGAAAATTAGCATGTCCATCCTGTAATGTGGGCACAGATTCCATCTGGTTGAAGTATGGCCGAAAACATTGTTATATGGGGCATCGTCGTTTCTTGCCGCTAGATCACATGTGGAGAAGGAGAAAACATTTGTTCAATGGTAGAGAAGATCAACGCATACCACCAAGGGTTTTAGAAGGAGCTGATGTTTTAGCCCAATTACAGATGCTTGGGGATGTTCAATTTGGTAAATCTCGTCGAAAGAGAAAACGCACTGCTGAAGAGTTGAATTGGACAAAGTATAGCATTTTCTTCAAGCTGTCGTATTGGGTAACCCTGCGTCTTCGACATAATCTAGATGTCATGCATATTGAGAAAAATATTTTCGATAACATCTTGTGCACTTTAATGAACATTCCTGGTAAAACTAAGGATAATATTAATTCTCGACATGATTTGGAGATTTTATGTTTCAGAAAAGAATTACATTTGAAGTATGAAGGTGAACGTGTTACAATGCCACATGCATTGTACACATTACACGGTGATGAAAGGAATAAATTTTGTGCATGGTTGGCCGATGTGAAATTTCCAGATGGATTTGCTTCCAATATCTCACATTGTGTTTCTGTACGTGATTGCAAAATCTCAAGATTGAAAAGTCATGACTGCCATGTTTTCCTGCAAAGATTACTTCCTATTGCTGTTGGGGGGGTGTTTAAGAACTGATATTGCCTTGGCGTTGACTGAACTTAGCACTTTCTTTAAAGAGTTGTGTGCCCGAACATTGGATGTTAATCGTCTATCTCAACTCCAAAATGATATCATCACAATTCTATGCAAATTGGAGATGATATTTCCCCCTTCCTTTTTTGATATAATGGTCCACCTAGCTGTCCACTTACCCCGTGAGGCCATACTTGGGGGTCCAGTACAATACAGGTGGATGTATCCATTTGAGAGGTATCTTGGGAAGTTCAAGCAGTATGTTAAGAATAAAGCCCGCCCAGAAGGCTCAATAGCCGAAGCCTACATTCACATCGAATGCCTGACTTTTTGCTCAATGTATCTCCAAGATATTGAGACGAAGTTTACTCGAATGGACCGCAACATTGATGGTGGGGAAGCAGAGAATATAGATGGATTCAAGATTTTCAACCAAAAAGTTCGTCCCATGGGTGTGGCTTCCAACTTGCAATTATCACATAAACTCCTTAAAGAAGCCACCTGGTACGTCCTCAACAACTGCGCTGAGATTGGACCTTACCTAGAGTAAGCATTCATTATCTCTCAAGTTTCAAGTTATTTCCATTCTTATGGGTATTCTTGGACAACCCATTTATGTTGTATGTCCCTTAAGTAACGTATGTATATTGCTTGGACATGTTTTGTGCTCTCCAAATGCAGGGAGCACTACGAGAAATGTAAGGTGCATAGCCCAAGTTGTATCGATCGAACACATCAATCTGAATTTCCAACTTGGTTGAAGAAACGTGTAAGTTAGCCTAGTCCCTCCCTAGTTATATGAACTCGATCTTTTTGAATTAAGTTTAACAAACTATAAGTGATGACCTTCCAACAATATTGTTGTAGGTTCAGGACCAACGTATCACCAACCCACTTGATGTGACAGATGATTTGTATGCTTTAGCTTGCGGTCCTGAATCTACGGTTGCATCCTATGCTGCTTGCATCATAAATGGCAAAAGGTTCCATACAAAACAGCGTGAACTTCGGCGGCATACACAAAATTCTGGAGTGTTGGTAACTGGTGACGAAAGTACAAATAATGTTGACTTCTACGGTGTTATTAATGATATCGTGGAGTTACGCTACATGGGTTGGCGTCGGGTGTACTTGTTCATGTGTGATTGGTTTGACGTTGGTGATCCAAGACAAGGGATACGCGTGGATAACCATATGACCAGTATCAACATGGACAAGACTTGGTATAAGGATGAACCATTTGTGTTGGCATGTCAGGCTTCTCAGTGTTTTTATATCAGAGATATGAGGGCAAAAGGGAGATGGTTTGTGGTACAGAAGTACACGAATAGGAATGTATACGACATTCCACCGGTGTCGAGGGTGTTAGAAGATATTGATGGCGAATCAAGTGATGATGATGCCTATCAAGAAAATGAGCCATTTCCTGATTATGCACCATTGCAGGGTGATGGTCAGATTGTGCCAACTCCATTGAATAGGAGTGATGTTGAACCTATTCAGATTGATGCACTAGAATTCATTGGTTTGGCTAGTCAAAACATAAATTCAGCAGATTTTATTGACGATGGCATGGTTGCTTCTGGTTCAGGAGATGCTTATGGTGATGGAGAATATTCAGATGAGGATGACTTATCCATAGACGAGTCTGTGTCAGAATAGACACCTAGTCGAAAAGTTGATGTATTCCTATTCCATAGTTTACCTTTTTTGTAATGGGTATGTGGCCAATATAAATTACACAGGCTTACATGTATGTTCGGATGAACTAAGTTATCATGATCCAGTTACCTTTGATTGAGCAATTTGGGTCAAGTAATGACTCTTTTCATAATCAATACAATTTTTTCAAGCTTCTGATCCCAAATGCGAACTTACTATGAATAAAATTGTAATGGTAGCTGCATCCAGTTCCAAATTGGAGGTAGCCATTTGTAAGTATGGACTCACATATTGGTTTGGAAGCTTTAACAATTTCACATTGTTAAGTTTGTTTAAAAATGAGTTTCATGTGTGACAAATACGAACAAACTATGACTTGCCATGAATTATAACTAATAATGCTGTGCTGCAAATAAATTGAACCTATTGCATGAATATTGTCTGCAACTGGCAAAGCATAAAACACATGCATAAATCAATCCCATGCAATATCGGGATTGATTTATTTTTTAATAACCATGAATTACAATAATTGATGAGGGAACTGAACTAATAATTAAGCTGATATATTGGTGTGTCATATAGTTTAACTTATGACATCAAATATTTGTTATAATCTATAAGTTATTTTGTTACTTATATATTGATATTATTGCATCTCAGGTGCGGGGCAAGAGGACGGCGTTGCATTCAAGTAGGTGCTATATTGTAATTAGCAGATAACATTCCCAACTTCAGTCTTCAAGAAATGATGAGTAGGCGCATTCAAGGTAGATATTGTGATGATTAAGTACTTTCTTATACTAGGTTGTCTGATCTGTTTCATGCATGTTAGTTCATTGCATCCATAATGGAATCAATCCAAAAATCTCCTAGGTTTGCTTTTATTCTCAATCATGGTAGAGTTCCTAATTAAAGAGATTGCTATATATATGTGTGTTGCATCCATAATAAATTATTCATAATGTGATTTGTAGATTGGAAACTATTAACTAACTCACATGGAATGTCGTATAAATGCAGGTGATGCGATGGGAGAAAGTTATCGAGGAAGAGTGGCTACGCGAGGTATTCGTGAGAAACGATTTGTACCGTATACATGTAGAGCCCGCCGACCACGTGGCGCTCGAATCGCTTCATACCACAACACTAGCTCAAAGGTAGATCAGTCAGGATCAGATGAATCAACTCAACCTCCCAGTCATCCATGGGACCCACCAGGTCCAATTCCAATGCCCCCAATCGTGCCGAATAGGGAACCATCACCCGTGAGAGAACCCCCACCTAATGAAGACAATATCAGTACAGTTGTCATTTCTATTATGTTTTCAACACAAACCCCGTAGGACATATGTGTAAACAACACAAGATTAAATGATGAAGATTTATTAACAAATTTTGTTTTGTTTTTTTTATCTTCAAATACAGATGCAACTGCCCCCACAATGCCTGAAGCAAATCAGGAACAGCCCAAACGTAAACGTGGGCCTGCCAAGTGTATTGAGTTCGAGAAAGCGAGAAAGTACGGAAAGGTGATTTTGAAGATTAATGATGGTGAAACAGCCCCGTGTTGTGAGAATGCATCCATGTTCACGGCAAGGGTAACACAGATAGTAAAACAACATTGTGACATGAGTTATGCAAGGTGGACCGATGTGCTGCATGCAGAAAAGAATGAGTTGATTGACCGTGTGAAGGTAAGACAATTGTTATTTTTAATTGAGGGTAAGGAAGTGGTCGTAATCTATTTGATGACGTTAACGTTATCTTCATCAATGTAGGGTGACTTCGTGTTAGATTGGGATCAGGAGAATCATAGATTGACCGTCTTGAAGCAGTTGTGTAAGCGGTTCAATGCATTCCATCACGAATTACACAAAAAATACCTATCTTATGGAAGTCACGAAGAAGCATTGGCTTCTGGGTGTACCATGGTCAATGACAACATTTGGGCTAAGTTGTGTGAGAGGTGGAGAACTGACAAATTTAAGGTATACATTGGTTATTGAAAATAAAAAACATCTTGTTTTTTAAGAAGTCAATGGCTAGTTTGTTTTATTATGCAAATTGTATGTAAGCTGACATTTTCTGTTAATGGTAGAAAATCTCAACACAAAACCGGGAAAATAGAAAGAGGCTAACCGTTAACCATACGGCGGGCCACAAATCTTTTGTTCGGATGTTGGAAGAGAAGGTATAAACTTTAATAAATAGATTTCAGCGGTAACTTCGTTTGTAAGGTCACAACTCATTTGCTGCATTTATATTAATTGGTGCACTAATTTCATTTACACGTTTGTGTGTGGGCACTAACAACATGAAGAATCATGTTGGTTAAGGTCATATCTAGTTTGATAATGCCTAAAAGGTTATTTTCTATAAAAATTCTCACATAGTTGGTATAGTTGGCTGATCTAACCTCAATACATGTTTATTGTCATGCCATAACTACTATGAATGTGGTATAATAGAGTTGGGGGTTGCTTACATAACATAAGACCTACTAATTTCTGGTTAGGACCTCTTATATAGAATTAGAGAAAAGAAATGTGAGGATGATGCATCGTGGAGTGCATTGTTTTATTTGTTAGCGAACATGTCCACTCATTTCTAAACAAGTAATGCAACTCTTGAGTTTTGTATTGATGTACATGTGTGGTTGTACCATATAGGTGTTTTTATATGAATGTAACTTCGTTTGCCCAAATTTTCTATGTTATAATGCTTATAATTCCACGTATCGCAGCGGGCTACGAATGCAAATTTGGTGGAGTTCTATAAGGAGACTCGATGGTCAAAAAAGGCCGGGAAATTTGTCAGCTCAGCCGCTAAAGACACTTATGTGAGTACGAGCTTTATTCAACACTATTTCTTGCATGAATGAATTGTTCAATTACTTTATATTTGTGATGGCTTATTCATCAGCCATCACAAGACTTAAGAATTAACCATATAATTAATTTCCATGTCTAGAAAGAGATGGTTGACAAGATGGATGGTCTAGAGCCTGAACAACGCACCGATGAGGCAGCTGCGAGTGTCTTTAGGGAGGTTCTTGGTCATAGATCAGGATACGCAAGGGGGTTGGGCGAAATGGTCATCCCAGAGTCGACAAGACAACGAGACCGTGAACGAGAAAGAGAATATGTTGCATTAATTGAAAAACACAAGAATGATGCCAATAATTACAAGAAGGATGCTGATAATTACAAGAAGGATGCCGAGAATTACAAGAGGGAGCTTACTGACGTGAGGGATGAATTGCGAGAACTTCGTGAGAGGCAAATTGAAACTGATAAGATGATGAGGATGTTCTTCGCAAATTTCCCTTCTTCCACTAGGTCTCTCCACTCTAGTGGAGAGACTCAGTGAGCTACCTTATGAAATAAAGGAAGGGTGTTTTTTGTGTATTTTGGGCAATTTTTGGTACTTGAGAAATCGTGGGTGACCAATACATATATATATTATATATATTGACGATGATGAAGAGGAAGGTTGTCTACTTTTGTGTTGTGGGAGATTTTGGGCAGTTGATGACTAGTTCCAATTATTGAGACGGCTGTTGGGTAAGGATCTGACTGGCTGTGGGCTTAAACGAATTGCAGCAAATTGAACATCAATTAAGTGAAGGGTTATTGTCAGTGCAGCTCAATGAAGGTTCAATAGAAGTTATGTAATCCTTTGATTCCTTCTCATATGAACTCGATTTTATTAAGACTCAAATCATTTTTGTCAAATACCAAAGTTGTGGTTATAAGTAATATTGCATTTTTCTAAGAATCTAACAGGCTTTGACAAACTATTCATTCAATTCAGGAACAATCATTGATGGAGCAGCTGGACTGCAATCTTGTATGGCTATTCTAGGTATGTGTGTGGCCACTTTTCTTTTTCTTATTCCTCTAAACTACAACTTTTCACTTATTAATAAGTTTTATTAATATTTTTGCCATCGTACCTGTTCAAGAAAAGTTATTCTCACAGACAAACGGCGGTAAGAATTCATAACTCTCTTTTATTTTCCTTATTATTTTTCTTCTTCAATTATTTTATTGAAGACGCTTATTTTATTGACATGACTTATGAAAAGTATAACAAATAATGCTATTAATTAATGATCCTTTTAATAGAAAGCTGATTGATTGTGAGTTTCCAAACGCCTGATCATGTTATTGTTTTCTTCACCAATGCAAGATATGAAGTCCATCATGGTCAGATTAGTGATGTATATTTCAGTGACAGAGGTGAGGTTACTATCTATAAATTAAAATCATGTTGTTTGAAGGATATATGATTGAAAGGCAAGACATGAATTAATGACCTAGCTAACAGAATTGGATGGGTTGTGTCCTATATATATGATGATTATCCAAGTAGAGCTAGGATAATAACCGAAGTGTCTACCCAATGATGGATCTGATCTTGGTTTTGTATTCGATTATGAGCAAACTATATATTCACCCTTAGCCACACTAGGATAGATCAATAACGTCGTCGACAAGGCATAGAATCGAGCTCGAGTACTCAATTTAAAGCTAGCCTAGACATTGTAATCTAGAGGTAATTTATATACATATGTCATATGCTAAGTGCTTTATTTCTTATTCGGCATATATATATAGCCCTGGGGCTGGGACACTAGTTATTTATGCAATTTTCTAATTACGCCTTGAACCTAAATATGTCCAAGTCTCTTGATTACTTAGTTTATCCTTTCATATAAATACTTTTAACTTGTGATATAGATTGCTGATCGATTTCCTATTATATATCTAAACAGCCTAATTTGAACTGCATACATGATGTTAAACTTATACTTGGGCTGCCATGCTGTTAATCAGTCACTTATACTTGCATTTGGTGAGGTAAATTCGATCATATGGATATTTTCTTTATATCCATTTCATGTGTTATGAAGACGATTAATACTATTATCAGATTTGTTTTTTGGACAATCGATTATCAATTCATAAATACACACACACACATATATATAGAACTTTACATATTATACTTGTTTTATTTTCCCAGATTATTCCACAAGCGGTGTGCTCAAGGTATGGACTAATTAATAGAAGAGAAAACTCCCTTTCCTAGTTCGGTTGCTTGTCTTGGTCTTCTTTCCATTGCGTTGGAAACATATATATTCTTAACATCTTCTTTGGTGATACATGACAACGATAGCTATCATTTTCTTTTTAGCACCTTAAACTTGTCACGCTCATTGTGTGTTAATATGAAATCAGCCATTACACAAAACTGTCAAATTGTAGGATTCGTAATTTGTATATGATGTTTGCAGGCTATGACTATGTGGGACATATATTTGCTATTGGACCAGTGATGGGAGGAGCAAGGCTAGTTTCTGGTTATATTGGTTTGGTCCCCAACTATGTGAAGGTCAGTCTTTGTAAATCATTCGATATAAAACCAGCTTTAAGAAATGTGAGAATACTAATAGCCAGATGTATTGTGCACTATAAATATGGTTTATTATTTTTTTTTTCCTCATGGGGGATAACATATATTTTTGGCCATCTAGAGAAAAAGGGGGTCTGAAAGACTCATGAACATATTATATTCACATCAGCTCATCTCTTTAGGAAATGCTGACTTGTATTTATTTATTTTAAATGAAAAGGTTAAATCAAGTGGGAGTAGGATATGATGTACTTACTGTATCAATTTAAACATGCTATTAAATGAAAATCTGACCGATGAGATGATAGAATCTTAGGTATCTCACTCGCAAAGTTCTGACAAATTGTAAAGAGGCACAAAGACAGCTATTATTTCAGGCATGAAAACTTGGAGAGAATAGCTCCACTGCAGAAATTAGTATAAAGTTGGTCATGGCATATTTGTGTGTAAAAATGTTACAACAGATGCATTTAGATCATGGATGCAATATGTGATGCATCACCAGTGGCTGTTTGGAGGAAATATGTTTGGCATGGTGGCCTGCATTACTAAATGAGTGACTATATGTCTGAGATTCAGTCACTGAGCTTTAGGAAAGTATGGATTGACAGGCATAGGGAGAGGGGTGGGAGTGGGGACTAAGGTTGGTTCACTTGGTGTCATTCTGTGTGAGGTGCCATTGGCCTTACAGTTCATTATCTTGGACATCTTACGCAACAACTTCAGAGAGACCTAGGTGTGGCCGGGGGCCTCAATGTTAAACATCTTGTTCTGATTGCCATGTGCATCTTACTTTTCTTTGATGTTTTCATTTTTAATTTTGCTCATTTCGTCTTGCATTTATATATTTTTTTTCTCATGTAGAGCCATCAGCTGCTTTAATACATCATCTTATGGAGAAAATATGATTCAGGTTAGGCTGCCACTTTCTTTCCAAGATGTCTCCCACAGCCTCTTTCTCCTTGCATTATAGGCAAACTTACTTGGGAAGCAAATTANCCCATTACCGGCGGCTAGTTATGCCGGCAAAAAACCGCCACTACTTAATTAGCGGCGTTTTGTGAACAGATTCCGGCGCTTATCGAACGCCGGTATTAATGATTTTTTTTGTAGTGAATAGACTAGTTCTATATATAAGTATTTGTAAAAAAAAGTGAATCCCATTTTAAAAAATTCTATTAAAAAAAATTACTTCTTAATTAGTACAGTTGTCATTTTTTTCATAGATGATTTGCCTGAGAGTTATTTATTTGAAACTGGTATCCAACATTACTCTTAATATATCATCACCAATATGCACATGATGAGAGGTTCTAAATAATGTCAGAGGGAAACCTACGCAGGAGAAGAATTGAAATAATGCCAAACACATGGTAGAAATTCTGAAAAATGGTCAAATCTGGTCAAATCTGAAAAATCAGCAGTTAGAATGTTGAAAGAAAATCAAAATCTTCAAAAACATGGCAGAAAATACATGATGGTTGTACATGTAACAATAGGCTGAAGCTCATCAAACTATGTAGAAATTTATGATGATACTAAATAGAGTTGCTGTGAAAAGGTCATTGCTTTGGTACTTTTGTAACAATACATAGTAGTGAAATTTATCAATTGTTGTAACAGTTTATTTTGTGTATCATTTCCAGATTGAAGTTGGAGAGATTGAATATCAAATATGCAGAAATTTTATTTATAAGGGCATTGATGATCATTTGTGTTGAAGCTATTCTACCCACCCTTCATGCCCAGGTGCATATTCTACCCAACCCTCATGCCCAAGTGGATGTTGAAGCTCATGATCAGGAGCAGGACAATTGATAAATATTGCCTGGAAGTATAGCATTTTGTGTTCTAAATATTTGGATTGTTGAGTTATAGGTTTTGGATCCCAATTGGTCCCCCCTAGCGTATAGCCCAGAATTACTCTATAAGAAATTCTATGTAACTCAGAATTTGGTTGAATGAATGTATTTGATTAAGAGCTCAAAATGTTTCTTATTTATTTGTGGTGTAAACTTTTTTTAACACATAATTTATCTTATAATGTGAGGTCAATCACTAATATATACAATCACTAATTAATATATATTAGTGATTGACCTAAAATAAGATAAATTATCTTAGTATAGTAAGATAAATTAATTGAAACACCCACACACGGCGAACAGGGCGAAAGAAAAAAAAAATTGAATCTGGGCAAAGTGCGGCGATAACACTCGCTGCAGCTAACCAAGCGAACTGTTGCAGAGAGTAAATATCGAAGCTATAGCACAATTGCAGCGATTAATATGCGCTGCAACTATACACCGTAGCGGCTCAAGTACTATCGCGACGAAAAGCTAAATCGACGCGTTTCTATTACGGCGATTTTTTTTTTCGCGGCGATATAATGACCGTCGCAACAAATTCTCCGCGATGAAAAATGAAAATCGTTGGAAACTATAGGTGTTGTTGCAGCGAATCATATCGCCGCAAGTAAACCACTTACTGGAATTTTCAAAATCGCTGGGAAATGCAAGAACAATTGCGGCGATCACATGGAGCATTTGCGACGATTTTTTTCGTTGCGGTGGACTTTTCCCAGCGATTTTGAAACAAACCGCCAACATCTTTTCCGGCGTTTTTTAGGTCATTTCTGGCAAAAAATTATCGCCGGAAAAAGTAGGCTATTCTAGCGATTTTTTGGTTTTGCTGCGGTTAATCAGAAATATCACTTTTAATGCGTCGAATAGGCAGCAAATTTAAATCGCCGGAATTGATTAAATATAGCGATTTATTGGTTTTTTGTGACAATTTCTAGCGCTGGAAAAGCCCTTTTTTCTTGTTGTGTGAATTCAGCTAGATATCGCGTGCTTTCAAAGGTTGCACGTGATGTACTTGCAATACCGGTATCTACTGTCATATCTGAATCTACATTTAGCACTGCGGGTCGTGTACTTGACCCTTTCCGAAGTAGTTTAAATCCAATGAGTGTTGAGGGTCTTATATGTGCACAAAACTGGCTTCGTTCTTCTTATACTCCAATAAGCCTTAGGACTTTAATGGATGAAGTGGAGGAATTTGAGAAGCAACTGGATATGGGTATGTAATAAATTATCTTCTATAGTTCTATGTGCTGTAATTTTATTTTGTTTTATTTTCTATATTATATAATTTTATTTAACTTGTTTTGTTTTAAATTTTTATGAATAGAACTTGTTGGGGACCCGAACTTTGTTGATTCTGTGGAGGTGTCAAATTCAATGCCTACTGGCCCTACACCCAATCTTGATTAAAGACTAAAGAGGTGAGAAGATTGTTGCTTTACTTGAAAGGCTGAAACGAAATTTGTCATCAATCATGTTTAGTTATTTTGAAAAAAACTCATGCATTAATATTGGTCTTCTCTTTCTAATTTATTAATAACCTGTTTTTCTTTTTTTTTTTTTATGTATCACAAAGAGCCATGATATTTATTATTTACCATCACTTTGGGATTTAATTGTATTTTTTTTTTAAAAAAAAAAGGAAAGGAAAGAAAAGGAGACCATCCATGTCAAACTTGTAAAAAGCAGCTGTCTTGATCAGAATTTGATTTGATATTATCAAACACATTTTAGTCTTTTAGTTTGTTTAAATTACTATATAAAAACAAAAGAATTTCTGGACCAAAATCAGAATTTCTTCAGCCCCACTCAAAAGAATATTTGTTTGGTGATCTTTTCTCTTTTCCTTGTTCTTTCTTTTTTGGTGGTTTACTCTGAGTCTCTGATCTTAGAAAATCTGGAATGTGCAAGCAGTGCACCACATGTCCACATCTCAAAAATCCTTCATTCATGGTGGATATTAGAAAACAAAAATAAATTAAAAAAAATTAGGTAGCATCATAATATAATTATATAAGTCATTTGCCACTTGCCAGTAGAAAATAGTGGAAAATTATCTGGATGACAATTAGTTACTTTCAAATCCTCCATGATTTTCAATTATAGTGGATAAAAGAAATTAAGGGGGGAGGTGCTCATTGTTCGTAGAATTGAGATTTCAGTGAGTGCTTACTTTCCAAGTCTATGATGTTGGTTAATAAGTCTAAGTCCAACACCGATGACACCTGTTATGTTTCCATGTCAAAAATAAATTAATGTAATAGTATTAATTTAATAAATTAATGTTCAAAATGAGAGAGGATAAAAAGAGGCAAACTAGAATTTTCAGCACTCAATATTCTATCTTGTTAACTGAAAAAAATGGAAGCTTATATTGTTTTTGATCTTCTACTTCATACTATTATTATTATTATTATTATTCACCTGTTTTGTTTGTTTATTTTCTTGGCAATGAAGTAGTAATGAAAACTAATCACATGGGTCAAATTCAGAATAGATGAAAGCTGAGATGAAAGCTGAAATTTCAATGTTGAAGATTACGTAATCCCAAGAAGCTGCAATTTTAATTAGTTTTGTTTCTGTATTGCTTAGAAGTTAGAAGTTAGGTATATAATTAGACACCAGTACTTGTAATAACTTTTGTATTAATTAGTTCTGTTTCACTTCATTTTATAATTTGTAATTTGTAAGTAATAACTTTTGTATTATTATTTTGTATTTTTTTTGGCTTTTCTAGTTTTTTATATAGATTAGTTTTCTTTTATCATTGCATTTTTTAAGATCAAGTGTTTTTTTAGTATTTTTAGCTAAAAAATGTACAAAATTGAAGTGGGCAAAAAATAATTGAATTTGGGCTCAACAAAAGTCAAATTTAGATGGGCTGAATGGCCCATTCGGAGCATGTCTAGACCGAATGGACCGACCCTGGACCGGACCGATATCACCCCTAGGCACCATAGTGAATGATAACACTGACTATGTTGACAGACTAAAACCTATACGATTGGTCGATTCGTGAAAATTTATGAAGTTTCCACGAGGTTCCTAAAGTCAATAGAAATTTCACCTTTGAATTTCTAGCGGGCTATTATAGTCAAATACAAAATCTTAGATTTTTTTATGGCCAGAAGTCTATAAATAGTACTGTGGGGTTAAGGGTTCTCAACTACAACATCATTATGTCTTTATCCATTGGCAGACACTTGTGAGGCTAAGTTGTTATGGTGATCTTTCTCTCATAGTTAAATCAAATTCTTCATCAAATAGATAGAGAAATGTACATTTTTTTAACTGTTTTTTTTTATTATTGATCATAGAAAAGCAAAAGTCCAATTATTAATATTAATGTTAAAATATTTAACATAAACAGCTAGCTAGTAGTTAGGAGGATTAATTTCCATAGAAAACAGTACTGACCAGGACAAATTAAAAATAAAAAACAAATGATCATCAGACTCCACAGATGCGTACGTTGTACATGCATGATACCTAGAAACTTGTTGCGCGCTTTTCTTGGTCCAAATTGGATCGGTTGGATCAGCAACCGATGCATAGCTAGTGTTCGAAACACAATGTAATATTGATCATTGATATTACAAACACATGAACAAAACCAATAAAGTTTTCATCCCATCCATTTGTTCGTTTTTGGTAGAACATGGGGCTCTCCCGATGGGCTTCCGATATTGGTTTAATTTTTTTTTTTTTTTTAATCTTAGTAATTAAAGAAGTATTTTTTAATAATATTGTAAATTATTATTTTTTAAATATTAAAAAGTATTAAAAAGATTCACGAAAAAAAAAATAATAAGAAAAAAAGAAAAAACAGAAATTGCACTGTCGAGATCTGTGTGGCTGTAGAGCCACTCTTGTGAGAAATAACATTGTTTTGTTTCCTCGATGCATGCATGGAATGACGTGAAGTCGATGCTGATTTTTAAGTCCTACACGTGCAGTACTGTTTTTCTCAACTCTTCCCAGTTCTGAGCTCGATTCTCGATCTCAACAAAAATACATGTATTTTCTAATTAATTAGTGACTGGGGTTTAAGATTTAGTTGACTGTATATACTATCCCATACGGTAGATCATGATATGATCTTTTTAATCATGCTTTTTCGAATCATATACCAAAATTAGTTGGTATGCTTGCGTAAAATTGCAAATCATCATGTTCGGAACAAATTATTAATACTACATACCACACTCTCATCTTGCTATATATAAAATATATGATACTTTTATCATCTTCAATACCGCTTTATCATATATAGCGGGACGATGAAAATAGGATGATTAGAGGATAATTATATGCATAATTCTCCATATTCATTACGTTTTTCTAACCGATTTTGCTAAAAAAGGGAGAGATCTAAGCGTATTGGATATATATATACGTTACTATAATAATTATTTTGTATAGAAATCATCACACGCGTACATTGATCATGACATGATTATACTCTGTATTACAGTATGAGTTATATATATATGATAATATATTTAAACAGACGGGTCTTTGACGGTTGAACATCATGTATATATCTACACAAGTAATTAAAGATGTGATTAATTGGCTAATTAATTAGGATACGCATTACTAAATCACACATGCATGCATGCCTTTATTGAACAAATATCATTATAATAATAATATTGTACGTACGTGGTCGGTGTTGATCATCAATGATGATCAGTTTATAAAGTACTTCTTGTTGTTTAATTAAATAATGCATGACACAACTAAACAAGAATAATATAATATTTTGTTTAATTATATAATATATTAATTAAGTCTAGAGTACTACAGAGCATGCATGAGCTGATCAGAAGATCACTGTATATCTTTCTTGGAGTACTCTCAAAAGTTAATAAAATTATACTCTTTCCAATTAGCTCGATCCTTCTGGAAAACCAACAAAAAAAAAAAGACAAGCCAACTTGATTTGCATGAATATATATATATATATAAATTTATATTATATAGGGTTTCCTCGTGAATTTGAGCACAGTCCTCGCTGTCCATATATAGGATCAAGCCCATGTGCCCCGAGATGAACGCTGCTAGCTGCACAAGGAGTAGTACTTGATCTACTCCGTCATCAGTGACTGGATAAATTCCCCAGCATGCATGCTTTTTTGAACATCGATTGATCAGATCAGATATATTATATATAGAGCTAGAATCATATCATCATGCCTATATATATATATATCATTAATGTCTGTTTCTGACATTTAATTATATTTGAAGTTTTGTTTGTGCCTCAGACGCACGACTGGCTTATTAATTTTACATGCTTGTTTGTGCTAAGATCATGATCAAGATTGGCCGACTCATGATCATGTGGAAGTATCTCTGAAAATTACTCACGAGTTTCTGATCTCCAGAGATGGCTAGCTAGCTACTTGAATATACCAAAAAATAAAGGAGAAATTAATACTTTGAATTTACAATAGTTCTTTTTTCTCATCAAGTGAAGAAGTTTTAAGTTAGGATCCGATCTCTTATGATCGTGGAGTCAAAGATTCGTGCATGGGATAAAGATTCTTCAACGTTTTACAATCTGCACAGGGAAAAAAAAAAAAAAAAACTGGTTAATTTAAGGAATTAAAATTCGTGAACAAGCTGTAACCGGGGAATGTTCAGACCATGAACAAACTGGGATTCTTTTACCTTTGACATTTATAAGAAAGAAAAAAAGAAAAGAGAAAATGTAGTATTGAGTTATATATATATGCTACATAAGGGACCACTATATTTTGTTTTCGTGGGTTATTTATTTTTTGATATAAAGAGGTGGGGAGTTCCGAATCCAAGTTTTCTATTTGGAGAACCAGACCCTATGCCATCAGGCCATCAAACTCTTGGCTCGCGGGTTATTCTTGATTTGAACTATGAAGAAAATATATAAGCAGAAGCTAGGAACGCGAAACAGCAAGTAATCTCCTATATATGGCTATGAAGAAAATAATATATTTTTTGTGGATTTTAAAATTAAGTACTAATTTAAATATGCTAATACCATTGCTTTTGATTGAGTGTATATATATTACTGATGTGATCATTCCGAGTACTCTTCCGGATATTGAAAGGCCACAATTGCAGCACTTACATAGAGAAATTAATCACCATGTTGTTCATCACCAAATATCACGGGCCGGAAATTAAAACAAAAATATCACAATAATTTTATTTAAAGGTATAGAAGATTATATATATATATATATATATATTTGTGGTCATTAATTGCTTATAATGGGGTTACCTTGCCTATTATAGTTAATTATCTATATATATGGCTGATTAAGAAGAACATAGGATTCCAAATCGGGTGTGCTGCTCTAAGCCTTATATATAATTAGATGTGAAGATCAAAACAATGAAAATAATTTGGATACTATTTTCTAACTATTAAAGGCTGAGTAAGGATTTTAAAAATCACGTGCATACGTCATTAACAGGTCGATCCACATATACAGAAGATAATAATAATTAAGAATCATGTGCTAATCAGATTGCAGAAATATATATAAATATATATATATATATATACACCACTCTGGCAGCCATGCATGTTATTGCAAATTAAATAATTAACATTCAACATTTTAATTACTCTATGCTAATGCTAGTAAGAGGCCAGGGGCCAAATCAATTGAAAAATCCAAATATGCATATTATATATATATATATATATTACCCTGCTTGTGATTGTAAATTCCCTAATTGTTGCGTTTGGACAGAATAATTTGGATTTCAAATCAAACATATTACCAAACCAAAGATATCGAAAAATTTAAAGTACTCTTGTTTAGTCTTGATGCAAATGCAAATCTAAATTTTAATATATTTATGAGATCCAAATACATGCACTATTATGAGATTTCCCTTTTGAGGAAACGTCCGAATATCCGAATTTTTCTATTTTAGTGTAGTATACTATGCATCCTCATTCCGTTTCGTTCTAAATTCCAGTATGTTTTGGTCAATTTCGGTCATTCAGGCCTAAATACGCATTCCGGATTCAATTCTAGATTATTTAATGGCATATTTGTAACTCTTTTCTGAGTTTGGTTAATATTTTTGTAAATTTCAAATTTAGATGACATTCATGTAATTTTAAAATTTAAAAGACATTTATATAATTTCAGTTTTTTTGCAACTTTAAATATGTCTCCTCATTCTCTCTATTTTTAAATAATTTCATTTTTAATAATTTCTAAACTCTTTTATTTTTTTCCTTTGTTTTTTTATGTGTCTCAACTCAAGTTTGTGATTTTTTTAATATTATCTTTTAACACCACTACCTTTTTTTGTATGTTTTGAATATATATTCATTTTATAAATCTCCACTTCTTCCATACATATATATATATATATATATACATACATACGTACATATTTAAACATATAAACTCATAATTAAAAAAATAAATACATGCGAATGTAAGTGTGTATCATATATGTATTTGTGTGTATGGCTATATATATATATAATTATATATATGTAATTTTGAGACGGTACACTAGAATGCACTGGTATCAAAATATTTTGTTCCAATTCTTAAATTGAAATGATTATCTAAACAGAATTTAAAATATTGATAAATTCAACTATAAAGTAATATGTAAATATTATTTTCAGACTAACTATTGTAAGTAGAATAATTCTAAAATTCATTTATGAAGGGCCGCAAACCTTTTTTTTTAAAGAGTCAAGATCACATGTCCAATAGTGACTCCTTCCTACTTTTATTAAAAAAAACCCTCACTTATGGCGGAGGAATACCCAAAGAACAAGGACCCTGAGATCTTAAACCTCACGAATAAAAAGCCCCAACGTCCCAACAAACAATCCCTCATAACCAAAATCAAAGTCAACATCTAAGAAAATGAATGCCAAGTTTATCCATACGAGTAATACCCGAAATAGGGCCATGCATAAAGGTATCATTACCAAAATCTTAATTAACCCCTCGCGTCCCTTGTTTAGCCAGAAAGTCTGCTGCCATGTTTGCTTCTCTAAAAATGTGTCGAAATCGAACATTGAGCTCCCCAACAATAGTTGTAATTTCCTCCCAAAAATTCTAAAGAAACCAATACTTACACACTTCTGAAACCAACCACCCAACTATGACCATTGAATCTGACTGAATCTGACTCTACCAAAACATCTCTAATCCAAATTGCCTGCATAGCCGAAGCCCATCAAGGAGAGCTCTACACTCCGTAATGGTATTAGTAGCATGACCATAAGAATGAGCAAAACCAACCACTACTCCACCTTGAGAATTTCAAATAATACCTCCCCCACTTGAAATACCCGAATTCCCGCAAGAACCTCCATCAACATTCAACTTAACCAGTCCTCTCTCCGATGGTTGCCGTGCAATTAATTTAACTTTCCTTGTAACAACCAGAATAATTGAACAACCTAAATCCTCCAAAATCACCCGGTCAAGGGAGCCTTGGCACTGGAAATGTTTTATCTTGCTTGACATTTTACTAATTAAAATTTTAATAGATTGAATAATAGCATCCAAATTAAAATTCATACCTTCCATTCTAGCCGCACATCAAGCTCTCCATAAAGCTCAGGAAATAGCAATAGGGAGAGCCCCCCGAAGCCAGCCAACTTGCGTAGACATGAAAGCTCGCTGCCACCAGAAACTCATCGTACACTCCTAGTTTCAAATCTGTGGAACTCTCATTCGGCATGTAGTCGCAAACAATTGCCATATTTTTTGAGCTCCTACTCCTCCACATAAAATGTGATTCAATGTCTCCAATTGTGACTGTTCACAGCACTCACACTTAGAAACAATCGATATGCATAGCTGCTGAATAAGGCCATTCACCAGTATAACCTTCTTCTTAACTTGCCAAACAAAGAAAGACATCTTTTTTGGAATCCAATTTTTCCACAACCATTTTTTCCATGGGCATATATCACCATGTTGTCTCACCAGATGCCAAGCGGAATTGGTACTAAATTCACCATTGACTGTGGGCTCCCATACACATACATCCATTCCCGGTTTTAACTTTATAGCCACATCATATATTTTGACGAGAAACTCTTCCGGAACGAGCTCCCGCAACACGTGAAAACTGGCCCTGCTTCTGTAATAACGTCCGCTACCTACAAGTCCAAATGCCCAACAACAGGTAAATGAGCAATTAAATGACCCCCTCTTAACTAGTTGTCCTACCAAAAATTAACATGGCCTGCCCGAATAATCCATCGTGAATTCTGTAAAACCTAAGGCATGAGATCTAAAACCCCTTTCCAAAATCAAACCCAGTCCGACATTGCCTTACAGAAAAAAATATGAGAATTGCCAATATATTTGGAAGTAAAAAAATTTGACCACATCGACTTATCATTAATAATCTTCCACGCAAATTTCATTAGTAAAGAAACCTGCACCTCGTGCAAATCCCGAATACCCAGCCCACCCTCTTCCACCGGCATACAAATTTTACTCCAAAATATCCACTTCCTTTTTTTATTCTCCACTGACGAACCCCATAAAAAATTCGAAAACATTCTCTTTATCTCCGATATCACTCCTTTTGGTAAATTCAAGACAGAGACTATATGTATAGGCATACTATTCAAAACATGCTTGATTAGAACAATTTTACCTCCAAAAGAGAGAAACTTGCTCTTCCACCCTGCTAATTTTTTTTGGATTTTCATCAAGAGTGAGTCAAACACTCGGATAGTCATGCAACCCACAATCAAACGTACGCCCAAATACATGCAAGGCCAGCTACCTTCCTCAAAACCCGAAATCACCTTCAATTCATTTTTACGGGCAGCCAATATAGAGGAAGAGAAAAACATTGAAGATTTACTCGGATTAATCAATTGACCAAACATCAATTCATACCTATGCAATACTTCCACAAGAGCCCGAATAGATGACTTATCCCCATTAGCAAAAATCAGAATATCATCCGCATAAAACAAATGGGAAATCAAGGTACCTCCACCCGGGTGGAACGGCTTGATCCAACCTAGACCAAACTCTTTATGAAGCATACGAGAGAGAATCTCCTCTGATAAAATAAATAAATAAGGAGAGAGAGGGTCACCTTGATGAAGCCCACGTGACAGCTTGAAAAAACATTTGGCACACCCATTCAATAAAATCGAGTAAAAAGGAGAGGAAACAGCATTAAAAACAAGAGATCGCCACTTCTTTGAAAAACCCAACCTATGTATGATCTCCATAAGAAAATTCCAATTGACTCGATCATAAACTTTGGCCATATCAATTTTCATCAAAACATTACCCCCTTTTGTCTTCCTATTGATGCCTTGAACCAGTTCCTGAGCCAACGAGATATTCTCAAAAGTGCTTCTACCTAGAATAAATGCCCCTTGCTCAGGAGAAATACTTTTATCTAGGATAGGCACCAAACGAAAAATCATATTCTTTGACATAATTTTATAGATAATAGACCAAAGGCTGATTGGTCGAAACTGACCAAAACCCAAAGGCTCATCGACCTTCGGAATCAGAACCAAATTCTTAGCCCCAAAAAAGTTGAGAGTGGTTGTCCTACAAAAAAATCCTTAGCCATATCCAACAAATCACCTTTTAAAATATCCCAAGCAAGCATGAAAAAACCAGCCAAAAAACCGTCTAGACTCAGACTACTATCCGCTAAGATAGACCAAAGAGCTTGCTTGAGTTCTTGAGAAGTCGGATCAACACACAATGCGTCATTATCATCCCTGGAAACCACTGGCTGTTACAGCTCCAATTCCTCCATGAGCCTCTCAACCGACATATCTATGAGCAAATTTTGGAAGAACGCAATAGCCCCTTCCCGAACCTCTTCCTCCGAAGCCAACGTACAACCATCTTCCATAAGCATTTTTTCTATTTTTTTACTCCTCTTTCTGAGCCGTAAGGTACCATGGAAGAACCTAGAGTTTTCATCCCCTTCAACAAGCCATTTGACTCGAGACTTCTGATAGGCCAAGACCTCCTCTTTGTGTACCCATTGCAGGTGCTCTTGCTTACACTTTAACAAATCAATTTCGATTTGAGTTGAATAGGAATGGAACAAATTGACTTCCAACCTAGTGATGCAATCTTCCAACTTTTTAAGCTCAATCTCCACTCGGCCGAAAACCTCTTGGTTCCATGTCCGTAAGACACGTTTCAGCTTCTTCAATTTTTTGCTAATTCTCACCATGGCATAGCCTACAACTTGCTCATCCCAAACCTTCTGCACTAAAGGAAGAAATTCCTCATGAGATCCCTACATACGGAGGAACTTGAATGGACGAATAGCAATAACTCTGTCTCTACTTAGTTGAACCAACATCGGCACATGATCCGAAGAAGTCCTCGGCAAATACCAAACCGTAGCGTCACCAAAGAATTCCGTAAAATGCACATTCACAAGGATACGGTCTAACCAAGTCCAAATTCTTCTACCCCCTAACCTCCCATTACACCACGACAAACGAATACCTTCATATGGAAGGTCCACCAGCACACACGCATGAATACAGTCATTAAAATCCCTCTTTGCCAGAGTAGCCTGCAAAAGCCCACCCACCTTTTCACTATCATCTCGAATAATATTAAAATTCTCCCAATAAACCATGGTAGCCCACAAGCATTTTGAGCTTTTAAAAACTCCCATAATTCCACTCTTTTATTCTGAAAGCAACTCACATATACGAAGGTTGCAAAAACCCGAAAATTACCATGAACAAACTATCCACTAATTGCTTGATCCGACATTGAAACCAAATCGAACTCAACATCCATATTCTAGAATAACCAAAATTTTCCACCTACCTCCGCATTATTGAAACAAAATGGCATCTTCATCCAACGTGCCCATCTACAGCACTTATTAGAATTTAAAAAAGGTTCTAAAATGGCCACCACAAAAGGTTGACTTTTATTCAAAATGCGCTGAAGTCTACTCTTCGACGAACGAATCCCCCTAATATTCCAGGTAAGAATATACATAAAAAAAAAATTAGAGAAGTTTTTTGGAGCGAATGCCACGCTCCAACACCACAATCAAATTTTCTTTTCTTACCCCTTTTACTTTTTTCAGAGGAACATGCAGATCTGGCTTCGAATCAAAAGGTTTTGCCGCTAACTCATTCAATTCCTCTTTGAATATGCCGTTGGACCTTGCCTTGGACATAAAATCCATATAATGCAAATCTTCCATAGCAAACGGATCACTATCTCCCAACCCACCTAATTCAAACTCCAAGGCTTCATCCACTAGCCTCAAAGTACTTCTTGGTTTAGAACTTTCCAAAAATTCTTGGTCATCATCCTCATCCTCCACCGTTGTAATGTTGAACCAATTATCCCATTGCTTAGATGGTGTACCCACCAGCGGATCAGATGCTTTCAGTTCCTCCTCAGGCAGTGGCACACTGTCCATACGCAACTCCTCAAACGCCAAGTCCTCTGAAAAACAACACAGGCCTCGTCCAGACATTTATCAAACACTTCACTTGTCGGCGAGATGAATCAGACACCCTTGGCTACCCCTGCATTCTCTGCCCTTCTTATACGGATAGTCTCTAGAATGACTTCCCTTCTTGATCTCGACGATTCCCCACCACCGTCTCCATAACCAATAAGGATTGTTCACCACCACAGTTTCCTACTACTTTCCACTAAGTTTTTAAGGCCTGTTTATTTCCTTCGGCCTGCCTTAAGCTCTGTTTATTCTTATTATCAGCCACTGGAGGCTTTCGCCGGAGCATCTTGCCTTAAGGTGCCCATGTTTTTTGCATAGAGCACAAAACGAAGGCATCAATTCATACATAATCTCCTAGAAGTGACTCGACGCAAGGCCTGGGGGACCCAACCAAAACGACTTGCGCAAATTCTGGGAGACATCAACTTCAACACAGATACGCGCGACCTCAGGACGAGTCACGCACGCCATCGCATTATCCCTCTTTAGGTATTGGCCGATACCATTCCCCATACTATGTAACATCGATTCGTGAAAATAATTTAGAGGTAAACCTAGCAGCGTAATCCATATCGGCACCCAAGGCAAATCCTCGTCTTCCACAAAATCCGGTGTCCAATGAAAAACCCGAAATGGAACTCCATGAATTTCAGAATTACCGCGCGCCATCACACTAATAAAATCCTCTTCTGCCACCATTCTAATCAGTACATTCCATGGATTACGTAATTGCCCAACCACCAGAGTCGATCTCAACCCCAACGATTTTTTATAAAAGCCCGAATATGATCAAGGGAAGGACGTCGACGGAGGAATTTCAGAACCACTGAGAGCTGGAATGGCTCTGCCAACTGTTAAATCTCCGCTTTCGAAAACAAGAAAAACATATTACCATCCTAGAACCGTGGCTCCCTTGGAGGAACAAACACCTTTGGCAAAATTTGTGGCCTTGTAGCCACCACATTGGCAAACCCCCTTACCCCAACCGCACACACACGTCCAGTCTGTGCCAACAACCCCATTGGCCGCCCCTGATCCGTGTCCAACCCAGCCTCCAGCCTTGTCGCTAGGGGCAGTGATCCGGCGGCTAGCACCATGGAGGTACCCTAGACGGCGCCCACAACGTAGAGAGAAAAACCCCCTAGCCACGTCACCTTTAGAAACTCTTGTTATCACCTTTCTGATTTTTTTGCTTAATTAATTCTAAACTCGTATCAAGTCACCTGTTATCTACCGTTGGAACTCTCTCTCTCTCTATTTTTTTTTTAGGTCTCATGGGCATCCACCATTGATGCTTAAGATGGAAGTAAATAACTTACATATATAGCTACCATAATATCAATCACTCAAAAACTTCTCCAAAGTATACTGGTAGGTCGGGTGTAATTGTGTTAATCACTTCAAACGAATAGTAGGGAACGATCAAGTAGTAGGTCATGATCATATCTTATTCGTTTAAATTTTATTCGAAAGTCAAACTTGAGCATTTTATTGAGTTAGATTTTTTTATTTATGAAGAAATCATCTAATGCTCGAGCAAATTCGAGTTTATTCATGAGCTGTTTGATTTTCTTAAAGTTGAATATATAATATATATATATATTATATTTTAGAATTATCTACAAATTTTAAATTTTTTACTAATATCTTTATTAAGTTTATATATATACCCATATCAATGATTATTATTTATAATAATTCAAGTAACCTATTAATCGATTTTCTTTAACTTATTTAAATATTAAAAACATTATCATTAGAAAATATGAAGATAATACTATAAAAAAACAATAAATATGTAATTATTCTAGTTTAACTGAGTTGAACTAAATTTATACAAATTCTATCGTTTAATAATCTATTATAATCTTCTGTACACGTCAGTAGAACTAAATTTAGAACCAATCTAGCTAAAATGATCATATTGAAGTATTGTTATTTATTTACCATCCAAAATCTCAAGCGGCCGTGGAAGTTGCCGCAAAGTACGCAGTAACGATCAGAATAATAAAATAAGAGAAGCACTACTATATCCAATCTATTTGACTGTTTGGTCAAATTTCTTTTTCTTTTTTTTATTTAGTGATTAAAAAAATAATTTTAAATGTATTAATGTATTTTTTTATTTTTAAAATTTTTTTAAATATATCAAAAAAATAATAATATTAAAAAAAAGCCACTATATAGACGGTGTGCCATCAGTAAGAGTCCACTCATAAAATAAATAAATCTAGAACTAACGAGAAAAAGAAAGGCAGGATAAGTCGGTGTATTGCATGGGCCTTAGTGAGGCCACGTTGCATGCCGTGAATCTAGTTAAGGGTAGAACATGGGGTGTTAGGCCGCTTGACTAGCCAAAACTAAAAACAAGGTATCGTTAATCTGGGCTGTTCCTTGGAAACTTGATCACCATACTTAATTTGTAATTAATGCATGGTTAACACACAAAAATAGCTTAATTCTTAGGAGTTTCCAAGAAAAGTAATTTAACTTTAATTCTTAGAAAATTATAGAACGAACGTGAAATTGCGTGTGGAAACTGGCGCATACGCACATCAAGAGAGAATCCAGTAATTTCCAGAGATACGCCATACTGTCCTAGCTCCCTAGAGCTAGCTAGCTAGCTATCCTTGTGTGTCTTTTCCAGTCTTGAGATTAATTAAATAAAATATTATTTTTTAATATTATTATTATTTTAAAATTTTAAAAAATGAGATTGTTCGTTATATTTTATATAAAAATTTAAAATAATTATAATTATGAGATAAAATGAGATGAGATATTACCTCTTAAAACTGGACTCTCTCTCTCTCTCTCTCAAATCCCTATTTAAATAGCGGCTTAACCCACGCTTTCTTCCATGCAATTGTCTTAAACTCCAGTAATACTATCCCCAACACCCACTACTATTTGTTATCTTGTGCACCTCTTTCTCTGATTTCCCCCTCTCTCTATATTAGCTATCTTCTTCAAAGCACCCCTCTCCATAGCCTGTGAAGTTGTGATCTCTGACAATTGATCTGTAGATAATAGCTAGATATACAGATTTCCTTCCCATTGTCGACTCCCTTGAGTTCCTGTTTAATTTGCATCTTCTTTCATTCACATTGTTGTCGTACGTACGTACTGCAATCATCAACATGTCTAGCAGAAGGTCTCGGCCGACGAGGCAATCGGGTTGCTCAAGGATCTCTGATGACCAGATCAATGATCTTGTTTCCAAGTTGCAACAGCTTCTTCCTGAGATTCGTGACAGGCGCTCTGACAAGGTGTTTCATTTTTCTCATGGCTTTACTAGCTTTGTTAAACTAAATTTCTAACTTTATAGCATATATATATATATATATACCAAGTTACAATGCATGTATTTTGCTTGGTAGATGTTACTCTGGAGTTTGGACTAGGCTTCCATCGGTCTCCATGAGCTAATTGAGCCCATATAAATGACTTTTAATCTTTAAAAAATATTTTAACCATAAAAGAATTTCATAAAATAAAATTTATAAACTGATGTAGTTTGATGTGATACGTCAGATTGTAAAGTTATTTTTATTTTTAAAATAAATCTAATATATCATATTCATATGAAGTCAAGATCAGTATATTTTTATGAAATCTATGTGTCTGTAACAGTTCACTCAATCTTAATCAAAAAGTTAACATCAATCGCCAGATCCCACCCAAGAAAATAAAAAAAAAAAAAAAAGGAAAAGAAAGTCTAGCTAACTATTTTGGTCACATATATAGGCGCTAAAAATATTGAATATGATTTTGTAAAGTCGGTTTACTTTGAAGTCATACGTAGTTGAAGTTACGGCATATGGGACCACAATAATCAAACAGCCATATTTAGGTTCTGGCTAGCTATGCATTGGAAGGCTTTATAGTTCCATTTAATTGACTGAATGTAATGTGTGATTGTCGTAGCTAGCTTCTGTTAGATTTGTGTGTATTTCAAAGAGATCTAGAGAGAGACCGACCGACATACATTTTGCAGAATTAATAAATGATTTTTGCTAATTGTAATTAGTTTGGGGTGTTAATAATTAACATAATTTACTACGAGATTAATTATAATTAAAATATTAAAATATTAATAATTTTTCATCCTATATACTAATATATTAATGGGTGTGGCAGAAAACAAGATTATATAAAAATATATTTTTTCCTAGCTAATTAAATGTAGCCAATTAATTAATAATATCCATATATATGCTATAATTATATGTGCAGGTTTCAGCTGCGAATGTGTTACAGGAGACATGCAACTACATTAGAAGCTTGCATAAAGAGGTTGATGATCTGAGTGAGAGATTATCAGAGCTATTGGCAAGTACTGACACTGCCCAAGCTGCAATTATTAGGAGTTTACTTATGCAGAAGTAGTAGTAGTAGTAATCAGGATATCGATCAGTAAATTATTAGTCAGTACTAGTACTTTTATATGCCATTAATGGTGCCTGCATGGGCATGGCTACCTTTCGATGGTCGATCTTCTTAATTAATTTGTAGTACAAGTACGTATGTATGAGTTTCGTTAATTACAATTAGCTACCTAAAATAATATTGTAGCATGCAGTTGAATAATGCATGAGAATGATTATTAATCTATTAGACTCTCTTCGAATAGCGAAATGAGATAATTTTAGATAAAAATTAAATAAAATATTATTAAAATATTAATTTTTAATATTATTATTATTTTAAAATTTGAAAAGATTGAATTATTTATTATATTTTGTATAAAAATTTGAAAATATTATAATAATCAAATTAGATGAAACCGCCTGTGTCCAAACTTAATTTGCGACGCTCTAGCTAGCTAGCTATACATATATGTTACAAAATTTAATAAAAGTACTACTCCAGCACTAGCATATTATATTTCTCCTGCCTTAGTTTTCTGATTCATCAATTATCAGTACTGAAGATCTGTACTACTGATCATGCAACCGAGCTAATTAATTTAATTAGCTAGGTAAATAATTAATGAGAATTGGCAGTTGATTTGCTTCGTTTGTTTTCAAAAAATATTTCATCTCATCTCAATTTTATCATTATAACTTTTTTAAATTTCAATACAAAATAAAATAAACAATTCAACTTTTTCAAATCTATATCATCTTATCCCATCTAATCATTACAACTAACTCAACTTTCAATACAAAATAAAATAAATAATTCAACTTTTTCAAATTTCAAAATAAAAATAATATTAAAAAATATATTCTAACAATACTTTATTTAACTTTTTAACTCTAATCTCAATTCATCTCATTTTATCTTATTTAATCTCTGAAAACAAACGAGGAATATTATAAAAAAATAAAATAAGAGCGCACGTACGTACAGGAATATTATAACCTTCACAGTGAAAGAGATCAAGAAACAGTATCTTTTGGTCTGATCAATATGATATCAAGATCTAATTGAACTTTTATTTTCTAATGAGTTTTGGTTGGGATATAATATACATGAAGCAATGGTACTAATATTGTACAATATTTGAGCGTTAATTTGTTAGGTTTCCACATATGTAGTGTTGGGTATAAAAAATAAAAAATGTCATGTTAAGATCAAAATGTATGGGCCGGCTTATGAGAGAATGAAAATTCATGACCAAGCAAATTAGATGAAGGAGATAAAAGAGATCAGGCCTGCAACATAGATACGAGGTAACATATAAAGCTAAAAAGATGAGACAAAGGTGACTGGGCAGCAATTGAAAATGGGTGAATTGACTAAAGACTGATAAAAAGGAAGACAAAAATTAAGAAGGGAAGGAAGATTGAAAGGGCAAGACACACGACTTGGATGGGTACTTCACTTGATCTACACTACGGCCAGTAGATTGATCATGTATAGTAAGAGGGTCTATTTGTAGGGAAAGAGACCAAAGTGAAATAAGGAAGTAAATAAATACAAGATCTCCTAATCAAGGTAGTATTCTAATCAGACTAGTCTACATACACATCAACTCCCCCCTCAAACTCTATATAGTGGAACCAACTTGAGTTTGGAAATAAGATCACCAAGTTGACCGGGTGGATGAGATTTCATAAAAATGTCAGCAAATTGATCTTGAGAGGAGATGGAGCAAAGAAGCAAGGTGCCTTGCTGAAGATGATGCCTAATGAAATGTCAGCAATCCACCGTAGGCCGTTTCTTTCCACGGCAAGACATGATCATAAAAATGTCAGCAAGCCACGCCAAGCACCGAAGCCAACAGCCCACGCCGTAGCAGTAGCCACTACATACACGGCAAACAGCATCCTGCATCCGTCTTCCCCTCTACGATGCCACCCTGCACCATGACCCATGTTACCCAGTCAGCACCCGACGCCAAGCACATAAAAACTGCCCCAACTGCCTCGTCCACAGCCCCTGTTTTTGCTCCATCAAAACAGAGCAACCCCATCGCCTTGTCCTCAACCCAGTTCGGTGCCACCAGCCATGACAAGGGAGTTACACCAGCGCCGAATGTTGCCACCTCAGGTCCGTCGTCCTCCCCTCAGTAAGCCACTGTCATCCTCTCCGTTTCTCCCTCTCTTAGCTTGCTCTCTCTCTCTCATCACTCTCTCTCTCTCTCATCTCACTCACTCACTCTCTCTCTCTCAGTGCTCAGCCTTCGGCTCCACCAGTGTTTCCGCCAGATCCGCCTGTGTCTCCACCACCTCGCAGCTGCTCTCACGGTGAGTCTCTGCCGCACGAGTACCATGGGTCTAGCGAATATGCAAACTAAGCTATGTTTATGTTTTTATGTAAGGCCCTTTACGTAGGTGGTAGGAAGGATTAGTTTTATGTAATTATAATTTTGCCCTCAGTTTTAAAACATGTTGTTTTAAAGTTATATTTCAGTGGGTTAATTTTACGTTGGGCCTGTTTCCTTATTCTAGAAAACTATTCTTTTTTTTTTTTTTTTAAGGGTGCTTCTGCTCACTTTTAATTAGTTTGAAAGTTGTTTAAAAAGAAAATATTTTATACGATTTAAATTATGCTATTAAATATAGATTTTTGTATTTTTAATTTTAGAACTAAATGGTAACTGTGTTTTTATTTTATTTTATTTTGAACGCTTTAAACCTAATTTAGTTTTTTTTTATTAAATATTTATGATTTATTTTAATAGATTTTGATATAATTATATTATGTAGTATTAAATTTTATAGTTAGACTTCTATAGTAAATAAGTCAGGAATTAATATCTTACTTGGAGAAATTCAGTGGGTATTGATGGATTTGGAAAATGATGGTATTTTAGAGTTATTAGAATTTTAGGTATTGAGGAATTAAAATAGGTCAATTTTAGTATTTCAGATTTAAATATCGAAATTTGTATTCGACTGAAAATTTACGAAAATTATGTGATTATTTTATAAGTGAAGAGTAATTTTTGTTCAACATTATTGAGGAAAATTTCTGAAAAGTTAAAAAATCCAGGTAAGTGGAGTTCCTATGCTAGATTTACAATAGAAGAAATTAATTGAGGTTGGTTTGTAAGAATGTGCATGTTGTTTTAAAAAGAAAATGTGAAAAATAATCTCAGTATATGTTTTACATTCACTCATGAGATATGTATGAAAGAAAAAAGAAATGCTTTTGACATGAATAGTATAGACATGAGCAATATTTAACATTGTTTATGAAATGTGCAAAAGAGCAAATATGATATATATGATATGAAAATGATTTGGATATGTTTTTAATCAAATGAAAATTATATGAATACGTTCGGCATGTGGTTTGATATGATATGGATATGAAAACCTTTGGTATACTTATCTATTTTGATTTTGATTCTGAATATGGCTTCGATATGATGATACTAATTCACGTGAAATGGTAGGTATCAACATGATATGATATGATATGAGTGCACCCACTTTGGAAATAAAGTAGTCTTTTATGTGTGTACACTCGGGGAGCCGAGATTGAAAAATAAGAAATTTTACAATATAATACTGCCTGGTTTGGCTATTGAGGATAGTACAACCCTACCACGGGGGTTAAATATAGTATATGATATGATATGATATGATACGATACGATATACTATGATAAGATAAAGATGTTCAGTTATTTATGCCAAAGCGTTTTGTTAATATGAAAAATGATTTTTTATTATGAAAAATTTGTTTTTGAATATGAAAACGATCTTTGAATATGAAAAGGATTTTTGAATATAAATAGTTGGTTTTTGATTATGAAAAAATTGAAGAGTCGCTCTGATTTTCTGATAACGCATTTATGAGATCTGCATATGAAAATGAAATATTTTGTTTCTACATACCGAATTTTCTGAAAAGGCTCATGTTTACATATTAGTATATATTCTCTGTTTACTGAATTGTTAATAACTCACCCTTTAGTTCCATAACATTTTTTAGATAATTGTGATGGTACAACTGGGGATCAAGACTAGAAATCATGTATAAGACTATTTGAGCATAGTGGATCTAGTACAAAGATGATATTTTGGTTATTGGAGATTTTATTCGATAATTCTGTTTTGTTCTACTGACTTGGTATCTTGGAAGGTTGATATTAAATTTGAGATTTTTGTGGTGTTTAGATTAATCTTATTGGAGTAGTTGATCTGAAATAGTGAGTTGTATGTATCGTTGAAAACATTGGAGTCTATAACTCTATGGTTAGAAAATGATTTTGAGTGACAAGGAGTAACTCTTCAATTCATCTGGGATTGGGGCGTTACAGTATCAAAGACAGATTTGAGGTTCTGCAAACTATAAACATATGAGATTTGGATATCTATGGGTTTTAGAGAATAACGTTANTCATGGAAGGTGGCTTACGAAATCAAGGTTTAAAGGTTTTGCATACTTTTAAAATGATCTGGATGAGACTTGAGGTCTTAAACTTTTTAGTACTTAAGAAATGATTTTCATGAATTTTAGAATTTTACATTCGGTAGGCTTATTTTGTGGACAATAGGAAATGATTTGATAAGATTTAAGGTTTAGATTTTAAAGGTGTATATAAGTTGATCGGAAGTCAGGTTTGACATTTGTACACTGTAATATTTGAGATTTTGGGCTTTGCTTTTATTTTATATATATTTATTTTCTACATTTATATGTATATATTTTGCCGATATACCTCTTTTATTCATTTTTGGGTAAGTCTCTTGGTCCAACCTAATAATTTTTTTTTTTTTTTGTTGGCAACTCAAGTTAGCGTTTTGATCATAGTACTTTTGGAAACTATTTTTTTGTAATAAAGATTTTTCTTATATCTTTTGTAAAAAAGAGTTTTTCAATGATATGATCAATTTTTAACCCAACTACATTGTGTGATCCTCCTAGAATAGGAGCTAGTCAATTCCGTTTCGACTATCCACCCCATGGGTTTGTTTTGGCATATGGATTTTTGCGTTTTCGGATCACTCCAAAACAAAAGGATGGTAAGTTGTTGTGGGTAATAGTGGGTGGCCATTAGACATAATTGTGTATTTAATGGCTATTGATTGTAGTTGAGAATGTGAGAATGGAAGAGGGTATCTAAAAGTACAATTGAGTATGCATGGCTTTGGTAGACAAAAATCCTATTACATTATTAAAATGTGGTAAAAGTTATCTTGGTAGGTACTGAAAGGGATTAGACTCTGTATTGAGGTATTTATGGATTTTAGTTTTAAAAATTTTACAAGTTATCAGAGTGGTGCAGTAGAAGTATGATTTTTGATAAGACAATGGTTTGGTGATCATTGGGAAATGAGTTACAATGCGAGATCATGTAGTTTTTTTAATATGGTGGCTTTAGATTTCGAGTTTGAGGATTTATAAGAATGAGATTTTTATTTTTTATTTTTGGGATCTCAAGCTAAGTTGGGTTCTTCATGATTGAGTGTGGGATTACGAACCTCAAATTTTGGAGAGTTCTTATAGCTACCAATTTCAGGTTAATAGTTCTATGTGCTATTTCAAATGAAGTTAGGCTAAGAAGTTGGGTAAAAGTTTTAAGAGGCTTTTAATCGAACCATTGTGGAAGTTTATACTTCAAGTTGGATTGTAGACTTACATGTTTGATAACCGATACAATGTGCGTGAGCGTGTATGTCTAAGGGGAATTATTATTAAACTTGAAATTCCATTGTTGAGATTTATACTTAAGGCTTAAACTGTTCTTGAGTTATATGCAAATTGATACTAGGTGCATGAATGGGCATGTCAATAGGATTAGAAGGTACTTAAGGCATTGGGCAAAACATTTTGAAAAAGGGTTTAAATTTTTTAGGTTCGACAAGAATTATCAAGGATTAAAATAGGCGTGGAGTGAGTATAAGAGTTTGAGTATTTTAGATTTGGCTTTAGGTGTAACAAATTTAAAGGATGAAAATTTTTTTTAAGGAGGAGAATGTCCCAGCCCCAAGCCCATGAACCACGTATAGGAAGAGCCCTGCCCAGAAGACCCACACGACGTCGTTTTTGGGTAAGACACCTCCTCTCAATTTCTTCTTCCCTGAACCAATGCTCCATCCCAATGGTTTCTCTCTTTTTCCCCCTCCTTTTCCCCCTTTTGAAATCTTCTCCCTCCATCAATTGCTCTCCCACTTGTTCTTCCATGAATCTCACTTTCTTTATTTTTTTTTTTACCCACGCCCCTTCAACTTAATTTTTTCTTTTCTTCACCTCTTCTCAACATACTCTCTCTCTCTCTCTCTCTCTCTCTCTCAATTTTATTTTCATCTCCTCGTCTACTCTCCTCAACCACCAGCCACGAGAACCACCCTACTCCTGCAAGACAGAAACCGCCGGGGCCACTGACTCAAGTCCTTGCCGCACATCATTAACACCACCGTAGGCCGTTTCTTTCCACGGCAAGCCATTGCCCAGAGCTTCCTCTTCCCACTGCTGCTCCAAGCCGCAGCACCTCCAAACCACGACAACCACCATTACCCAACGACATACCCAACGTAACGTACAACTTCCTGCATTGCCCAACGCCATAGCCATGCACCACGTAAAATACCATCATGTTGTTTTAAAGTTATATTTCAGTGGGTTGATTTTACGTTGGGCCTGTTGCCTTATTATAGAAAACTATTGTTTTTTTTAAAGGGTGCTTCTACTCGCTTTTAATTAGTTTGAAAGTTGTTTAAAAAGAAAATATTTTATACGATTTATATTATGTTTTTAAGTATAGATTTTTGCATTTTTAGTTTCGAAAGTAAATTGTAACTGTGTTTTTTTTTAGTAAATTATGCTCACCTAATTTAGTTTGTTTTTATTAAATATTTATGATTTACTTTAATAGATTTTGATATAATTATATTATCTAGTATTAAATTTTATAGTTAGACTTTTATAGTAAATAAGTCAGGAATTAATATCTTACTCAGAAAAATTAAGTGTATTGATGGATTTGGAAAATGATGGTATTTTAGAATTATGAGAATTTAGGTATTGAGGAGTTAAAATACGTCAATTTTAGTATTTCAGGTTTAAATATCGAGATACGTGTTCGACTTAAAATTTACGAAAATTACATGATTATTTTGTAGATGACGAATAATTTTTGTTCGATATTATTTAGGAAAGTTTATGAAAAGCTAAGAAATTTAGGTAATCAGGGTTCCTATACTAGATTTGTATAAAAATTAACTGAGATTTGTTTGTAAAAATGTGCATGTTGTTTTAAAAAGAAAATGTAAAAAACAACCTCAGTATATGTTTTGCATTCACTCATGAGATATGTATGAAAGAAAAAAGAATGAACTACTAATCTCAAACAACTCTTATGCTATAACTTCCAAACTTTTCTAGTATTCTATACCTTTGGCAACCTAATGACCACTCCCAAAGTCAACCATTCATAAACATAATTTGTACAACCAAAAGATTAATCTCTACTTACAAGTATCGCCTTAAATTTTCAAATCACCAATAGTTTCTTAAAAATCAACACAAGATTTGAATCCTTAATCATATCACAAAATACCATTGAGTACAAGGTAGCTCAACACTTACTAACCAGAAAACTCTCACCACAATTGGTGGAAAATTCTTAATTTTCCAAAACCATAAATTAATACACTTTCCTCAAACTCATCCAGAAAATTCTTGAATCTGCACTATCTATTATCCTTAAATTAATATCGATCAATCCTGAAACCTGTCACTATAACCTCGAACTAATAACAATTATTTTCTTGGATTCAATCCAAATCTACAATCCTCAAATAAATACACAAACTAAATTAATATCTTCAATCCCCAAAGAAATATTCTCCTTAAAAATTTCTATATCACTAACTCAACTCTGATCAGCCCTATTTTAATGGTTATAGCCTAATCAGTCTCCAAAATAAATCAAGCTAGCACCCCAAGCTTGCAGAATTAAAACTTAAATCTTATTACTAATCAGTCCTCAAATCTACAATTCTAAAATCTCAAATTAAAATAGAATCACTTTCCGAAATCTGTAAAATCAAAGAACTTATATCCAATAATAAAACAATTGACTCCCGAGGCCTTCAAAATCTAAGATATTAAATAATAACCAATCATTTCCTAAAGTCTGCAAAACCTTAAACCTTTAGTGAAATTCTCATAAATCCATCCTTAAAGTTTGTTGAACTCACAACCTCCCATTCAAAAACCTCAGGTCATACCTATACAAAATCTAAAACCTCAATTATCCTACTCTCCAAATAGACTACCAAGACCATAACGTTCCTTACAAGCCTCAATAATACCCAAGCAGACTAGTTTACTAAAAATTCAAGTCTACTACACTAAATATTAATACCTATCAATAGCCTTATCGGTCGTACCATCTTCCTACCATAGCGTAGCCCTTAACCCCACTTAAGTCTACGAATAAAAATTTTAAATAAGAGCAAAAGTAACACCCAAATAAAATAAAGTAAAACAACATAAAATAAAATAGAATAGAATAAAACCAATCAAAGATAACAACAAATAATAAATTGAAACCATTAAAAATAACATATTTCAAACCAAATAATTTTAAATTACAACTTTAAAAAATTTCTGGTACTTCACCTAAGGGACATGTAGCTTTACCCAGAGACGAACTGCTCTAATACCGCCTGTGATGCCCCGACTCTCACGTACAAAACAACACGAAAATCGTGACGTCAGGATGATGACAACACGGGTCACACATCCCAACAACAAGTGCCAAGTGTGTGTACAAGCAACAGTGTACAATAAAATAAGCAACGGATAATATAATAAGTCAACTAGTACAAGAATTTTAGTTAAATATAAATATCCAAATACAAAACGTTTAAAAATATAAACCAAATATCCCAAAATATATACAAGAGATGAAAATAAACATAAACCCGAGTGATCCCAGATCACTCCTCCGGCGGAGTCAAATCCTCAGGCTCGGCATCTGCATTAATAACATCAAAATCTACGATACTAGAAAATGGTATCGCAGGTAAGTTATAATCCAAACAACTCAAGATAAAAACGCATTAATGCGACCAACATGCATGCATATGATGAAATATGCCTTAGCCTCAAAACATCATTTTCTCCGAAAATGAATATTTTCCAACACACGCCAAAATCTCATTTGACCCAAAAACAATAATCCAGACTTTTCCTAAAAAATTATTCGCATAAAAACATTTATAGGACACTATAGGCGGGAATCACAGGCGGGACTCTACCACCATCCCTGCTTATCGCCATCCCTATCGCGTGCACCGTAGGCGGGAATCACAGGTGGGACTCTACCACTATCCCTGCTTACCACCATCCCTATCGCGTGCACCGTAGGCGGGAATCACAGATGGGACTCTACTACCATCCTTGCTTACCACCATCCCTATTGCGTGCACCGTAGGCGAGAATCACAAGTGAGACAACACCACCATCTCTGCTTACCACCATCCCTATTGCATGCATCGTAGGCGGGAATCGCAAGCAGGACTATACCACTATCCCTGCTTACCACCATCCCTACAGTCTCTTTTCCTTTAAATCACATGAAAATTTAGTTTTCCATAAACACATAAACATGAATGCAATTATACGAAAATCTAATTTTTATTTATAAACATGAACATGCGTGCACATGCAATGTACCAGACCATCCTCAATACCCAACAATCAACCAAACACAGCACAATCCAATCACATAACCAACTAGTATACAGTAAAAGAGCGTTAGTGCAAAAATACATTTAAATCTCAAAAGTTATTTGGAAAAATACTTACAGTACTATAATATAATTTTCGGAGGATCACGGAAGAGCTGGAAGCACCAAAACAACAACTCCGCAGTGTAAAATACATTGTGGTCATAGGTCTCAAAAATCCACTTTTGAACGGGGTCAAATCAATACTTGAAATTGATAAGGTAGGGCCTAGGAAGGTTGGTGAAGTTAATGGTGGTGGCCTTTGATCGTAAGTGGCGGTTTAAGGCCAAAAGGGTCAAATCGGAGTTGTGGTCAATGCGGCTTCACCGATGACGGATCGGGGCCGGGGTAAGGTTCATTGGGTTGTTGGGAAGTAGAGGAAGAAATAGTGAAGAAATGGTGGTCAGACAGTGATGCTGGAGCTCAAAACGCGTGCGGCTTAGGCGGTGCGTGCAGGCTATTGCTGGCAAGGGAGGGGCTGAGATCAAATGTGTGGAGTCACCGGCAGCTGAAGGAGCTTTTGGGCCGAGCGGTGAGCTACACGGCGGTGGGTGGCGGCGACTGAGAGGAGAGGGCCGAATGCATGGGAAGAGAGAGAGGGTCGAGTGGTGAGGAAGTAACCGGAAGGAAAAAAAAAAAAAGAAAGAAAAAGAAAAAGAAAAGGAAAAAAAAGATGGGGGAAAAGAAATGAAGTCCAATTCTCATAACTGGGGTCACAAAAATGATCCAACGAAAAAGATTTTAAAACTGCAAACTAAATAAAATAATTCAAACGCAGTGAAAGACTTAAATAAAACAATACTAATTTTAAAACTCATAAACAAACTAATTTAAATTAAAGAGCACTTTAAATGCAAAATAGCAATTAAAAATAAGAAAACAAATTAAAAAATAATTTTCACAATTTAAAATATTATAAAATAATATTCTAAAACTCTCAAAATTTTAAAACAAGAGAAATAATTTTTTTTAATTAATTAAAAATAATCATTTAATAAAAATACACTAAAATCCGGGGTGTTACACTTTTGGCATACTTATCTGTTTTTATTCTGATTCTGAATATGGTTCTGATATGATGATACTGGTTCACGTGATATGGTTGGTATCAACATGATATGATATGATATGAGTGCACCCACTTTGGAAACAAAGTGGTCTTTTATGTATTCTTTCTTATGTGCACACTCGGAGTTCTGGGATTGAAAAAGAGAAAGTTTCACAATATGATATTATCTGGTTTGACCTTCGGGGATAGCACAACCCTACCATAGGGGTTAAACATGGTATATGATATGATATGATACGATACAATACGATACGATAAGATGAAGATGTTCAGTTATGTTATGCCAATGCGTTTTTGAATATGAAAATGGTCTTTGAATAAGAAAATGATTTTTTATTATAATAATTCATTTCTAAATGTGAAAATGATTTTTGAATATGAAAATAATTTTTGATATGAACAATTGGTTTTTTATTATGAAAAGATTGAAAAGTTGTTCTGATTTTCTAATAACACTTTTCTGATATCTGCATATGAATATAAAATGTTTTGTTTCTACATACCGAACTTTTTGAAAAGGCTCATGTTTACACACTAGTATATTCTCAGCTTAATGAATTGTTGATAACTCACCCCTTATTTCCATAACATTTTTAAGATATTTGATGGTACAGTTGAAGTTCAAGATTCGAAATCGTGTATAAGGCTACTTGAGCATATTTGATAGCTCTGTTTTGCTCTGCTGACTTGGTATCTTGGAAGGTTAATATTAAATGTGAGATTTTTGTGGTGTTTAGATTAATCTTATTGGAGTAGTTGATCAGAAACAGTGAGTTGTACGTGTCATTGAAAACATTGGAGTCTATACTTATATGGTTGAAAAATGATTTTGAGTGACAATGAGTAACTCTTCGATCCATCCGAGACTGGGGCGTTACAAGTATCTTGCGTGAATTATCAATTGAGATACTCGGACAATCATAGTAATTACGTCATAAGTATCTCAAGCATGACTGGCTAAGAAAAATACTATTTTTGAGATACTTTATACTCGAGACATAATATGACATGAAACAAAAGGACAGATAACCTGATAAAATGTGACATGACATGTACATGAGACATATGATTATACATAATATGAAATAGACAAATAATACATAGCATGGCATAACATGTAACAAACAAATATTACGTGACATAGCATAACGTGTAATAGATAATATTATGTGACATGGCATAATGTGTAACAAATAAAATTATGTGATAGAATATATTATCTAACAGATAAATATTATATGGCAGAATATATTATGTGACAGATACACATGTCGTGATAGAATATAACATGCATAATAGACATACTTGACGTAGCATGACATACAAGATAACGTAAGTATATAAACAATAGTTCCCTTACGAACATACATACATAATAATTCGATAATAAGTTAAGATCTAACTTAGATTGATTGTTGCGTTATGAAGAAATTTTGAAACACGAGAAACTGTAAGTAAGGATTTCTAAATGTTAGAACTTCATCACTAAATAACTTAGAAACATGAAAATACTATCTTAGAATAAAATTACCATTTTAACCCCTGCATGTGAAAAAATGATCATTTTACAACTAATTTAAAGATTTCACATCATAACTCTAAAAATCACAAAAATTTAGATTTCTCTTGAAACTTTTGTCGTAAATCCAAATATCTAATCAAATAAATTTAAAACAAATCATAACTATGAGAAATATACTATGGGTGAAACATCCTTAGTCCATTTCTCTTTATTTTTGTTGTAATTTTATCTAACTTCAAACTTTATGTTTAAACCAAAATATTGCAACATAAATCATCACATCGTATACTTAGAAGTATGCTTAAAACAACCAAAAAACAATTCACTTCACATAAACACAAAACTTTTTAGTAAAAAGATCCAAACTTTTTAACTAAAACATAAACCCTTGAATCTCATGGTTTTGACTCTTTTTAAAACATCTCCAAGAACTCCAAGAACTAAAAATTTCTTCTATCATGTCCATAACATACTCTTAAGAACTAAAACTCTTTGAATCATCAAATAAAAATCACCAAAAGTCACAAAACTCCAACTTGAAGCACTCGGCTCCAACACTTCATCAAAACAAAATTTTCTCAACTTTGGTTTTGATCAATCTTCTTGATCCGAGACATACCATGATAAAAACCACAAACTAACAACATCATATAGTTTAAAAATATTTCTCAGAGTATATCCACACATTAAATTTAAAATAACATGGTCAAAATTAAACAAAAATATGGATCTAGCAAAAAACCTCTCATTTTTTACTTAACTGAGTATCCTCATGCATAAAAACCATATCTTTACAAATTAACCCCTAAAATATTCAAATCAATATCCTAACATGTAGATAAAAAGACTGAGGATAATCAAATAACAATATCAAAGTCATTTGAGTAAGATTAAACCACAAAAGATCCAAGATTTCATAAAATAGAAACAATTTTACTCATTTCAGTTTCTAACTTTCTAGATCAAAGCAACTATTTCATCAAAAGATTATAACATGTAACTAATCCTTCAAAATAAACATGTTAAAAACACTTCATAAAAATTTTGAATCAAGATATGTCCATTAACTTGGTCAAAAATTCTAAAATACAACATATTATTCAGTTTATCGCCTAGAACAATCTTTCTGTGGTTAAAACAACTTTTTACCAATCAAATGATCATGAAATCTAACCAAAAAGGTACCCAAAGATTCTAAATCCAAAGAGGAACAATTTAATGAAGAAATAATTGTGAGAAAATACTTACAATGTAACACCCCGTATTTTAGTGTATTTTAATGAAGGATTATTTTAATTAATTTAATGATTGATTCTCTAGTTTTAGAATTTTGGAAGTTTTGGAATATTATTTTATAATATTTTAAGTTGTGAAAATATTTTATTGGGCCTTCTTCTTATTAATTATTATTTCAGATTTAAATTGATATTCGATTTAAATTGGTTCGTTTTTGGGTTTTAAAATTATTGTTCNAGTATGTGAAGTCTTCTCCCCAAAGACTTGCCACTTTCAAATCTTGTGTTGATAGGTCGAAAGTGCCATGTTCTAGTTTCTTGTGTCTTGACGTGCCAACTAGATGAAATTCGACTTTTCTTATGTTGGAAGTGGCTGAGAAGTATAAAAAAGCCTTCCAACTTTTGCTTGATGAGTGTAACACCCCGATTTTTACGTGCTTTTTATTGAAGGGTTTTTTTTTTAATTTAATATTTATTTTTGAACCGTTTAATTTAATTTAAACGTGTTTAAGAGAGATTAGTTTAATGTGCTTTTATGATTTTAATTGGTGTTCTATGATTTAATTTCCTTTTATTTTAAAGTATATTTATTACTGGAGTTTAATATTTTATTTTAATTAGTTTTGAGTTTATTTTGTTTTATTTAATTTACTGGTTTAAAAATAATGTTTTTGAGGATCAGTTGTGACTCGAAAGTGGTGAGGATTGGACCTCATTTCTTTTCCCCATCTTTTCTTTTCCTCTTTCATTTTTCTCTTCCTTTTCTTTTCTTTTTCTTCTTTTTCTCTCTCCTCCCGTTCGGCCAGCCTCTCTCGCGTCTCTCTCTCTCTCCTCTCTCACGTGCAAATCGGGCTTGGCCTTGCTGTCACCGTTGCCGGCCGCCGTGGTCGACATCGCCGGTGCCGTTCGGTTCCCCAGCCACCGGCGACCTCACCCATAAGTTTTCAGGCCGCCTAACGCCGTCGTTAGCCGCCGTNTTCCTTTTCTTTTCTTTTTCTTCTTTTTCTCTCTCCTCCCGTTCGGCCAGCCTCTCCCGCGCCTCTCTCTCTCTTCTCTCTCTTCTCTCTCACGTCCGAACGAACTTACCGCCGCTGCACCGCCTCCGGCCGGCCGTGGCCCTCACCGTCGGCACCACCGGCTTCCCCAGCTGCCGGCGAGTTCACCCATAAATTTTCAGGCTACCTAACGCTGCCGTTAGCCGCTGTAAGCCGTGCGAAGCCGTAGGCTTCTCCTCGCCGTCCCGCCGCCGTCTGGCCACCATTTCTTCACCACTTCTTCACCGGCCCAATACCAAGCTTTTCCACCCAAACCCAGCCCCGATCGNGTTCCCCAGCCACCGGCGACCTCACCCATAAGTTTTCAGGCCGCCTAACGCCGTCGTTAGCTGCCGTGAGCCGTGCGAAGCCGTAGGCTTCTCCTCGTCGTTCCGCCGCCGTCCGGCCACCATTGGCCACCATTTCTTCACCACTTCATCATCGGCCCTCCAGCAATCTTTTCCACCCAAACCCAGCCCCGATCCATCGCCGGAGCCGCCCGTGCGAGCTCCACTTCCGATTTGATATTCTCGGCCTTAAACCACCGTTTCGGCCGCCACCCACGGCCAACTTTCACTACCATTAGCTTCACCGACCTCAATAGGCCCTACCCTATCAATTTCAAGTCTTCGTTTGACTCCGTGCAAATTTGGGTTTACAGTGTATTCGGCCACAGTGTTTTTACACTGTGGAGTTGCTGATTTGGTGCTTCCAGTTCCTCCGTGATCCTCCTAAAATTATTATCAACCGCTGTAAGTATTTCTCCAAAAGACTTTTAAGACTTTAATATATTTTTGCACTAACTTGTTTTATAAACTGTGAATTGGTTATCTGGTTGTGCTGATAACTGTTGGTTGTTGATTTCATGGCATTGTGCACGCATGCGTGGGTGTGTGTGTGTTTTAAGGAATTATATTTAAGGCTTTTTGGGTGCGTGTGTATCACCCCCAAGCCGAGATGGGATATTATCTCGGTGGAGCTCATCTGGACACTCGGGAGCGGAATATACTGAGTGTCGTCCCCTGGGGCTTTTGCCCGGGACTTGGACGGGATGGTAGCGCTCTCGATCCAACTCCGTGACTCCTCGGGCTGGCGGGGGTCGGAGGATGCCTGGCTATGTACGCGGTGGGCGCGGAACTGGGCATCACTCATGTATCACTTGCACGGCCGTTACCCGTGAGGTGAAGATGGGAAGCCAGAGTATGTGGATGGTCCCTAGGGGAGGCCATGGTGCATACGGTTAAAATTGAAATTAAAGGAATTATTCCTAGTTTTAGTTTTGTGCCAAATGGTGTTTTTGGCGCGAGTGGAAAAATTATGTTTTTCGAGAAATGTGTTTTCTCGAGTTTTTACGCTTGGGTCATCATGAGCATGCATAGCGTTGGTTGTTTAAATATATTTATTGTCTTTGAGTTTTCTGGATTTTACTTACCTGCGGTTCCATTTTTGTGGAACTGTAGATTTCGATACAGGTTTTGATGAGACTGAGCCCGAGGATGAGGCTCCGCCTGAGGAGTAGGGACATGGCTATATTTGTGTTGAAGATTATTCCTGCTTTTGTATATTGTATTTTATTTGAGTTGATGCTGTTTTGTAAACAAAATTGTATTATGTTGACATGTGGATTTTCAGTACTCTGATATTGTATTAAACTCTGGTACTTAGTTATTCGACTTAACCGTTCCGCTGCGTATTTTATTGTACACGTGTTGCATTGCACACACTCAGCACATGTCGATGGGGTGCGTGACCGTGTTGTCATCATCCCGGGTGTCTCGATTTCCGTGTGTGTCCGTACATGGAAGTTGGGGGCGCCACATACAAGCTCTTCAAAACTGAAACCAAGAAAGATCAGAAGACTGCCCGAGAGAGCTTCAAAGTTTCTCTCTAAGAAATGTGTGGAAAAAGGGATGAAATGAGAGGGGGATGATCTACATGCTTCTTACACAAACTGAAGGGTGAAGTGAGGGCTTGAGTGACACCTGAGTGATGGTGGTTTTGACCAAAACAAGGGGCAAATTGCCCGTGGTATTTGGCTGCATTCAGCTATTGTGTAGTGAGGTGGTGATGAGGTGGACTTTGCTTTCCCATCAATTACCATTTGAAGGCTGCATTGGGTAGAAGTTGGTCTGCCATGGGTGGGAGGAAACTTCCTCAACAAGCTTTGCCAATGTGGTCCAAATTCTTGTGCCTAATGAGCCTTAATCGAATGAGTTTCATTTTGAGATTTAAAGAGGATTTGGATGGGTTTAAGATGCTATCAAGCCCAAATCTAATTTTTCTTAACTCAATAAAATTTAAAATTTTTAAATAATTGAATAATGATGTCATAACATGAATTTGAGAGATTAATAGTATGTGGAAGAGTGATTAAACACATTGCTAGAAATCATATCCATTTAGTGTTTGGAATCAAGTTTGGGATTTGGAGAAATCGTTTAGGGTTTCAGTTTCAACCAAGTTTTTGGGGTTGCAATTGGATTCTAAATTTTTAGGATTTCACTAGGGTTGAAACCCTCTTTAGTTTGGAACAATTTGAATGGTTGGATGGGATATGATTTTGCTTAGGTGAAATGATCTCACACCTAATTTCTTTCAAATTTCCATCTCATTGTTCCTCTTGGTGTCAAGTGCCAAATACTATTTACCAAGTGTGGCTAAGATCTTACCAAGTATTCAAATAAAACTTTTTAAAATTAATTTTGATATTCTACACTGTGATTCTGAAAACACTACACTTGGTACTACTATCGAGGTTACTATTCATTTCGAAAAAGTGAAAATAAGCTTTGCATTGAAAGATTTTAAATAATCAAACTAACCAAATAGTACAAATCGTTTATGAAATTTCGACTCCGAATGGCCTTGAAATAATCAAAACGCGTTTTCGAATAAGTGTTTTATCCAAAAAATGAAAATGAATTTATTGTACCATAAAATCCTAAATATTCCTTTGAGTCTAATGGCTCAGAACGTATCCCATTCTGACTCTTCTAACTACCTCAAAAAGAAAAAAAATATTGCGCTTCTAGTACTATAGTGAGTGGTAACACTGATTATGCTAACAGACTAAAACTTACACGATTGGTCGATTCATGAAAACTTATGAAATTTTCACGAGTTTCCTAAAGTCTAAAGAAATTCATCATTTGAATTTCTGACGGGCTGTTACACGAGGAATCACCAGGAATCACCATGTGAGGAATTATCCTCTGTGCAAATCTCAAGAATACATATTTATCATCAACGCAAGGAACCACCCTCTTCTCAAGCACATAAACTCATCATATCTTTTCATATAAATCTCATAGGGAATGACTTCACTGTTCGAGTTGGGACTCACTCTCATCTGGCCAACGTGCAAGCTAACTCACATGTTTCAAATCGTCCATGACACATACCGAGAAATACTGGATTGGCACAGAGAAACATTCTACTAGGGAAATCGACTCAAAGACACCACATAGGATAGACCTAGGGAATCTCTCGATACATTTATCAAGTGAGGCCATTATGAAACCATTATACCCCAATCATCGTGAGCACCCTTACTCCTTTGCATGAAACTTGTGACAACGTGGCCTAGGAATGGCATGAGGACTCCTCAACTCATCTGTAACATCTCGAAAGAAAATTTAATAGAAATGTAGATGAATTTCTTTAGACCGTAGAAACATAATGAAATATCAAAAGGATTTCATGAATTGAGCGATCGATGAGGTTTTAGTTTGTTGATGTAATCAAATTATAATCCACTATGAGAAATGATTGCCTCGTTGATTTATTTGAGACATTTAGGAGTAAAATTTTATAAAATGAATTACACCATTAGACTCATATGAATATTTATGATTTTATGGTGTAATAAAAAGTTTCAAGTTTTTCGGATAAATAGTAACCCTTCAAGAAAGTACCACATTACATTTGGTTCAAACAACCGTCAAATCACCATGTAGGATGTCCAAATCATCCTCGAACTAGAAAACATTTTCAGACATATGTCACCATCACAACCATCCATTTGGAAATCCAATTGACACTTTTCAAGAGGTGTGTAAATGTGTAAAGTGACTGGAATGAAAACCAAGCAACTGATTAGGCTTTTTACACAATTCATTATTCCATCAACTTAAGCACTTTTTCCCAGCCACAAAGAGTGTTTCAACCGTAATGAAACTCCAAAATTAGTGGTGCAAACTAAAAAAAAATGTTTATGGGAACTGAAACACTAAATCTCCAAATCTTAAACCATGCATCTAGTTTTGCTTAAGTGTTTCCCTCTTGGTTTAAGCCACTTTCACAAGCAACTAGCCACTCAAGTACACTCTCTTACACCCTCATCCACTCCCATACATCTTGATACTTGAATTTGACTAAGAAAATTGGATATGGATTGAAACTCTAATCGAAACCCTTTTTAAACCCTAAATGCATGCCACTCAGTTAACCCCTTTTAGTTCCTACCGAAACCCTTAGTTTTCCCAAGCTTCTTTTACAAGCTTGCCTTCACTTACATGAACATACCATGAATGACATTAAACCTCATTCCCAGCCCCAAATAGTGCCATTTATGAAAGGCCAACAAAGCAACACATCACTCCCTAAAAATACCATCTCAGCAGCAAGTTTCCAGCAGCCTTTTCTTCTTCTCTTGCACAACCTAACCTCACTTCCTATGTCAAAGCTGTAACAATCCACTCCTTTTTCTCTAATGGCCATAAGTCTCATTATGCATGCCGAATCTTGATAGCGTGTTTTTAAAGATATTAAGTGATTTTTAAAGTAAGTCCAGTGCTTAAAAGTCCTCGAATATTTTAAATGTCCTAAAAATATTTAGACGGGATATTTCTAGTGTTATTAGGCCAAACTTAATTTTAAATAAGACAATTATAATATTTTTAAAGAGTTTCAAAAATATTATAATTGTAGAAAATCATTTTTAATTAAATGATTTTAGTCGTTTAAAAATATTATGAGATTTAAATTATGTTGAAAACTCTAAATTAATTAAAGGATTTTATTCTCTTAAAAGTAATTAACAAAACTTCATCATTTAATTAATGATGAAAGATTATATTTTATAAGCTAAAGTTTAGTTAAATAATTTCTATCTTAATTCTTCTCAGTGTTTTCAGTTAAATCGATATTTACGCATTTTCAAATCAGTGTTTTAATTCCCCACCGTTAGATCGATTTGAAGACCCTAAGATGAAGGGTTGGGATTAAAACCCTAAGACCCTTAGCTTTTTTCCCATTTCCTATCTTTCCCTCTCTTTCCTCCCTCTCCCCTTAAGCCCAATGGAATGCCTTTACTCCCTAGCTGAATCTCCTTCAGCTCAGCCCAGCGTCGCTGTGCGCTACCTAGCCTTGCCGCCACCACCAATGAACACCTCCCCACCATCGGCAGCCACCATGCAGCTCTCTTTTTCCTTTTGCAGTAGCCCAGCAGAAATGGGTTTCACCTATTTCTCTCCCCTTTGCGCCGCCATACGCGGCCATAGGCCACTACAGCACCACCAATGGCTCCCTTCTCACCGGTGAACCCCCCCTCCATGGAACCCAAGGCACGACAACCTCCCTTTCTCTCTCTCTTGCCCCTTTCCTGAAATGGGTCTCCTACAACTTCACCACCATAGACGGCCCTAGCGCCGCCATGCATTTGTTCTAGCCCCACCGAGCACCTCCCTGACAACCACAACTCCTCATCGAGCTCCTCCATGCCAGCCAAGCCCTCTATCTCTCTCAAGCCCTCTTTCTCTCCCAAGGCTCTTCTCCACCCTTTGGCTTAGATCTGCTGCCCTCCAGCCACCGTGCCGCCTCCACTTTGCCACCATAGATCCACCGTACCCCTCTCAAGCCCTCCATGGCCAGCCAATAACTAGCTGAGCTCCCCCTCCATTTCCACACCTTGAGAATTCCCCTTGAAAACCCAAGGCTCCGCCGTGCTCCGCCACTCTAACCACCATGAGACCACCCTCAGCCTCCCTTGACCTCCCCTAGCCTAACTCTAAGCCCAAACCGCCACTTTAAGTGGAGGACAGCCACTGTACACAATTAGCCACCACCCACGAACTTCCCACCATGTCGGCCACCCTCATACAACCTAGATCTAGTAGCCAAAACCCTAGATTTGTCCACCCGAAGTAGTCTCATTGTAAGATCACAGTAGTGACTGCTACCGCCCAAGCTAGTGGTATCCAACGTCACTGGCCATGCCAGACAACGAGCAACGCACGGGTCAATTTCGATAATGGTATAACCCTCCATCCTTCATTATTTATGTTAGATATTAGTTGGTTGATTGTGGAGTTTGCTTTGTAGTGAAGTGTTGGGCATAACTGTGTAGTATGCTATGAAGTATTGTGGACTGTGCTGTGAAGTGTAGGTGTGAAGTGTGTGCTATAGTAGAGATGTGGCGTAGTGTTGTGAAGGGAGTACACGTGGTGTGTACTCTATATTGTGTAGCGATGCACCGTATGATGTGCATTGTAATAGTATGTTGTGTAGTTTGGGAGTAGTCTCGAGTTACATGACATGACATAGAGTGTAGTTGGGAAGGAATCTTGTTATGTTAAGTGTTGAGATAAACTTGTAAAAGGGTCGAGAAGTAGGAAAAGTCATACCGATCGAGTTTGAGTAAGCTGGTATCGGAGTATGGTGCTTGTCCATACAAGCAAATGATCAACAGATTGTATATTGATCTTAGGTGATAAGAGGGGTAAGGTACATGTGCATCTACTTAGACACGTGCTGGACGGATTCACCATATGTAATAGATAATTTGTCATAAGCATGGTTATACGGTGCTTAAGCCTTAAAGTTGGCTTAGAGCTGTGTAACGTATATAGATGGGCATGAGGATTTAGTATGAGCTAAGATGCATGAAGGTAGTGACAGATGTATTGTCTAGGATTGGGATGTGTGACTTCGTTGGTCAGAATCATGTGTCAGAATGTGGTCAATAGGAATAGTAAGACGAAGGTCTTGGTGTCTTACCCCTAAGGTGAATCATGGAGGTTCACTTTAGTGGATGGGCGCTCGAGGTAAGACCTTGAGTTTGGAAGAGGTAGTGACCGTAAGTAGATCCTGAAGATTTTAGCATAATAAAGGACACATAAGAGCATGAGATATAAATATAGTGTTTCCAAGTGAAGAGTAGTTCTACTTTTAGTTTAGTTGCTTATACATTAGATAAAGAATGACACTAAGGTTATGTGTATGTATGTAGGTTGCCATCTGACACGCACATAAATGGATTGTATGAAATGAGTATAGCATGGAGTCCAGGTAAGTATTATGTTCATACTCTTCTAAAGTTTTCTTAATGATATGAAATAAAAATAAAATGTTTCTCTTTATAATACTTTATGAAATGAAAGGAAATGATATTTTGTGAAAAAACTTGCTAAGTGTTTAAAGGTATATGTATGTGTGACCCTTTTTAGCAACCCCTTTCTAAGCACCCCAAGTATCTAAGTATATGCATGTGATGGATGACTATAGGTAGTATTTATTATCTTTATTTTCATGAAATTAAATGTTAAGGCTCATGCCCTATGCTTTGAGCAATGCTTTAACTATCCCTGAGAAATTGTTTTAAAGTGTCCCTGAGAACTGATGTTTTAAAATGTCCCTGAGAGCCGACGTTTTAAAAGATGTCGTGATAAATGATGTTTTAATCTCATGCTTTTAAATGAATTTTATGAATCAATGGACTGAGAGAATGAAAAGGACTGAAAGGATTGAACTGAAAGGACTGGACTGAATGAATGTTTTAATGTATGAAAATACGTAACGACCATGACTGAATAAAAGGGTACCAAATGATTGAGCAGATTGTAATACCGGGTAAGTAGTACTAGTAGGGCATCCAGTACTGCTTCCAGACTGAAATGAATTACCAACCCGTGGCCACGGGCGGAGTTTAGGGTCCAAAAGAAGACCGCTAACCCCAGCACAAGGGGCGTAACAGTGTGCAACGGCCCATGGAAAGTGATAAGAGAAAATGTATGTATGCTAGACTCTCTAAGAAATGAAGGCAGCGAGGCATGGGGAATTGTTTTATGAAAGAAACTCTTTTTCAATAAAAACCCTACCTCGTAACGTTTTAAACAAATAAATGTCTTATGTATAGTATGTATGGAGTGATGAATGTTTAACTGAAAATCTATGTTATTATATCTTAACTGTATGAAGTAATGTTTATGAGTCATCGACTCATTTTAGTTTTTATGTGTGTCCTCCCAGGAATAAGATGAGCAGAAAGCATCAGGATGGATACGGACCAAAATGAAGAGCACGGAAGCCTAGGCATAACATTTTGTATGAAAGACTTTAATTTATAACGTTTAATGTTTTCTGTTGTAACCCCTTTAAATTAAGTTATTTTATAAACATTGAGTCTTTTGTATCCTGTCATGAAACGAAAAGTTATTTTAAAACGAACTGTAATTCCCGTTTCTTTTCTTAAAATCATTTCTAAAAGTCCCACCACAAGGACGGGCTTTACAAAAGCCCACCCACTCCAAGTCGGCCCTTACCCCCCACGCCACCTGTCTCATTTCTCCCACACTTGGCTTTTTCATCCCTTTCCAAGAGCAAAACCGAGAGAGAGTTAGAGGAAAACATTTTATGGTACTTTGTGTTCTTGAGTTCCAGCCCTTTGTAAGTTTTCTTCCTTGGCTCAAATCTCTTATATTTTGTTAATATTTGAGTCTTGAATGTGTGGGAGAGTGTTGGCTAATTTTATTGGAGCTTTGGAGGATGATTGTTGGTATTTTGGTGTGATGAAGTTCGGTTTTGGGAGTATGATATTAAGCTTGGAAGTTTTTGTTGTGTTGATAAAAAGTTTTGTAAATCTTGGTTCCATGATGTGTTGAAACTATTTGTATGTAATTTTATGGTTTGATTTTTAGCATATTAGGTTTGTATAAATTGGTTTTGCATGATTTACTAAATGATAGAACCAAATCCTTCAAATAAGTTTTGTTTGGTTTGGTTTATTATTTTAGCTTTAGGATCTTGAATCTATGGTAAGAAATCAATTTACACATTTCATAAAAACTTAAACTCACTACATCATAAAAAAATGTCAAAATATCATGATAAGGTCAAATAAAACCAACTCTTTGATGTTCTTGGTCTAATACTTTCCAATCAACTCTACGGACTCCAAAAGGTTTCTCTCCTATTATGTTCATCATTCAAACTAAAGTTATACCATGTTTGACTAAATAACCAAAAATCACAAAATATAACTTAGAACAATTGGTTTGCTTAGACCAAGACTTTGAATGATATTTTTTAAGCCCATGCAAGTCAAAATTTTGAATCGAGTATAAGATTAAGGATCCCAAACTTTGAAGAGTTTTATGTTACTCTTTATTTGAGGTTATTATTTTTATGTGGAGAGCTTTATTTAATATTTAATGTGGAGTTAAGCTAAGAATCTAGTGAATTTATCATTAGACTTTTAATCGAACCCATTGTAGAGGTACTAACAAATTTCGCAGAAGGAATTTTTATAAGGAGTTGAGATTGTAACAACTCAATCCAATGTTATTAGGAATTGAATAAGAACAATTTTATTGGGCCTTAATTATGCTTAATAGACCATTTTGAAATAGTCTACGAGCTATTAATTTATTGAAGTTGGTTAGGAAATTTAGTTAGGCACATTGGCCCAAAAGTTTATTTTAAGATCTATTAAGATTTAGTAAATGGTGCTAATAGGCTTGTGTTTTTTGGAAGCTCAATTGAGGTTCATTGGATTATTTTGAATAGTCCCACGTGTCCAAATTTTATTATGATGAGTTAATGGTTTAATTGGGCATAATAATTGAATTAAAGTTCATTTAATATTTATAGAGCAAGTTGACCCTATTTAACTGGTATTAAGTTAGAGAATTTATTTATAAGCCCATAACTATTTATTAGACGAGTTAAGCGCCTTTTAAAATTTTAGAATGACCCATTAGGGTTATTAAGTGACCTACCCATGAAATCATAGGCAAATCTTAGGATTTGGTTGGACCCCTAAAATGCCCCAACCCATTTATTAGAGTCCAAATAAGGATCCAAGAAAAAAAACACTAGGATCCCAATGGGTGAAGTCCATAAAATGGACCTAAACTCGTGAGACCCGAGGCTGGGTTTGTTTATGAACTCCAAGCCCATGCACGTCTTCATCTTCCGCACTAGGGTTTACGGCAACAATGCCTATATATAAGTATACACATTCATGCACAGTCTCCCTTCTACCACGCACACTGATCACGTGGCAAAAATGTCAAAGAGTAATGTTAGATAAAAATCACAATAGTATATACTTTACACTCACTATATGGCTTCTTCTTATCCTTTTATTTTTTTTCTCACTTTAAAAAATAGATGGCATGAATGAAGCCACATGGTATGTGCAAAATGGATGCTGCAAACAGTAATTTCTATCAATATTTTTCTAATGCCAAAACCACCATCTTCAAACTAGGGTTGCTGCCGCCAGCCACTGTCCAAGCCCCCCTCTCGGTTCCTCCACTCAAGTTCACGGCAATTTTTTCCCCTCCCGTGCCTAGAAACACGGAGGCCAAAGAAGCACCGCAGCCCCATACACGCACGGCAACACTTCAGTATATATCAAGCCCTACCTTGTTGCACCTCCAATTGCCGCCACCCTCAGGTTTCCGTCGACCCATACTCCTCCACCGCAGCACCCGGTCAGGCTGAGAGAAAGGAAACCAACCCACCACCCAGCCTCTCATCACGGTCAAAGAAGCCTCCACGTCTCACGACTTTGCACCCTCACGGCCTCCCCTTAGGCCCCTGTCGCACGAAAGAGAAGCCTCTAAGAAGATCCGCGCCGCTGCACCATGAAACAATCGAGCACTCCACGGCACCGCATGGAAAGTGCACCGCGAAAGCCCCACGTCCAACAGAGAACCCAACGTACCCACGACCCCTGCACCTCCGTAATCTGCCAAACACCGGCTGCATCACCAGCAACCAAACCGAGAACCACCAAAGAGCAGCCCCGCCACACTGCCAACCTTGAATCATTCCCAACCTCTCAGAATACTCTGTTTTATATACCAAAAACAGAGCAACCCAACGTCTCCTCCCTCTGCCACCATGCACCACCAAGCGACACCATTGTGTACAAGCTCCTTTCATCACCCAGAACCTCCCCCGTGACCACGACCGAAAACCACAACAGCCCCTGCTTTTAGGAAACCGAAACAGAGTGATTTTCTCCCTCTTCTGTCCTGCACCGCCTTACACCACCGGGAACCGCCCAGCCACCACATAATTGCCGCACTTAGCACTTCCCATGAGTCCAGCTCCTCCCATGTCGACAGAAGACATCTACACCATGATGAAAGCCCCTGTTAGGTCAAACAAATGAGAAGCTCCGCCGTAGCCACAACAGCTACACCACAAACCACCTCCATCCATCACAAAAGACCCACCAGAGCTCCGACGCCACCCAGCTCCACCCATATCACTGCCAACCCATAATTGCCTCTCCCTCACGTGTTCTCTCTCTCTTGCACATGTGCACGTTAAGGGTGGTCACACTTCTCGGGTTCACTAGGTCGGTACCCTCGTAGTTTGCTACATGATATAATGTTATGTATAAGCTTACGGGGCTGATGGATATGCATGGGTCATGCAAGTAGGGTTGAAGTGCTTAATGGGCTAAGCATGAGTGCATGTTTGGGTAACAAATATGATTAATTAATTTCTTTTTATACATCTAGTTATACAATCAAGTCCTTTATTTTTTCTTGTCAATCCCACTTTCCCTCTTTCAAATTAGTCCCACTCTTTCACATTCCTTAGATAACCTTCACTAAAAATCACAAGAACACAATTCTTTTAGGAAATCAATATCTTCAAAAGAAAAAAATCAAATGCATGAAATGACATTATATTTAACTTCTAATTTGTGTTCATAAATCGTGATATTCCAAATTTATCATTTTATATTGCTTTGCTTTTTTAAGACCAATATAATTTTCCATACTAAAGAAGCAGATTTGTAAATTATTGATGTTTCATATTTTAAGTATAATTAAGCTATAGATAAAAGTTGGAGGAAAAATCCTTGACATACCAAATTGTATGTTGATGGTGTCATGGAGTTTTTGAAGTTTGCATGTGATAATTGTCCTAGTTGTCCATGTGGAAGATGTGGATTGCACATGCTTTTCATGCTCAAGATAGTATGTGATTAGTTGATTAGCAATGGAATTTGTCAATTATAGTATTTGGTATGTCACGGGGGAGAAAAGGGAAGAAATCTTACCATTCTTCTTATACCCAAGGCAACAATGAGCAAACACACGAAGGTTCTAGTGGGATGACAACTATGTTAGACGGTGTTTTCTCTATATTTAATCTTGAAATAGTTGAAGGTGAGCCTAAAATATGTATGAAAGGTAGAGTAAAATATGAAAATCAACAAGGTTCTAGTAAGAGAGTTCATAAATTTTATAATATGTTGAAAGATGTCGATGAGCCACTATATGAAGGGTGTACAAAACACACTAGGTTTAGTGCTAATGTAAGCCCATGAAAAATGAAGTGTTTGAGTGGATGGACTAATACTATATTTACAGAACTGCTTGATTTCATGAATGAGCTACTCTCATCAAGAGCAACGTAGCCTAAAAGTACATACGTGGCCTACAAATACTTAAATAACATGGGGCTTGGATACGAAAAGGTCTTAGTATGTCCTAATGATTGTATGTTATTTTGGAATGACAATGAAAAGCATGTGTGATATGCAGAGTATCAAAGTGGAAGCAGAAAGATTTTGTGGATGAAAGGTTTAAAACCAATAAAAGAAGTCCAATGAAAGTCTTAAGGTGTTTTCTGTTGAAATCCAAATTGCAAAATCTTTTTATGTTGTCGAAGATCTCTTCTAAAATGAAATAGCATGTTATAGGCTGCATAGATGATGGCTAAGGTATATAGCTGATGGTTCAACTTGGGAGGAAGTTTGATTCACAACATTAAGGTTGTGCATTAGACCCCTGTAATGTAGCCCTTGGATTATTTGTGGATGATTTTAATCCTTTTGGTAGCATGAACATTTTCCACAGTATTTGACTGGTTATGTTGAAACATTACAATTTATTTGCTTAAATGTGCATGAAAAGATCAACTTCTATGTTATAATTGATTATATCACGTCCATTTTCATTGACATCTTCCATAAAGATAGATGTATAACTAGGACCTCTAATATTATAATTGAAAAAATTATGAGAGATTGGAGCACCAACCTATGATGTTTGCTCTAGAGAGACATTTACGCTACATCTAGCCTTAATATGGACGATTAATGATTTTCTTGCATATGGTTGTGATTGATTTGGATGGAGTATGAAAGGTCATTTAGCATATCCTTATTGTATGGGTAATACCCGAAATAGATAGTTAAAATATGGAAAAAAAAAAATTCCTATATGTGGCATAGACCATTCTTGCCATGATAACATCGATAGAGAATTGTGGCAAGAGTATTTGATGGTGAACAAGAATAGGAAAATCATTAATCGTCCACATTACGCCACACGTGTATGTTATTTTAGGCGACAATGCTCTTGGTGGGGTGAACTCAGTAAAAAATTCAAGCAATTATGTAAATATACTATTACTCCATCCACCCAAACACTTTATATTCTATAGGGGTATAATAACACTAAATCTAGTGTTTTGTGTACCCTTCATATAGTGGCTCACAACATCTTTTAACATATTATAAAATTCATTAACTCTGTCACTTGAATTTTGTCGATTTTCGTCTTGAACTCCACCTTCTAAGGCTTCTACACCTAGTTCAAGTTCAAGCATAGAGAAAACACCTTGTAACATGGTTGTTATCCTGCTGAAACCTTCATTTTTTGCTCATTATTCTCTTGGGCATCAGTATCATTTTAAAATGTCTTTCCCTTTTCCCTCCCAATGGGCATTCCAAATATTGTAACTTTGACAAATTTCATTACTAATCAAATGACCATATACTATGTTAGGCATGAATAGCATGTGCCATCCACATTTTCTATGTGGGCTACAAATCGACATATTTGCATGACAATTCTCACAGGCAAAGTCCAAAAACTCATTGACACCATCAACATACAATTTTCTATCTAACTTTTGTCCATAGTTTAACTACATTTGAGATATGAAATAAGATTTGAATGGAAATACGAGATCATAAATAACTAAAAAATTTATTTCTTTAGGACAGAAAATGATGTTGAACTTAAAAAAGTGAGTAAAATAAATGATAAATAAGAATCTCAATATTTATGAAATCAAGTTAAACTCAAACATAAAGCCATTTCATGCATTTGATCTTGTTTTCTTCTTTTGAAGATGTTAATTCCCTAAAAGAATTGTGGTCTTGTGATTTTCAGTGAAGGTTAGCTGCGAAATGTTTCTTTAATATTTAGTTCAAATTCTTATCTTTTGGTTGCTATTTGATTGAGTGAATGTCTATATGTTGATACTCTCATTTTTTATTTAAAATCAATTTATGATATCTTAATTTAAAATATATTAATTTTAAGAGAAAGTAAAAAATAAAAGTAAAAAATATTTTTAGCAATTCAAATATAAATTTAATTTAATAATTTTTGTGAGCTTGTCAAAATAGAAAATGTTCACCCACACATACTGGTAACTTCTTGTCATGGTGATTTTGTTCAAATTTGATAACATGTTCTCATGGTGATTTTGTTCATGTTTGGTAACTTGCTAGTTGCTATCATGGTTCTTTTGTTCAAGTTTCGTATCAATCTTCAGAGTTGCTAACTTTTTGTCATGTTGAATTTTGCATGCATCTTAAGTCTTAACTACTTGCTACTGGTTCATATACTTGATAGATTTTATGATGATATTTTGCTGATTTGCTATCTTTGTCCTCTTATGCTATCCCAGTAATACTTATAAGGTATGATATTATTTGGAAGGCTATGACTCTCATGTAAGGCTGTATGAGAATTGTATGAATTATAATAGGCACTCTTAATCTCAGTGAGATCACTAAGATGTCTAGAGCCTTTAGATTCTGATGTTATATCTGATAGTTTATTTTATTTTTCATATTTCTTATATATATTGTGTTAGAGATATCACATTGATTGTTTGAGGCAAATTAAATTTTACATTCTTGTCAAACAACCCTTGACAGTATTATTAAGTAAAAAAATACTTGAGTAATCATGCAAATGATTAAAAATTAGCTTAATGTTTTTTTAATGTATTAGTGTATGCAGTTTGCTAATAACTCACTAAAAAATGAGCAGCACAAAGATTATCCCAAGTGCAGGAGAGTGTCGTATAATAATAAGGAATAAATTCCTATATCGTCTCCTCAGAGAAAATTGCTTAAAATCAAACTCGTGTGAATTGGTAAAAATATTTACAAAGAGAAAATAAAAATAAAAGTGATGATATGTACAATGAATGGAAGAGTGCAATGAAAATAAAAATTTACTAGTCGTGAACCAGATTCATGTTTATTAGATTTGAGTGCAGCGATGAAAAGTAAGAAATTAAAATGCAAGACATTAAATTAAAATTGCTGAAATTAATAAACTGAAATTTAAAAGAGCAAGAAAAATAAATGAAATTAATTTAAATAGTAGGAATTAAAAGATCAAGAAAAATAAATGAATTTAAATGGCTAGTAATTTAAATGACACTTAAAGATTGCAATAATTCATCATAGACTTCAACCTGAAATAAAATAAAAATAAAGCTGGAGAGGGAGGCTATAGGTGAAAGATGAAAGCTCGGCAATAAAAGTGGTCCATTAGGCTCTTAATTGTATTGCCGTACTCTCTCTCTCTTCACCAGAGCTTTCCCAAAAAACCAAAAAAAAATGAAAAAAAACCACACTAAAATACTCTAATCTACTCTACTCTATTGCTCCTAATTCTAAGTATCTTTTATTCTCTAGTTCCTGCTCCTAATCTAATCATCTAATTCCCTAATTCCTAATTCTAATCCTTTGCTTCGACCATTTCGGCCCCATATATAGGTTTCAAATTTCACTGTGTTGCATGCGTCCGTGCCAGATAACATCAAAATAAAGAGTTGCTTTCGGCGTGTCTTCAAGTCGAAACGAAATGGCCAGCTCTCCATGTTCTCGCTTTCGGCATCTTTTTTTATTTCCTTCCGTTGCTTTTCTTTGTTTCCTCGCGTCCGTCCAAACGAAAAGCCGTTTGATTCCAAGTCCGTCTAAACCAAAAAAAGCACTCTTTTCTTTTATTTCTATTTCGTCTTCTTCCCAGCGTGCGCATCATGAGTTTTTATTTTATTTTTTTTCCTTGAGTGGTTCCGTCCAGTGCCTATCCTTTCTTTTTGAATTCCATAGACGTTTTTTTTTAATGGGTAATAGGTCCCGTATGTGATGCCCTCAGTTGAAGAAGGCGCTGCTGCTGCTGCTTCTTCTTCTTCAATCTGCATTGGCTTTCGCTCAGCTTCAGTTGCAAGATGGGCATCCTTGGCTAATCTTGAAAATGACATCTACTTTCTGGTACTTTACAGCTTCTGCAAGAGCCAAACTGATCCAAGTGTTATGAATCCCATGGGCCGGGCCAATAAATAAAAAGTGGTTTAGTGGCCCATGGGCCTAGATAATGTTAGTCAGAATTGACTCATGATCTTAGTTGGAATTAGATCATCTCCTAGTATATGAGAGGGAAGGGGGGTCATTGGGAGTATCTTGAACATTATTGCAGAAAATGTTTGTATTCTTTTTGGGAGGAATTGGGGACCTCGAATACCCCAAAGCGTACCTATTTTCATCTTTTTGTTGTTGTTGTTACTCTCTTTCTTATTTCATCAAATGTCTTGTGTCCATTTTGTGGGCAACCACCTTCCATTTCCATACCATTTCCTTATTACAATACAATGGAAAATAGATAGGTTCATTACAATTGGTATTAGAAAACCATCGATTTTTTATGGGTGCGGTACGATTAAATAACAGCAATTATTGTTGCTGGAAAAGATTTTGGAGAAATTAGAGCATATGAGTGAAATACACGACGAGATGCAATAAAATTTTAAAAGGATGCATGAATATTTGGTGCAATGGAAAGACGAGGAGGATGAAGAAGAAAGTGTAGTAGAGGTGGAAGAGGTAGCTGCGGTGCCCAGGGAATACTGCTTGGTCTGGGAAAACCAAGTTGAGGAGGAGGTCGTAAAAGGGCAACGAAGGTGGAAGAAATCATCCACGCTTCTTCTAATATTCAGAATCCAACTCTGAAATTAATTCATAACCCTAGACTCGTTTGTCACCACCATATACCTCCCCCGATATCCGAACCAACCCAAATAATAGGCCATCGACATCGTCTTTCTGCCCTTAACCTCCAAAAGGAAAACACTACAATATTCTCATTCTTCGATTCTGACCGATGCAAAAAATTCTGTGTGCAAAAGTTAGAGTTAGAAAACCTTTTCAACCTCAACGTACCGGTTCATTAGGATCCTGAGAAAGAACTTCTTGGCATCTCAGATGGGCTGCTTGCAGTGACTAGAACCATGCTCAAGCTTCAAGTGGCATCGGTGCTACCAATGGATGCCTTCATCAAAGTTCAAAACTCGTCTGAGACCAAAAAATCCCATCAACCCACAGTCGATGAGCAGTCCTTGATGCCATCATGGCTTTGTAGGCTCTCAAGGGTGGGAGTGGTAATAGGACATTTCCTCTCATACCACTTCACCATCTCAAAAGGGGCAATAATTGTGCCTCAGTTGTTTGTGAAAATGTCAATTCGAAGGGGTGTTGAAGGTCGATGAACTCTCCCATCTCTTATTCATAGACAGTTTGATTTTCCTAGAATGGGTGAACTCTTGCTTTAAGTGGGTGAATTGGGCATAGATATAAAATTGAGTTCTCGCTCAGAATTGTTGTCTTTGGATGAATCGAGTATATTTAAGGGTTTGAGATTTTGCATGATAGGTGACTTGGCGTTGGGTGTGTGGGGTTTTGTTGGAGAATCGATGATAAAGCAAAGACGTGCAGGGGAATTGGACGAATCTGCTCTTGAGATGGCAGAGGAGGGTAAAAATGTGCTCACCGAGGGCGTAGATTCGGATAGCAAGTCTGCTGTGACTCGTGCGCCACAGCTGAAGAGAAGAGAATTGGATTGGGATGACAACTTCGGATATTTCATAAAATAGAAACCCTTGGCTCTTCAGTTGGTTGATGTTTTGCCCCATAAAATTGTGTTTAGGCCTTTTGCTAGAGGAAGACCAAAGGACGGTGGAGTTGACAATACCTGCCTTTTAAGGCCATTGATAAGTTCATCCCATGCCAACCAAAGGTCCTTGGTGAATCAGTTGGCTCAATGGTAGGACGTGAATTGGAAGCCTTGATTCAGCAAGCGGGGAAATACAAGAAAGAGTATGGGGATTCATTTATTTCTATTGAGCATTTGGTCCTCGGTTTCACCAAAGATCAACGATTTGGGAAGCAATTAATTAGAGATTTTCAAATATCGCTACAAACTTTGAAATCTACAATAGAATTTATTAAGGGATGCCAATCAATGATCGAGCAAGATCCTAAGGGAAAGTATGAAGTCCTGGAAAAATGCGGAAAAGATAGACAGCCATGGTAAGAGAAGGGAAGATTGACCCTGTAATAGGAAGAGGTTACGGTGAAAGGTTTGGGATTCGGGATTCAATTGTCTATGCGGTTGATCTTGAAAATAAGTCCTGGAAGCTATTAGTTGTTGTTGTCATTGTCATTGATGCCAATATTGTTGGAATGTTGTCTGATCACAATGAGGCAAGAGCTATCGGATATGTTGGTGGAGCCTTTGATGTTGAGTTCCTTGTGGAGAATCTGCTTGACCAACTTGTTGGGAATCAGGCTATTTTAGTGAATGTTTATGATGTCACCAACTCCTTTGGTCCCCTGATTATGTATGGTCACCAATATTGAGATGGTAACACCTCTCTTTTATATAGATACCATCAGAAGGCACCTGTGTCATGGATAGCACTCATCACGGCATTTTTGTTCTTCGTGATTGGTTTAATAGGAGGTTATATCTTATATGGTGCAGAAATTAACATTGTTAAAATCGAAGATGAATTCCAGGAAATGGAGGAGTTGAAGGTTGGAGCTAGAAACTGCGATTTCGCAACATCTACAGCTTCTACGACTGTTTCTCATGAAATTAGAACACCCTTGAGTGGCATCCTAGGAATGCTTGCACTACTTTTAGATACAGAGTTGAGTTCAACTCAAAGGGATTATGCTCAAACTACACAAGCCTGTGGGAAGGCACTTATAGCATTAATTAATGAGGTGCTTGACTGGGCAAAAATTGAGGTTGGCAAGTTAGAGCTGGAAACAATCTCATTTGACCTCAGATCAATACTAGATGATGTCCTTTCTTTATTGTTCGAGAAGTCTAGACACAAAGGCATTAAGTTCACCGAACGTGGACATGTACTTGTACCAGATTTTTTTTGGGAGCTGGCTTATATGCACATGGGAATTGGAGTTGGCCATAGGGATGTGAAACCTCAAGATCTTTTGGTTGATCGTGTGTCACTTGATATAAGTTGTTTAGTGAAAATAAACCTTGAGGACAAGGTTTTTTAAATGGGGGATATTTGTTATGAATCCCATTAAATGGGTCAGGACTATAAATAAAAGTGATTTAGTGGCCCAATGGCCTAGATAATGTTAGTTAGAATTGACCCATGGCCTTAGTTGGAATTAGATCATCTCCTAGTATATGAGAGGGAAGGGGGGTCGTTGGGAGTATCTTGAACATTATTGCAGAAAACGTTTGTATTCTCTTTGGGAGGAATTGGGGACCTCGAATAACCCAAGGTGTAGCTATTTTCATCTTTTTTTTTTTTGTTAATCTCTTATTTCATCAGATATCTTGTGTCCATTTTGTGACCCATCACAACAACCACCTTCCATTTCCATACCATTTCCTTATTACAATAGAGTGAAAAATAGCTGGGTTCATTACAATTTGGTATTAGTGCCACTGATTCTTCATGAGTGTGGTACGATTAAATAAAAAGCAATAGTTGTTGTTGGAAAATGTTTTGGAGAAATTAGAGCATATGAGTGAAATACTCGACGGGATGCAACAAAATTCCAAGAAGATGCAGGAATCTCTTGTGCAGTGTCACGACCAGGAGGATGAAGAAGAAGAGGTAGCAGAGACGGAGGATAGCATAGAAGATACAGCAAAAGAGAAAAATAATACAGTAGAAGTGGAAGAGATAATATTATTACCCATGGAAATTACAACCAAAGAAATCACTCTTCTTCGCTTGGATCTCGTGGTGCTAGAGAGCAAGCAAGTAAATAAAACTTTACAAGAGCAGGCATTGCCCAAGGTGAGGCTGACAAAGATCGACATCGAAGGGGTGCTCATAATTAGCAAGGGATGGCGAGCCCACTGGGTGCCTGTGCAGTGTTTGGCAAAAGGTTTATGGGTTATGGTCTCAGGAGTTTGCATTTCAGTTGCTTGAAAAGGGAGGATGGGTCTGTGGTGAACCTGTCGCTTCCCATTGTTTTAACTATTGATAATGAGATCAAGGAGCGAACTAGGTTGTCTCCCAACGTGGGTTTGGAAGCAATGGAGATTTGGTTGGTATTCTCCAACTACAACCACGAGCACAGTGACGTTCCTTCAATGGGGCGCTCCATCCTTCTCGACCTACGAATCCATTTGACAAGGTAGAGGTCAATCCCTTCTCGAAGGGATCTGCTACTCCTGGATCAAAGCCACACAGTCCAACATTGGGATCTGAAACCTTTGCTCTCATAGATCCAAAATTAACTTCACATTTACCTTCAGATTTCCCTCTCCTTGTTTCGTCTGATGTTAAATTTTCTGAGATGGAACCTTTGATCGGGGATGAAGCCAGGAACCAGATCACCAAGATGAACCTCATCAACAGTGGGAAGGTTGGATCTCGTCTGGTTTGGCAACCTCCATGGAAATTCTCTATGGACTCGAATAAAAACTTCGGAGATTCACTTTCAAGAGAGAGTGAATTTGCAAAAGACAAATTGGTTGTGAAAGAGAGTAACAACAAAAAAAGGATGAAAATAGTTACACCTTGGAGTATTTGAGGTCCCCAATTCCTTCTAAAGAGAATACAAACGTTTTCTGCAATAATGTTCAAGATACTCCCAACGGACCCCCTTCCCTCTCATATACTAGGAAATGATCTAATTTCAACTAAGGCCATGGGTTAATTCTAACTAACAATATCTAGGGGCCACTAAACCACTTTTATTTATAGGTCCGACCCATTTAATGGGATTCATAACACTAAGTTTCTCTAGCAGAGATTGTTTCGAGAGAAATTTGATTTGCAGGAACCATTCTTTTCGTGTGCATCCCAATGTCTTTTGCGTCTTCTGCCCCCTTCAAGTCTTCGGGTGCATTCGTCTCTCACCCAACATTCTTTCTTTTAATTTCCTAGTAACCTCCTCCCTTCGACGTCTGTGGTTTGTGCAGCACTGAAGTCTCAATGCATACATACTCCAAGAATCAGGTTTTAGTAGAGCTGAACGTTGATGACTCACGGTATTATAGATTGATATAATTCAAAGTGTATAGAATAAACATGTGTCAGTTTTTCATTGGTTTACAATAGAATTAGTTAGAAGTTAGTTACATTTCACTCTGTATGAATATAGAGCATTCACTTGTAATCATTTTAATAAAAGATGAATACATAAGTTTTCATGGAGTTTCTCTTCTCTTAGTCTGCTCTCTAGTTCATCTCTTGATACTTTGTTACAACTAGAGAGCAAACTAATCAAGAGAAACTCCATGAAAACTAATGTATTCATCTTTTGTTAAATTGATTACAAGTGAATGCTCTGTATTTATACAGAGTGAAATGTAACTAACTTCTAACTAATTCTATTGTAAACCAATGAAAAACTGACACATGTTTATTCTATACACTTTGAATTATATCAATCTATAATAGTCCCCTCAAGATGATGTGTATATATTATGCACATTCATCTTGGACAATGAGGTATTAAATGGCTTAGAACCGAGAGGTTTAGTCATCAAGTCTGCAATTTGATGAATAGAACTAACATGAAGGATAGTTAATGATCCTTCTTGAATTTTCTCTTGGACTAAGTGATGGTCCAATTCGATATGTTTGGTGTGCTCATGGTAAACTGGATTGACTGCATTTGAAGTGCTGCCTGATTATCACAAAACAACAATGCTGGTTGATTGTGTGACTGATGCAAATCATTAAGCAATGCTCGAATCCATGTTATCTCACAAATAGTAAAGGCCATTGACCTATACTCTGCCTCTGCTGATGATCTTGAAACCGTGTGTTACTTCTTTGATTTCCAAGATATCAATGAATTACCAATGAAAACACAATACCCACTAACTAATCTTCTGGTATCCAGACAGCTAGCCCAATCTAAATCCAAGAAGGCTTTTATATGAATGTTTGAAGAACTGGGAAATAACAAACCTTGGCCAGAAGATGATTATAAATACCTCAGAATTCTCATTACTGCTTGGAGGTGTGGTGCTCGAGGATTATCCAAAAATTGGCTCAAATGGTGGATTACAAATGTGATGTCTGGTTTGGTATAAGTAAGATAGATTAATCTTCCAATTAATTTTCTATAACTCAAAATGTCATCAACTACTTCACCCTCATCTTTGGACAATTTAGCATGAGTATCCATAGGAAATAATGCAGGTTTCGCAGCAAGTATACCAAAATCTGCTAACAATTCTAGAGTATATTTTCTTTGAGACAAAGAAATACCCTTTTGTGATCTTGCAATTTCCATTCCAAGAAAGAATTTGGCTGGACCCAAATCTTTCAGCTTGCATTTCATCATTAAAGCTGCTTTGACAGCTTCAATGGCTTCTAAATCACTGCTAGTAAGTAAAATATCATCCACATAAAGTAATAATGCCACAAATGAAGTTGCTTCCTTCTTGGTAAACAAGGAATAATCTGCTTTTGACTGTGAGAATCCAATATCTAGCAAGACAGATTTGAATTTAGAATTCCATTGCCTAGATGCTTGTTTCAAGCCATAAAGGGATCTTTGCAATTTACATACCCTTGTGTCCCCCTTAGGTAGATAACCAGGAGGTGCTTCCATGAACACTTCTTCATCTAAGTCTCCATATAAAAAAGCATTATTGACATCCAAGTGAAAAATATGCCAATTGTGTATAGAAACCAGTGATAAAACACATCTAACAGTCACCATCTTTGCAACAGGTGAGAAAGTTTCAAAAAAATCTAGGCCCTCCTTTTGAATGTATCCTTTGGCTACAAGCCTTACCTTATGTCTTTCAATAGAACCATCTGAATTGTATTTTATTTTATATACCCACTTACAACCTATAGTTTTCTTATTTGGAGGAAGTGGTGTTAGAACCCAAGTGTTATTTGACTCTAGTGCAGATAGTTCTACAAACATGGCATCTCTCCAATGAGTATGCCTAACAACTTGGTGACAGAAAGTTCGTTCTATTTCAGAAGAAATTGCAACAAAGAAAGCTTTATGAGATTGAGATAATTTGGAGTATGAGATAACATCAGAAATGCTATATTTATTACCTGAATTGATGGCAAGAGCTGTAGAAGATGATTGAGAAGCAGAAGTAGCCAGATTACAGTGATAGCTTTGCAAGTAATCAGTGCTTTGTGTTGTCTTGTTGATCTTCTAAGAGAAAGAAAGTGATTTTCATCACTGAGAGATGGTATATTTGTGGTCTTTGTGTTAATATCAGTGGTAGCATTATTGGACTAATTTGAAGAGGATATGCTATTTTCAATGTAATCAAGAACTGATTTTGGAAGAACATTGTCATCTGACTTCGAATGCAAAAATTTAGAACTAATGTCCATATTTGAATTATGAGTTGATGAATCATTTGGTGAAATAAACGGGAAGAATGATTCATGAAAAATTACATCTCTGGAAATAAATTTTTTTTTAAGTTCCAGGTTATACAACTTATATCCTTTTATGCCAAAAGGATAGCCTATAAAAATGCACTTTCTAGCCCTTAGTGATTTCTGTTTTGAGTAATAGTTGATGCATAGCATAAATAACCAAAACTTCTCAAATGATTATATGATGGGACTGAATTATAAAAAACTTCATGTAAAGATTTGTTGTTTAAAACCAAAGATGGAACTTGATTTATAAGATAACATGCAGTCAATATACATTCCCCCAAAAAAATTAAAGGAACATTTGATTGAAACCTTACATTTAGCAAGTGTTGATGTTTTCTCTCGACTACTGAATTCTGTTTAGGTGTTTCTATGCATGACATTTGATGTATAATTCATTTTGAAGTATAAAATTCAATCATTTTGAATTCTAAACCATTGTCACTTCTTATACATTGTATTTTTCTCTCAAATTGTATTTCAACTAGATTGTAAAAATTAGTTAATATGTTTCTGACTTTAGATTTATTTCTCATCAAATAAACCCAAGTAAATCTTGAATGATCATCAACTATAGTAAGAAAGAATCTGGATTAATTATAGGTTGAAATAGAGAAGGGTCCCCATATATCACAATGGACAATATGAAAAGGAAAACTTTCATCATATGAATGAATTTGGAAAGGAAGTCTTTTTTGTTTTGCCAATGGGAAACAGTACAATGATAAAAAATTTTATCTGTAAAATTGATATCAAATACATTCTTGGAAAGGAAAACCAATCTTGATATGGAAGGATGTCCTAGTCTGCTATGCCAGACTTTAGAATTTATCACAGAATTGATGAGATTTGATTTAGGTTGAACCTCATCATCACTAGCACCTGATCTTTGCAATGTGTATAGACCAGGTTTTCTTTTAGCTATCCCAATCATCTATCATGGAGTATGCACCTGAATAAAGCAATAATCAGATGAAAAAATGAACAAGCATTTTCGTGTTGAAGTAAGTTTACTTACAGAAAGTAAATTGTATGAAAAAGATGGTACATAAAGTACATCTTTGAGGATTAAATTTTCTAATATTCGGACTATGCCAGAATGTGTAACAGGTACCTGGTCACTATTGGGTAATTTTACTGAGGTGTTTAGAATCTTTGTAATGGAAGTGAAAAATTCAATTGAATGTACAACATAATCTGTAGCTCCTGTGTCTATAATCCAAGTATTGTGGGACAGTAAAGTGTAAGCTGATGCACTTAAGGAAATACTTGGATTAAATGATATACCTTGAGTGGAATGAGCAGCAGATTTAGAAATGACATTTGCTGCTTGATGATTGGTATTATCATCAGGTTGTGAGTGAATTAAAGATAACAATTTTTTATAATCTTCTTGAGACAAAGGCAATTAGTTAAAGTTTTCAAAGGGATTACTCAAAGGTTGACCCAAAACTTGATTAGCAGATGCTGAAACTTTCCTTTCTATCGACTATTATAGGAATTTTGCTTGAACCCGGGAGGATAGCCATGAATCTTGTAGCATTTGTCCACTGTATGATTGTTCATACCACAATGAGGACAATACAATTTTTCTGTTCTTGTCTGCTGTTTTCCAGAATTGAACTTTCTCATTTCTGTGTTTGAATCTTGCATTTTGCTCATGAAAGCAATAGTATCCACAACACCATTCTTGCTAATTTCTCTTTGCTTTTCTTCTTGAACTACCAATGAAAAAGCTTTGTTTATATATGGTAAAGGATCTAGCATTAGAATTTGCCATCTGATATGGGAAAAACTGTCATTTAAATCCATCAGAAAGTGCATCACATGTTGTTGATCTTGATAGCCCATAAAGATCTTTATTGCACCACAATTGCACTTTTGTAAGGCTCCACATGAACATGTAGGAACTTGATTATAATCCAACAATTCATCCCACAAAGACTTGAATGTTGTATAAGAATCTCGTACAGATAAATCTACTTGCACCAAGACTGACAATTTTTTTTGCAATTGATAGATTCTTGGACCATTACCTTGAGTAAAATGATTCTTTAAATCTAGCCACATATCTCTTGCTGATTTCGTACATATTATGCTACAACCAATTTACTTTGAGATAGAATTGATCAACCAAGAAGGCACCATATTGTTGCATCTTTCCCATAATTCGTATGAATTATCTGTGAAAGTTTGTTGACGAATCAATCCATCCACGAATCTAATCTTGTTCTTTGCTTTGAAGGCCATGACCATGGACCTGCTCCATGTATTATAATTCTCCCCAGTGAGGATGTTTGACACCAGAACTGTTCCAAGTGAATCACCATTCTATAGATAATAATAACTTGGAATATCATCCGTTCTTGAATTAGAAACGGAAGCTGGATTATCACCCATTCTTGAATTAGAAACGGAAGCGCAAGTATTTTACTTCTGATACCATGTAACAAAGTATCGAGAGATGAACTAGAGAGCAGACTAAGAGAAGAGAAACTCCATGAAAACTCATGTATTCATCGTTTATTAAATTGATTACAAGTGAATGCTCTGTATTTATATAGAGTGAAATGTAACTAACTTCTAACTAATTTTATTGTAAACCAATGAAAAACTGACATGTGTTTATTCTATACACTTTGAATTATATCAATCTATGATACAATGTGGTGCAGGTTGGCTGTTGGCGTTGGTTTAGGCAGTTGGCAATGTGGAGGCAATGGGGTAGCTTCGGACAATGGGAAGCACTTCAGTGCTCTGTTTTAGGGTGCTACTAATAGAGGATGGTGTTGCTGTTTGCCCACAGGGAGTTGGTGGCTGAGGCTGTGCATGGAGGTAAGGTGGTGGTGCTGGTATGGCTGTGCATGCTGTGTAGCGTGGATGCCATGAAGGGGAGGCTACGTGAGAGAGTAGCTGCGGTGCTTGAGGAAGGAGCGAACGTGCGCTGTGGAGTGGTGGTGCTTCTAAACGTGCTCTACGGTGCATGCATGGAGTTGTGAGAGTGGTGGACGGTTGTGCAGAGGCGCAGTGCAGTGTGGAAGAGGCCGTGCATGGCTTTATTTATTGCAAAACAATCAAGAACCAAAAAAATAAAATAAAATAAAAATAAAAACAGAAATAAAACTAGACAAAAATGAAGAATAAAATATTAAAAGTGTGTTGTGCATGTGAAAAAACATTATCAAATTAAATCACAGGTATTAAAATTAAGCACAAACGATTCTTTAAACCAATTTAAATCATAACTTGGATTTATACCTCTTAATCATTTTTTTCATCTAAAATAATTAATAAAATAATTAAATAATTAAAAATAGATTGGCTCTAAATGTATAAATTATGCAATAATGCAACTTAATCAGTTAACCATTTATGGCTCCATTTATGAAGACTAAGGACTTTACTCCATATTTTTAGCTTTGAAGTTTAATATACCAAGTTGCATAATTTTTTGTTTTAAAATATTTTTTGATTCATTATTTCATGAGACCATGAGGATGTCCTTTAATTTACCATAGGTCCATATCCATAATATACCTGAGGTCCTAAAGGCTTGATGATGTAACTTTTTATTTTGTTGTTAATTACTTATATTTTCGGGTCATTTTATTTTATTTTGTTATACTTTAATTTGAGAAAAAAAACCACCCATCTCGAGCCGAGTTGACTTGAGCTTGAGCTTGGATTGTTAACAGATTGATTTTCGAGTCGAGCTCGAGTTTACATTTCATGTAAACGAACCAAGCTCGAATGAAATTTTGGGCTTGGCTTGAAAACAAGCTGAACCCAAGGTCGATAGAATTTTAAACGAGCCAAGCTCATACATCACATGCTTGCTCAAGCTCAACTCAAATACAGCCCTAGCAATAGCTTGTAGTGGATCATCTATCATTTGTGGAGCCTGCCCAATCCGAGTCACAAAAGTCATTCAAGCTAAGTGTATGCCATGATTGAGAGAACCTTTAAGGTCTCTAAGGACTCTCTTAGCAGCTGTCCAGAGAGTAGTTGTAGGGGAATGCATGAATTGGCACAAATGGTTTATTAAGAATGCTATTTTTGGTCATGTTAAGGTGCAATATTGCAATGCACCTACAATCGTCCTATACTCATTACATCATCAAAAGGTTCTCCATCAGCTTGAGAGAGTTTGGAATTAGAGATAACGGGAGAGAAATAAGGCTTTGCCCTAGCCATTCTGGCTCTATTGAGAGATTCAAAACGTATTTAGCTTGATTAAAATGAAAACTATTATTGTCATGAAGCACTTGAATGCCAAGGAAGAAAGATAAGAAGCCAAGATCCTTCATTGAAAATTGTTGGTTGAGATGCTAAATAAACTGTTGAATGTGTTGTAAATGTATTCCTGTGATGATAATATCATCAACATACATAAGTACAAAAATGTGAATTGAGTTGAAGTGGAGGTGAAGAGTGAATGATCCCCTTGAGATTCATTGAAGCCAAGAGTATTGAAAGGCTTGTTTAAGGCCAAAGATGGACTTTTTAAGCTTGCATACATGATCAGGAAATTGGTAATTTTCAAAGCTTGGTGGTTGCTCCATGAAGACTTCCTCATTTAATTGACCATAGAGGAAAGCATTTGAGACAACTAATTGATGAATTGGCCATTGGTGATAGATTGCAAGAGCGAAAACCATGCGAATGGTGTCTAGTTTAATGACTGGACTGAAGGTTTAAGTGTAGTCAATACCATCTTTTTTCTCATATCCTTTGGCGACGAGCCTAGCCTTATATTTGTCTAGAGAACCATTTAACTTTTGCTTAACTTTAAACACCCATTTGAAGCTTATGACATGTTGCTTTGAAAATCTTGGACATAAGGCTCAGGTGTTATTGACTTGTAATGCAGTGAACTTAGAGTTTATGGTAGAAAGCCACTCAGGGGACTTGGAAGCTTGTTTGAAGGTTTTGGGTTCAAAAGGCAACAATGGAGCGTGCAGTGTTATGATGGTATACTTGCTGGAATAATACAATTGATATAATAGAAATGATATAGGCCTAGAGGTTTTAGCTTGTGCTGAGGTAAGCATTGGATGAGGAGGTTGAGTAGATGGTGCAGGAGGTAGTGGAGATGGGGTAGCAGGATTAGATTGAGAGGCTGAAGAGGTACTATAGGAGAGATATCGGAGATAATAGATGTTGTAGAGGAAGGAAAAGATAATAAAGGAGGAGAAATGATAAGTGCATTACTTGAGGAAGATTCTGTATCTGTTCTAGATGAGAGAATAGTTGAATCTCGAGCTGGAAAAGAATTTTTTTAAAAACATTACATGCCAGGAAATAAAGACTCAATTGGTTGAAGTGTACCTGTAGCCTTTTTGATTTGGATTGTAGCCAATGAAAATGCATCGTTTGGTTCAAAAATCTAACTTGTGCTTATTTTAAGGTATGAGCAAAGGGAAGTAAGCACATCCAAAGATTCAAAGAGAGGTATAATTAAGATCATTGTTTAGCAATTTGGTGTACAGAGAAGTGAAGTTCAAGAGAGGAGTGGGGAGCCTATTGATCAAGTAAACCAATGTGAGAAAGGAATCAACCCAGTAAGATTTTGTAAGACCAGAGGTGGTTAAGAGTGCTAAGCCTATCTCCACAATATGTCTATGCTTGTACTCTACTACACCATTTTGTTGTGTAGTGTGTGGGCAAGAGAATCTATGTAGAATCCCATGAGTTTCAAGTGAAGCAGTGATATGCTAGTTTGCTCCACTATCTGCAAACCAAGAATGAGTTTCTTCAAAATGAGTATTTGTTTGGGAAACCATGGTAGCTAGCGGGTGAGGAGGGTGTCGTCCTTGAAAAGAGTAATCTATCATGTGAAAACAATCAAGAGCTTGATGGTTATTTATGTCACAACTCTGACAAGGGGTATGATTGTTGTTTTGAAAGATGAAGCTAGATTTGGCTATACGAGCTTGACTGTGGGTGTTGTGGCAAGGCTACTTGGTTGATTGCTTTTGAGGGAAAGATTTTGAAGAGCCATTTTGTCAAAATTTGTGAGGATTGAAGTTCTTGTTGCCTTTGTTGCTAAAAAAAGCAAATTTACTAGATTTGAGTGGAATATTTNAAAAAAAAAAAAAAAAAAAGAAGTAACAAAAGGGGTATAGGATGGATGTAGACCACTAATGATGAAGGAAATCAAATCTTCATCATCCACAGGGTTGCCAACAGCCGCAAGTTGATCCTTTTTGAGTGCTTGGTGTTGTCGCATGACTTGTAATCCTATTTGAGTGCTTGAAGTTGTCTTTTTAGATGAGTGACTCGAGACCTGGAATGAGAGGCAAACTGAAAAGCCAAGGAAATCCATACTTGGCATGAGACATTGAGTCCATTGTGGAAAAGACACTCTCTTTTAGAGTTGCATTAATCCATCTCAGAAGGTATTGATCTTTCTTATTCCAGAGAAGATTCAAAGAGGGTGTAGACCTTTCTTGAAAAGAAAGAAATTTTTAGAACATGGCTCGGAGCCATCTACAATGCCTTTAAGATCTTGGTTTCTTAACACTGGTAGGAATTGTGAAAGGCTTAATAGGTAGTTGTTGTCTTGTTTAATAGAAATGAGTTGAGTGAGATTAGGAATGCGAAAGGAAGCAATGTTGGAGGTATCTGACATGATGAATAGTGGTGTTAGCCTTAGTGGCTCTGGATACCATATAAAATAATAAGATTACAGAGAAGAGTTGGAAAAAAAACCTATATGTTTTATTTCATCTTTACATATCCTTATATACACGTCTTGTACTGTAACGGCTAAGTAAATACTAGATTACAATATGAAAGCAATGAATGAAAGATGCAAAATCTTCTCCCAGAAATCGTGACTATGTCACAATTGGTGTAGCTCGTGATTACAGCAGTGCCAACTTGGTCTTGAGTGGCAGATTTCTTCTTCTTCTTGTCTAGCGTGATTGCAGCAAAATAATTAACAATAGAAACATTATTAAATAATCAGAATTTTAAAACTATGAACCATGATTATAAACATAAAAGAGATCAATTAAGACCTAGATGACTCATCCATGCATGGCAGCGCACTATAACACTCTATCAGTTAGACACTTCATGATGAGCATAATAATCCTTTCTACATCCTTTATCTAACTTGCATGTACAATCCTCGACAAGTTCCAAACAATTCTTTGTGAACACAATATATATTAGCCATGTCGAGAAGATGAGAAACTACTATATGTTCAATACTAGGCCCTACACCATGCATTTGTAATAGGTGGCTCCTGATTAGTGTTATTAGTTGCCTATACTTGCACATCGTCCTCAAGTGCACCATGCATCTTCCTTGCCAGCAATCGGCCGGTAGCACCTTTTGTAATTCAATAGGGTGTGATCACCAAATGGTGTACCTCTTGGAATGACACCCTCTCCATGGTGATGGTTCTCATATGAGTGATGGTTAAGGAAGCATCAAAAGACACAACCTTTTGATTTAGTCAAAAGGTTGTGACACTTCTTAAGGTTGTGTTATTTGCCAACCATAATAGTTGTGTCATTTACCAATCGGTGCATAATGGCCTATAAATAGGGGTCATTAGTGCACAATTGCACTCACTCAATTCCCTTTGTCTATCACTAACTTGTTGAATAAATATCCTCATGAGAGTGTCATCATATTGCCAAAATTTTATTTCTCTTTGTTCTTCATAATTCTATAGTGGTATCAAGAGCCTGGTCATGTCAGAGGGAATGTTTTTGCACATTGAGAAGACGATAAATAGACAAGTGCTTGGTTTGGCAACCACACTTGCATATTATAGTCATTCCAGAGGCTTTCAAATCCAAGATAGCAACTTTTTCAAATCACAGTGGGAGGCCTAGAGTATACAAGGAATCTTCAAAATCTTGTAAGTTGTTATTATTTTGAAGAAATTTATTGAAACATAAAAAAATAATACATTTTCTAATTTTTCAACACCAATTGTCACTGTTTTGGGGAGTTGTCGAGGTTCCTCACCACTATCGGAGTTCATGGACGTCGGAAGTCTCAACGCTGGTCACCATCTTGTCGGATGGAAGTGAAGATAGAAGCTTCACAGAATCTGAAAACACCCAACGCGGGGAAGAAGAAGACCCTAGGCTAAACAATACCATTTTGTCCAACTATCATAAGTTTTCAAATCAGCAAGGGCTAAACGAGATGTCTTTCAGCCTAAAGAAGTGACAAACGACAGTGTTGTTTTGGTTGATCCTTTGAAACCAAACTCTTCAAATGGTGTCGTTCCAACCCTTTCAGCCTAGCCGCAAGCTAATCCCCAAGCTGAGCCACTGACTCAGTTGTTGACCAAGCCACTGACCGAGCCGCTATTCGCCAATTTTCTTCTTGCTCAAATCTCTTATATTTTGTTAATCTTTAAGTCTTGAATGTGTGGGAGAGTGTTGGTTAATTTTATTGGAGGTGTGGAGGTTGATTGTTGGTATTTTTGTGTGATGAAGTTCAGTTTCAGGAGTATGATATTAAGCTTGGAAGTTTTTGTTGTGTTGATTAAAAGTTTTGTAAATCTCGGTTCCATGATGTATTGAAACGATTTTTATGTAAATTTATGGTTTGATTTATAGCATATTAGGTTTGCATAAATTGGTTTTGCATGATTTACAAAATGATAGAACCAAATCCTTCAAATGAGTTTTGTTTGGTTTAGTTTATTATTTTAGCTTTAGGATCTTGAATCTATGGTAAGACATTAATTTACACATTTCATAAAAACTTAAACTCACTACATCATGAAAAATGTCAAAACATCATGACAAGATCAAAGAAAACCAACTCTTAATATTATTGGTCTAGTATTTTCCAATCAACTCCACGGACTCCAAAAGGTACTCTCCTAATATGTTCATCATTCAAACTTAAGTTATAGCATGTTTGACTAAACAACAAAAAATCATAAAATACAATATAGAACAATTGGTTTGCATAGATCAAGATTTTGAATGATATTTTTTAAGCACATGCAAGTCAAAATTTTGAATCTAATATAAGATTGTTAGGTTTGGATGTTGTGAAAATTTTTAGTTTGAGATAAAAGTTAAAAATTGAATAAAATATTATTTTTAAATATTATTATTGTTTTGGAATTTGACAAAGTTGAATTGACATTTAAAAAAATTGAATTTTTATTATATTTTATGTGAAATTTTGAAAAAGTCGTAATAATGAGATAAAATGATATGAGAATTTTGTGTTTAAAAAAACTTCAAAAGCTAACCTAAGGATCCTGAACTTTGAAGAGTTTTATGTTGCTATTTATTTGAGGTTATTATTTTTACGTGGAGAGTTTTATTTAATATTCTATGTGGAGTTAAGCTAAGAATTTGAGTGAATTTATCCTTAGACTTGCAGTCAAACTCATTGAGAGGTACTAGCAAATTTTGAAGATGAAATGTTTATAAGGATTTGAGATTGTAACAACCCAATTTAATGTTATTATGAATTGAATAAAAATAATTTTATTGGGCCTAAGTTATGTTCAATAGGCCATTTTAGAATCATCCACGAGCTATAACTTATTGAAGTTGGTTAGAAAATTTAGTTAGATGCATTGAACCAAAAGTTTATTTTAAGATCTATTAAGGTTTAGTAAGTGGTGTTAATAGGCTTATGTATTTCGGAAGCCCAATTGAGGTTCATTGGATTATTTTGAATAGCCCGCGTGCGCAAATTTTATTATGATGAGTTAATGGTTTAATTTGGTCCAATAATTGAATTAAAGTTTATTTAATATTTATGGATCAAGTTGACTCTATTTAATTGGTATCAAGCTAAATAATTTATTTATAAGCCTATAAGTATTTATTAGACGAGTTAGACCATTTTAGAATTTTAAATATCCCCGTTAGGGTTATTAATTGACCTAACCCATGTAATCATAGGCAAATCCTAGGATTTAGTTGGTGTCGATTTAGTTGGACACCAAAAATGTCCCAACCCATTTATGAGAACCCAAATAAAGATCCAAGAAAAAAACACTAGGATCCAATGGGTCAAGTGCATAAAATGGACCCAAACTCATGAGACCTGAGGCTGGGTTTGTTTATGAACTCCAAGCCCACGCACGTCTTCATCTTCCCCACTAGGGTTCACGGCAACAATACCTATATATACACAGAAGTATACACATTCATGAACTGCTCTCCCTTCTACCAAGCACACGGATCACACGGCAAAAATGGTCAGTTCCTCCACTCAAGCTCACTGCAATTTTTTTCCCCCTCCCGAGCGTAGAAACACGAAGCCCACAGGAGCACCACAGCCCCATACAGGCACGACAACAATTCGGTAGATATCAAGCCCTACCTTGCTGCACTTCCACAAGCCGCCAGCCCCACGTTTCCGTCGAACCATGCTCCTGCACCGCAGCACCAGGTCAGGCCGAGAGAAAGTTAACCAACCCACGACCCAGCCTCTCATCACGGCCAAAGAAGCCCCCACGTCTCACGACTTTGCACCCTCACGGCCCCCCTCAGTCCCCCTGTCGCATGAAACAGCAGCCTCCAAGAAGACCCACGTCGCCGCACGATGAGACAATCGAGCACTCCACGGCACAGCATGGAAAGTGCGCCGCGAAAGCCCCACGTCCAACCGAGAACCCAACGTGCCCACGACCCCTGCACCACCGTAATCTGCCAAGCAAAGGTTGCATCACCTGCAACCAAACCGAGAACCACCATAGAGCAACCCCGCTGCACTGCCAGCCGCGAGTCATCCCCAACCTCTCAGAATACTCTATTTTCTATAACAAAAACAGAGCAACCCAAACGTCTCCTCCTTCTGACACCATGCACCACCAAGCGACACCATCGTGTGCAAGCTCCTTTCACCACCCAGAACCTCCCCCGTGACCACCACCGAAAACCACAACAGCCCCTGTTTTTAGGAAACCGAAACAGAGTGACCTTTCTCGCTCCTCTGTCCTGCACCGCCTTACACCACCGAGAACCGCCCAACCACCACATTAACCGCCGCAATTGGCGCGTCTAATGAGTCCAGCTTCTACCATGTCGACGGACGATATCTACACCGTGATGAAAGCCCTTGTTAGTTCAATCAAATGAGATGCTCCGCCGTAGCCACAACAGCTCCACCACAAACCGCCTCCCTCCACCACCAAAGACCCACCATGGCTCTGACGCCACCCAGCTCCACCCACAGTCACGGCTAGCCCCTCCTTTCTCTCAGTGAAGCTCTTTCTCTCTCTCCCTCGGTAAGCCTCTCTCTCTCTCTCTCTCTGTAATTGCCTCTCTCATGCACACGTGCTCGTTAAGGGTGCTCACACTTCTCGGGTTTGCTAGGTCAGTACACTTGTAGTTTGCTACGATATAATGTTACGTATAAGCTTGCGGGGTTGATGTATATGCATGGGTCATATATGCAAGTAGGGTTGAAGTGCTTAGAGCATCTCCATCAGAGTCTCCATAGCCCACATATTTTTATAATTTGGAGATGAATTTAGAATTTTCATGAAAAACTCATTCCCATTGTATTTCCCATTTTATGGTTTAATTATATAGGATCTACAGTCTTCCCCATATACGGGGAACGATTGTAACTCCCCATCGCATTCATTGCTCTTCCATCCCGCGTTCTTCTTTCTCAGCACAACCCACCCCTCGAAACACCAACGATCGCAGCCCCAAATCTATCGACAAATTTGTAAGTTTTGCTTTCAATTTATTGAAGATTTTGATGCTTCGATTTCGCAACACCAAGATTCACAGCTCATCTCCCTCATTTTCGAAATTTTTTTGATTTGCATACCCCAAATGCTTCCCTGTTTCTCTTTTGAAAATTTTCTTCCTCCCGAGGTCATGATCAAGGCAAGTATGCCATGGATGATCTGCGTGGGCGAGTTCTTCGTTGTTTGGTTTTCAAGAAAATTTAACATGCAATTTGTTTGGCTGCCAAGAAAATCTTACATGCGATTGGTTCAATTTATCATATTTTTTGTCGCTCTCTGGTTTAGTTATTCTCATTTTGAGACTGAATTTGAGGATATCAATTCTCATTTCAGCTACTGTCATTGATTTGTTGTTGTTATTTATCACTGTGTTGAGTTGGATGGAGGATATGAACTTGGATGGAAGAGATAAATGATATTATGTGTGATAAATTTGCTTCATTCAATTGATTTTTAGATTTGTATAGTTGTTGATTTAGTTTTATCGCCTGAGTTTTGATTTCAGTAATGAGGTTTTGGAGTTGTGACCAAATATTTTAATGATAAAAATTTATTGATTCATCAATCTGCTTTGGACTGGTGTTGCCAAATTGTGGATGCACTTGGCCATTCGAATAACTAGGCATGTTTTTTTGTTTTTCCTGTCTAAAACCAGACAGAGGGAGGACAGCCGATAGGGGTACTACTACTGTCTTGTGTTTATATTTGTTTTAATTGGTTCATTTTCTGTGCTTGATATTCACAACAAAAGAAAGGAATAAGAAAAAAAAATTGAATTTTGAAGAGAGTTGATTATATTGTGACATTTGGGTAAGTTTTGAAGTGAGGGTATGTTTTTGTATGGTTTTGTTTTGGGTTGAGGATGAATGGGTCTTATAAGTATAATTTCATTGGTGTAAAAATGTCAATTTTGGTTGGTTCACATAGCCCATGGTATTTTGAGAAATGTATACTCAGCTAGAGATAGAAATGTATACTCATGATATCCAAAAAAAATATAAATTTAGGTTCCTTAAAATTATTATGTTTCATTGCAATTTCCATGGTTAATTTGTTTTGTGTTGTTGGGTTTCTTTACAGTGTTTCGTCTCTCTCGGGGGAGAGGGGCTGTTATTAAGCTGTGATGATGGTGTTGTAGTGCATGTTAATTTACAAGTGTTAATAGGGCCCCATCGATATGGCGGGGTAATCCTCACCCCGAATTGCCATATTGCAGTTTGTGGTACTTTCCACAAAAGGTAATGGACGTTTGGGTGGGGTTTTGTGCCATTTGATGTGAATGGCTCCTTTCTTACGCATATTATCAATATTTTCACCATTCTGAACTCCAGTTAAGTCTTTATTTTCAGAATTTAATGGGAAATCCAATGGGAATGCTCTTATTTAGCATTATTTTGATTCGCATGCTGTTTGGTTGTTATTTGGTTGTGTTATTTTATGCTAGAAAAGTAATGTGTAACTTCAACCTCCTCGGCTATGATGATGACAAACCGTAATGGGGATATCAGGGGAGGCACGATAATACGGAGTACGGCTCGTAAGACTCTACCTCATTTAGAATATAGAGAAATAGGGGACGGCTCATCCAAAATCTCCTTCTAAATAGATTCGAGGGATATACTGGATTTTTTACAAAATAATCGCGAAAAAAGCGCTCGTGCCCTTGAATATGATCACACCGAATGAACTTACGGTGATGACGATTGCCACGATGCCTCGATGACTGTCCTTCGACCTCATCATTAAGAACAACATCCAACTCATCTTCAGAGGACAAGTATGTGAACAATTTGCGAAAAAATGTACGAGCCATTTGATGAAGGGAGTGGGATATCAGGGGAGACACAAGAATTTTGGTTCTTTAGATCAAATGATACTTGAGTTTGTGAGAATGTGAGTGTAAGCAAGAGGAAAAAGTTACCATTACATATAAGACAAAAAATGTTACTGTTTGAGAGAAGAAAAAAAAAAGTTACTGTTGGAGAAAATACAAAAAATATTACCGTTGGTGACAGGAGTTGAAAATGTTAACATTACAGATAGGAGTTCAAAATGTTACAGTTAGAAAATGCACATATTAAAAAAATTACTATTTTTATAATACGGATTTCGGTTTGAAAAATAATACTGTATTCGGTAGTCAAAATCGTATAAATATTTAGTAGAATGTGATATTTGAAAAGAAGATAATAAGACGAAAGAGTTAGTAGTTAAGATTGTGAATGGAAGTGAGAGAAAAAATAATAAAAAAAGAATAGAGAAATATTATTTAATAAAATAGAGATAGGGATGGGGAATGAGATGTAGAAAGTTTTTGAAAGATGAGAAAAATTTATGGAAAAGTTTTAAGGAATGTACTTTTCAGTTAAATTATGGAGAATCCAATCCGGATGCTCTTAATGGGCTAAGCATGAGTGCATGTTTGGGTAAAAAATATGATTAATTAATTTCTTTTTATACATCTAGTTATACAATCAAATCCTTTATTTTTTCTTGTCAATCCCACTTTCCCTCTTTCAAATTAGTCCCACTCTTTCATATTCCTTAGATAACCTTCACTAAAAATCACAAGAACACAATTCTTTTAGGAAATCAATATATTCAAAAGAAAAAAAAATCAAATACATGAAATGACATTATATTTAACTTCTAATTTGAGTTCATAAATCGTGATATTCCAAATTTATCCTTTTATATTGCTTTGCTTTTTTAAGACCAATATAATTTTCCATACTGAAGAAGCAGATTTGTAAGTTATTGATGTTTCATATTTTAAGTATAATTAAGCTATAGATAAAAGTTGGAGGAAAATTCCTTGACATACCAAATTGTATGTCGATGGTGTCATGGAGTTTTTGAAGTTTGCATGTGATAGTTGTCCTAGTTGCTCATGTGGAAGATGTGGATTGCACATGCTGTTCATGCTCAAGATAGTATGTTATTAGTTGATTAGCAATGAAGTTTGTCAATTATAGTATTTGGTATATCATGGGGGAGAAAAGGGAAGAAATCTTACCATTCTTCTTATACCCAAGGCAACAATGAGCAAATACATGAAGGCTCTAGTGGGATGACAACTATGTTAGGCGGTATTTTCTCTATATTTAATCTTGAAATAGTTGAAGGTGAGCCTAAAATAGGTATGAAAGGTAAAGCAAAATATGAAAATCAACAAGGTTCTAGCGAGAGAGTTAATAAATTTTATAATATGTTGAAAGATGCTGATGAGCCACTATATAAAAGGTGTACAAAACACACTAGGTTTAGTGCTAATGTACACCCATAAAAAATGAAGTGTTTGAGTGGATGGAGTAATACTATATTTACAGAACTGCTTAATTTCATGAATGAGCTACTCTCATCAGGAGCAATGTTGCCTAAAAGTACATACGTGGCTTACAAATACTTAAATAGCATGGGGCTTGGATACGAAAAGGTCTTAGTATGTCCTAATGGTTGTATGTTATTTTGGAAGGACAATGAAAAGCATGTGTGGTATGCAGAGTGTCAAAGTGGAAGCAGAAAGATTGTGTGGATGAAAGGTTTAAAAGCAGTAAAAGAAGTCCAATGAAAGTCTCAAGGTGGTTTCTGTTGAAATCCAAATTGCAAGGGCTTTTTATGTTGTTGAAGATCTCTTCTAAAATGAAATAACATGTTATAGGCTGCATAGATGATGGCTAAGGCATCCAGCTGATGGTTCAACTTGGGAGGAAGTTTGATTCACAACATTATGGTTGTGCATTAGACCCCCGTAATGTAGCCCTTGGATTATCTGTGGATGATTTTATTCCTTTTGGTAACATGAACATTTTCCACAGTATTTGACTGGTTATATTGAAACATTACAATTAATTTGCTTAGATGTGCATGAGAACATTAACTTTTATGTTATAATGATTATATCGGGTCCATTTTCATTGACATCTTCCATAAAGATATATGTATATCTAGGACCTCTAATATTATAATTGAAAAAATTATGAGAGGTTGGAGTACCAATCTATGATGTTTGCTCTAGAGAGATATTTACGATGCATGTAGCCTTAATATGGACGAATGATTTTCTTGCATATGGTGGTGATTTATTTGGATGGAGTATGAAAGGTCATTTAGCATATCCTTATTGTATGGGTAATACCCGAGATAGATGGTTAAAATATGGAAAAAAAAAATTCCCATATGTGGCATAGACCATTCTTGCCATGATAACATCGATAGAGAATTGTGGCAAGAGTATTTGATGGTGAACAAGAAATGGATCCTCCACTTATTATGACAACGGACGACATTATGAAATAACTAGATGATGAAGGTTGTAATGTTAGAAGTAATGGTAAAATAAATAGATTTGTTAAGCTAGTTGTTGTTGGGCAACCCATAGAAAAAACGTTGAATTTTCTTTAGTTTGCTTTATTGGAAATATAATTTATTGCATCATAATCTTAATGTAATGCACATTGAGAATAATGTGGTAGATCATATTGTTAGCACATTGTTAGAAAGAGTCAAAAGATGACCTACATGCATGCCTTGACTTACAGAAGATGGGTTTGAGACTAGAACTTATCTTGTTCTTAAAGTTACAAATAAGGCATATTTGCGTTTAGCTTGTTTCATAATGAGTAACAAAAAGAAAGATGACTTGTTGAAGTTTATAAAAAATATAAAAGTGTCAGATGGTTATATTTCAAATGTTTCATGTTGTATCAAATTTCGAGTTCGACAACGTACTATAGTGGGCATGAAAAGTCATGATAGTTATATACTAATGCAACAGTTTAATCAATTGCACTTTGTGGGTCATTATCTAAGAAGGTTATGGAACTTTTAATTAAGCTAATTGATTCTTCAAGGGAATTTGTTCGAAAATATTTTGGTTTGAATATTTTGATATATTGGAATCTAAAGTACTCTACCTATTGTGTCAATTAGAAATGATCTCTTCACCATCATTTTTCACGATTATGGTTCACTTCACTATATATTTAGTTGCAGAATGCAAGCTTGGAGGATTGGCTAATTATCGATGGATGTATCCTTTTTTTTTTGATAAAATGGATCATCACCCTTCATTAAGATAGGACTTACAAAGATGACTTGAAAACAAGTCAATTACAGTCGTTAATAGCTTCCCAATACACTTTCGTAACTGACATGATCTAATCCAGACGACAAATCTCTAAAAACCTACGTCTTAGAGAAATACCACTTTTGTCGATTGTAACACCCCGTATTTTAGTGTATTTTAATGAATGATTATTTTAATTAATTTAATGATTGATTCTCTAGTTTTAGTATTTTGGGAGTTTTAAAATATTATTTTATAATATTTTAAGTTGTGAAAATATTTTATTGGGCTTTCTTCTTATTAATTATTATTTCAGATTTAAATTGATCTTTGATTTAAATTGGTTCGTTTATGGGTTTTAAATTTATTGTTGTTTTATTTAAAGCATTTCACTGTGTTTGATTAATTTTAATTAGTGTTATGCAATTTAATTGCCTTTTATTTTAAAGTATGTTATTGTTGGGGTTTAATATTTTATTTTAATTAGTTTTGAGTTTATTTTGTTTTATTTAATTGACTGGTTTAAAAATAATATTTTGAGGATCAGTTGTGACTCGAAAGTGGTGAGGATTGGACCTCATTTCTTTTCCCCATCTTTTCTTTTCCTATTTCCTTTTTTCTCTTCCTTTTCTTTTTTTTTCTTCTTTTTTTCTCTCCTCCCGTTCGGCCAGCCTCTCCCGCGCCTCTCTCTCTCTTCTCTCTCTCCTCTCTCACGTGCAAATCGGGTTTGGCCTTGCTGTCACCGTTGCCGGCCGCCGTGGTCGACACCGCCGATGCCGTTCGGTTCCCCAGCCACCGGCGACCTCACCCATAAGTTTTCAGGCCGCCTAACTCCGCCGTTAGCTGCCGTGAGCCGTGCGAAGCCGTAGGCTTCTCCTCGCAGTTCAGCCGCCGTCCGGCCACCATTGGCCACCATTTCTTCACCACTTCTTCACCGGCCCAATACCAAGCTTTTCCATCCAAACCCAGCCCCGATCCGTCGCCGGAGCCGCCCATGCGAGCTCCACTTCCGATTTGCTATTCTCAGCCTTAAACCACCATTTCGGCCGCCACCCACGGCCAACTTTCACTACCATTAGCTTCACCTACCTCAATAGGCCCTACCCTATCAATTTCAAGTCTTCGTTTGACTCCGTGAAAATTTGGGTTTATAGTGTATTCGGCCACAGTGTTTTTACACTGTGGAGTTGCTGATTTGGTGCTTCCAGTTCCTCCGTGATCCTCCTAAAATTATTATCAAGCGCTGTAAGTATTTCTCCAAAAGACTTTTAAGACTTTAATATATTTTTGCACTAACTTGTTTTATAAACTGTGAATTGGTTATCTGGTTGTGTTGATAACTATTGGTTGTTGATTTCATGGCATTGTGCACGCATGCGTGGGTGTGTGTGTGTTTTAAGGAATTATATTTAAGGCTTTTTGGGTGCGTGTGTATCACCCCAAAGTCGAGATGAGATATTGTCTCGGTGGAGCTCCTCTGGACACTCGGGAGCGGAATATACTGAGTGTCGTCCCCTGGGGCTTTTGCCCGGGACTTGGACGGGATGGTAGCGCTCTCGATCTAACTCCGTGACTCCTCGGGCTGGCGGGGGTCAGAGGATGCCTGGCTATATACGCGATGGGTGCG
>QEOT01004323.1:204794-218865 GCA_003123785.1 Pterocarya stenoptera
GATGCAGGTTTTGATGAGGCTGAGCCCGAGGATGCGGCTCCGCCTGAGGAGTAGGGACATGGCTATTTTTGTGTTGAAGATCATTTCTGCTTTTGTTATTTGTATTTTATTTGACTTGATGTTGTTTTGTAAACAAAATTGTATTATGTTGACATGTGGATTTTCAGTACTCTGATATTGTATTAAACTCTGGTACTTAGTTATTTGACTTAACTGTTCCGCTGCGTATTTTATTGTACACGTGTTGCATTGCACACACTCAGCACATGTCGATGGGGTGCGTGACCGTGTTGTCATCATCCCGGGTGTCTCGATTTCCGTGTGTGTCCGTACATGGAAGTTGGGGGCGCCACATCCATAACAGAAGTTACAAAGCCCCCATACCCTAACTAAGCAGGGTAGAGTTCACCAAACTCCACCAGATCCATCAATGCGGAGGGGGGGACCACTACACCCTTCGAACCTTATTCCAAAGGCACAACTTTTTTGAATTTTTATTATTCTAGAAACAACAATACCCAAAGAAAATTACATAAAGAAAAGACTACATAAAAGAGGCTACTGAGGCGCGTGCATAACACAGTAGTAGATCGCATAAGCAGTGCACAAAAGGGGTTGCTATGGCGCATGCACCCCGGGTATGAAACCGACGGACGATCTTGGAAGCACCAGGCTCACAAAATCCAGGAACGTCGCACGTGGCATTGGCAGAGGGCTTGTTAAACCCCCACGTAAAATCGCCTCTAAAGTTACACCTTAGCTATATGCACACATATCGCTCAAGCGGAGTGTCGAGCGGAGTTCTCGGGTTGCAGACTCGCTCGAGCGGACTGTCGAGAGAGTTTCGAGCGGAGCTCTTGAGTTGTATTCGCTCGAGCGGAGTCGAGCGGAGTGTCGAGCGAACCTTGGCTTAAGCCAGGGTCGAGCCACAGTTAAGCCAAACCTCAAAAATAGCATTTTTAGCATGAAATCAAGCCAAAGTTCGACCCCATGCACCACCTTAGCCGAACCATTGGCTCATGCATGCCACGGCCATGTGGTCCATGCCACTATCTTTATTTATTTAATTTATTTTAATTATTTTATTTAATTTATTTCAAAGGGACCTATTGGGGGTTTCCAAGTTGTTTTGCTTATAAATAGGACATCTTATTCTTACTTTAGGATCTTTTGGCAAAAACCCTAGATGGAGAACTATTGTTTGAGAGATCACCATCGGTGCTTAGTACTTGAGCTTTTTGGGTGCAATTCGTGAGTCCCAAAGAGAGGATCATTCCATGCAATTTGTGAATTGGAGTGATTCAACTATCTTGTCTTACAACTTGGTGCAATTCATGAATCCAAGTTGTGTTTATCTTTGTTCATGTTATTTTATCAATATATGAGATTTATTCAACACTTGTACAATTCGTAAATCAATTTTTGGATTACTTTCATTTGTTCATTCAAGTTCATAAGTATTTTTCTTTGATCTTGGGTGTTCATCATTTGGTTCTCATTGTTTATCATCACATTGTCCATCCAATCCATCTAAATCACATTTCGGCCCACCCTAATGTTTGTATTCCTTCCATAAATTGTTCCCTCCATCCACCTAACCCTAGCCGAAACCCTAGTTTATATAAGGTAACCTTTACCTTGTTGGCATCCTTGACTTCTTTCAAATCATATCCCTTGATTTAAGGAATTGTCAATCATTTTCAATTCCTTAAATCACTCTTTCCTAAAATATCTTAAGTCCATCTTTGACTTACCAAACTAGCCAAACTCGAAATCTCCTTCTTCCATAAGGATCCCTACCACTTAGGAATCTTTTCTAAAATATTTCCATCTTCCATATTTCAGCAATCCTAATTGCCTCCATCAAAACCCTAGCCTCCATCCAAGATTCGGCAGCCCTAGTTTCCTCTTGGCCGAACCCTAACCCCACTCACTTATCCTTGCATCCACCCACTCGGCACCCATCCAAGAACAAGCCATAGCCGAACCTCATTGAGCCATATTCACCCATACACTTTATCAACCCTTTTCACCCTCCCATACATCCATTTAAGCCTAAACACTTAACCTCACCATACCAAAGTTGCCATCATCACCATTGTTGCACCATATCCAAGCAATAGAGGACTTGGCACTTGGTCAATACAATGAGGACATAGGTGAGGAAAACGTAGTGTTTAGGAACTTGACCGGGGTCCCTAACAGGGCTCCCTGGTGGCACGTGAAAGTCATGCGCCGAACGACTCCAGAAATTTTGAGTTGCGCGTGTGGGCTACTCGCCGCTTTGATTGACACCGCATTCGGTGGTCTTGAAGATCGACGGCTGGGCAACACCATAGCGGGGCACATGCTGGCCTGTGGGCTGTAGGAAGTCCTAGATCTGCGTTTCTCCTTTACATGGCCTGAAAACACAAAAATCATAAAAATACAAAACCAAAACACTACATAGAGGAGGAGGGAGGGAGAAGGGAGGGGGAAGGGAGCCGAAACTCCCACCCCCTCTAGCCGGATCTGTGGGGGGAGCTTAGAAAGAAGGGAGAGAGTTTTTCGAGAGAGAGGGATTTTTTTGTTCCCTCGACAGAGACTTGTGTATTGATAGATGTATCTAGTTTAGAAGTATAATATAATTGTGTCAAAATTAACACAAACTTTTTTTTTTTTTTTTATAGTCAAAACATATTTTAAAAATATTTCATTGCTATCTCGTGATATTTGTGGTAAGTACCTACATCAAACTTAAGTTTCACCTCTTAACAAAATTGTGCTAGAAGGTTCCATTATTGAAGGATATCTATTAGTGGAATTACAAATGTTTTGTTCTTGTTATTTGGAATTCCCACAAACAATATTCATTAAACCATTTAGAAACCTTGATGACTCTAGAGGAAAAGTTGTTGATGTTCGTATCAGTTTTATGTAGTGGACTCAAGCACACTGATATATACTCTTCAACTCTGATAATTTCACTGCATTCCGCATTTAAGGTGAATTATTAATACATACGAATTGAAAGATGTCCAAATCGGGTGATCGTAGTTAAGACAAAAAAAGAGACATGTATGATATCAGTGAAGGGGAATTGACTAATGACGATGAGGATGGATATATGGTCAACGATCATTGTAGCATATATAATGATGAAACTTTTGATGGTGGTGTTGACGATATCATGTGGACGGGAAATGATATAGATGGAATAATGATCAATATCTCTCACTAGTGACTAAAAAATTCATATTTAGTCTCATAATATGAATGATGCCAAAATAATTTATCACACTTGCTTGTTTATATTTTCAATTACCTCTATCTCATTACTTTTCTCTCATATTAAACTCTTAATATTATTAATTTTATTGACTCGCAAATAAGATGACTTGCTTTTGTATAGTTATAATGGGCCTAAAAAAGAAAATACTATTAAATCACTTTTGCAAGAACAATCTACATTAATATCAGTTATCCGTAATGAGACACAATCGTACCCCTCCCTTGCTAGGATGCTTAATCATTTCCATTTGCCAATGGGCCGCCCCTTTCCATTAATAAGATGGTAGAATCATCCCCTTCTATAGATTGTCTTGTATAATCATCCTATCCTCACAAAGAGAGCCTCAACCTTCCACATTTGTACAAATGAGAGCTTGGCTATTCACATGGACACAAGAAGAGACTAAACCATGCACATTTTCACTAATAGTACCTCAATCACAAGCAGAGAATGTTGCCTTGTTCTTCGACATTGGGGATCGTTTTGTCATCATTGTCAGTATGTTTATTTTTACTTTATATCTATTCCATTATGTGTTGTATTTGCAAAGTATTAATATAAATTCATTTACGCATATAGTAATGGCGTAGAGTAAAGAGGCTATTGCACTTGATTCATGACATTTGACATCTACCAAAAGGAGAGAGAATTGAGATAGAGCTTAATAGTCTTGCTTTTGACTCTACCAGTTACTATCTGCATAAATAAATTTAGCAACACTCTTAAGTAGTTTGTAAATGTAAATCGATAATGGAATATATGTAAAGTAAAAAAAAATATACTGACAATGATGAAAAAACTATCTCCAATGTTAAAGAACAAGTCAACATTTTCTACTTATGATCGTGGTGCTATTGGTGCAGATTTGCATGACTAAGTCTATCCCTTTGTAGATGTGGATAGCTGGACCCCCTTTGTATAGATGTGGAAGGTTGAGACCCTCTTTGTGAAGATAAGGATGGTTGGGCAAGACAATCTATAGAAAGTGAAGACCCTACCATTTTATCAATGGAAGGGGTTGCCCTATCAAGGAAGGGATATGAATACATCTAATGATGAGTACTTATGTTAATTGTCTTTGCAAGAGCGATCTAATAGTTTTTGTCTTCTTTTCTGAGCCTATTGTAACAATACAAAATAAGTCGTCACTTTTATGAATCAATAAAAATAATAATATTACAAACTTGATATCTAAGAGAAATAAGTAATGAGAGAGTGGTAACTTAAAAATATAAAAGGAACAAGTATAATACTTACATCAACATAATTCATATTATGACACTACATATGAGCTTCCTACTCACTACTGAGGGATACTGATGTTTATTTCATCTATGTCACTTCGCATCCACATGACATCATCAATAGCACCTTGAATAGCTTCATCGTCATAAATGTTACCAAATTTCGTTGACTAAATATTCATCGGCATTGCCATCAGTCACTTACCCTTCACTAATGTCATACACATTTCTTGGTTTTATCTTAATGACAATTCCATTTGAGCATCTTTTATCTGCAACAGAATATACTTGAGACACTTGGAAAGATAACACAAGCTAATCATTAGTAGTTCGATTACTAATGTGTACTCAATGAGAAATATTCACATCATCCCTAGTAGTATATGTCCAATCGTATTTGATTAACACATATCGAGATCCATCATAATACATAATGTCAATTATGCGTGTCTATTGGTCATATAAAACAGGGTCATCTTGAGTGCATACACTAATTCAACAATTTCGAGTGTTCTTTTCATTTCTGTGATTCCTAGTGCAATACTTCAATTTGCTTAAATTCTTTGGCAACTTACATGGGACTTTTACAAAGCATTACAAATTTATGGCTTAATTCATTTATTTAGTTGTCATCTATTTTTTATTACTTGAAAGGTAAACTAACGAAAACAACATATACATAATAAATTATGTGTTATACTATTGAATGAAATATAACAATTACATAGTCCTAAAAACAATTACAAAATTTGTCTTAGTTTCTCTTATGTAGTTCGTCATTCGGTAAATGATTTCAATCAATTGTATTCCTTAGTATTTCCAACGGCATCCTATATACGTATATGGAATCACAAATGCATGTTACAATTACACAAATATAATTCAATTCCTATGTATTAATAATGTAACTCATATGCGGAATGAAGTGCAATCATCAAAATTGAAAGGTATATAGCGATGTGCCTAAGTCTATGACATAAAATTCAGATGAACGTCAACAACTTATCCTATAGAATGATTGGAATCTCTAGATGATTTATTGAATACTGTTTGTGTGGATTCCAAGAGCGAGAACAAAACATCAGTAATTCCTATAATAAATATCTTTCAACAATAGAAACTTTTGGCATAGCTTTGTTATGGACGAACCTTAAGTCTATATAGGCACTTACCACTAACATCACGACATGGCAATGAAAGATTTTTAGAATGATTTTACTATAAAATATTTGTGTTATTTTAGAAGTAATAACTATGTCATGCCTCTCAACAGAATATATCCATTGATAATAAACGGGTCATCAAAGCTTGAATTTTACAACTATATGTATAACTTAGTGCACCATAATTATGAAAAATGATGGCAGAAAATTAGTACAATATTTACGGCAACTCTAGATTCCCATCAGTCTAAATCTTCAAATCATGACTTTTTCAAACAAATTCTCCTGAATAATCCATATAGCTTAATTAAAGCTTCAATAACTTTCTTAGGTGATGATCAACGCAATGCAGTTAGCAAGATTTATTGCATTAGAATATGATTATCATGAATCTTCATACCTGCTAAAGTATGTTGAAGAAGTATAACAATTTGACACTTTTACCTTTGAAGCATAACCATTTGGCAGTTTACATTTTTTATAATCTTCACCAAGCCATCTTTCTCTTTATTACTTATTGTAAAACAAACTGGAGGCAAATATGTCTTCTTTGTATCTTTGATAACATGATGAAGTTGTGGTCTCAACCCATCTCTTGTAAGTCAAGGCGTGCCTATAGGTTATCTTTTGATTTATTTTTAATCAATGTTCAATAATGTGCCAACAATATTATCGATCATATTTTTCTCAATATGCATCACATTATGATTAGAGAAGTGCTAATAGCTACAAAGATATCTCACAAAAGTAAATCACCAAATGCATTATACATTAGACTTGTTTTATAATACAAATATTTTTACAATATAATGTACTACATCTAATCACGTCAGTTTGTGGGTTTACTTTTATGTGATCTCTTAATGACTAAAGCATTTCTTTTAAAATTATGACACAACAAATTATTTTTCTAGTAAGGCAAGCTAAAGAAAATGCTACATTTCTTCTATGGGTTGCCCAACAACAATTGATTCAACATATCCATTTCTTTTACCATCACTTCTAAGATTACATCCTTAATCTTCTAATTTTTTTCATAATGTTATCACTTGTGGACATAGTAAGTGGAGGATTCATTTCTTGTGTACCATCAAATGCTCATGCCACCATTATCCACCAATGATTTCTTTGCAAGAATCTTCTATGTATAGGAAAACTTTTTTTTTTTTTTTTCATATTTTAACTATATATCTTGTGTATTGCCCATACAATAAGGACAAGCTAAATGACCTTTCATACTCTAATCAGACAAATCACCATAAGTAGAAAAATCATTGATCCTCTACATTAACGCCACACACATCATAAATATCTCTTTAGAGCATGTATTATAGGTTAGTGTTCCAACCTCCCATAGTTCCTTCAATTTGGATATTAGGGGATCTAGGAACACATCTATTTTCATTGAAAGTGGTGATGGACTCGATATAATCAATAATAACATGAAAGTTGATCGTTTCATGCATATCCAATGAGGAAAATTTTAAAGTGCCAACAAAACTTGCTAAACATTTGGAAATACTCAGGTTACCAAAAGGATTAAAGTCTTCGGTTGATAACTCAAGCCTTACATTGTGGGGGCGGATGCAAAATCACAATGTTGTAAATAAAGCATCTTCCAAGCAAAACCATTGGTTGGATGCCTTAGTACCCCATTACATGTGCTGCCTATAGCATGCCATTTCATTTGTGAAGATGGATTTGATGACATAAAAAATCTTTATAATCTTGATTTCAAAAGAAATTATCGTAAGATTTTGTTGAGCTTCTTTTACTTCTTTTAGTACTTTCTTTCATAGAATCTTTCTACTTCTACTTTGACACTCTGCATACTACATATACTTTTTAAATTTTTATTTTCATTCCAAAATAACATAAAACCATTGCAACGTATTCTCAATTCAAAGCCCCAAGTCATTCATGTACTTCCTCGCCTTGTATGTTTTTTTTAAGCAACAATGCTCTTGGTTGGATCAACTCAGTCATAAATTCAAGTAATTATGTATATATACTATTACTCCATCCACCCAAACACTTCATATTCTGTAGGGGTATAATAACACTAAATATAGTATTTTTTGCACCCTTCATATAGTGGCTCATCAACATTTTTAATATATTATAAAATTTATTAATTCTATCGCAAATCATATTGTCAATTTTCATCTTAAACTCCACATTCTAAGGCTTCTACACCTACTTCAAGTTTAAGTATAGAGAAAACACATTGTAATATGGTTGTCATCCCACTAAAGCTTTCATGTTTTTGCTCATTATTGTCTTGGGCATCAGTAGCATTTTAAAATTCCTTTCCCTTTCCTCTCCCCATGGGCATACCAAATACTGTAACTTTGACAAATTCTATAGCTAATCAAATGATCATATACTATGTTGGGCATGAATAGCATGTGCAATCCACATCTTCTACGTGGGCTACTAATTGTTATATTTGTAAGACAATTCTAGTAGGCAAAATCCAAAAACTTCTTGAGACCATCAATATTTATAAAATCAAGTTAAAACTCAAACACAAAGTCATTTCACGCATTTGATCTTTTTTTCTTCTTTTGAAGATGTTGATTTCCTAAAAGAATTGTGTTCTTGTGATTTTTTGTGAAGGTTAGCTGAGGAATGTTTCTTTAATATTCAGTTCAAATTCTTATCTTTTGGTTGCTATTTGATCGAGTGAATGTCTATATGTTGATACTCTCATTTTTATTTAAAATCAATTTATGATATCTTAATTTACATATATTAATTTTAAAAGATAGTAAAAAATAAAAGTCAGAAATATTTTTAACAATTCATATATAAATTTAATTTAATAATATTTGTGAGCTTGCCAAAATAGAAAATGTTCACCCACAGATACTGGTAACTTCTTGTCATGGTGATTTTGTTCAAATTTGGTAACTTGTTGTCATAATGATTTTGTTCATGTTTGGTAACTTGCTAGTTGCTATCATGATTATTTTGTTCAAGTTTGGTATCAGTCATTCGAGTTGCTAACTTTTTGTCATGTTGACTTTTGTATGCATCTGAAGTCTTAATTACTGCCTAGTGGTTCATACACTTGATAATTTTTATAATGCTCTTTTGGTAATTTGCTATCTCTATCCTCTGATGCTATCTTAGTAATATTTATAAAGTTATGATATTATCTGGAAGACTATGACTTTGTAAGACTGTATGAAGACTGTATGAATTATGATAGGCTCTCTTAATCTCATTAAGATCACTGAGATGTCTAGAGCCTCTAGACTTTGATGTTATATCTAATGGTTTATTTTATTTTCATATTTCTTATATTGTGTTAGAGATATCACATTGATTGTTGAGGCAAAGTAAATTTTGCATTCTTGTCAAACAGCCCTTGAAAATATTATTAAGTAAAAAAATACTTGAGTAATCATGCAAAGGATAAAAAATTAGCTTAATGTTTTGTTAGTGTATTAGTGTATGCATGTTGGTGTAAAGATGGCTGAATCGGGAGACTTGCAATTTGCTAACCATTTCTGGCTCCATTTATGAAGACTAAGGACTTTACTCATTTTTTTTCGAAATTTAATGTGACGCCTCAACTCCCATGTATAAAAAACTTCGGGAATCATGACTTCAGAATGATGACGACACGGTCACGCACCCCATCGACACGTGCAGTATGTGTAATGCAACACGTGTACAAAAAAAAATACGCAGCGAAATAGTTAAGTCAAATAACTAAGTACCATAAATTAATACATTACAATAATATTGAAAATCTACATGACAACATAATACGATTTTTGTTTACAAATCAACAACAAATAAAATACAATTAGAATAAGCGAACAATTAACTTCAAATACAAAATAGCCAATGTCCCTACTCCTTAGGCAGAGTCCCATCCTCGGGCTCAGCCTCCTCAAAATCTGCATCAAAATCTACAGTACCAAAAAATGGTACCGCAGGTAAATAATACCCAAAATGTTCCAAGACATAAATATATTAAAACAACTAACGCTATGCGTACACATGATGACCAAAGCGCAAAACTCGAGAAAAAGATCATTTATCGAAAATAATAATTTTTCAATGCACGTCAAAAATCACCATTTAGCACAAAAGTAAAATTCAGGAATAAATCTAATAATTTCAATTTTAACCGTATGCACCATAGCCTCCCCTAGGGACCATCAACATACTCTGACTCCCTTCGTCACCCTACGGGTAACGACCGTACAAGTGATGCGCAATGAGTGATGCCCAGTTTTGTGCCCTCCACATACATAGCCAAGCATCTTCTGACCCACGCTAGCACAAGGGGCCACGGAGTCGGATCGAGAGTATTACTATTCCGTCCAAGTCCCGGGCAATAGCCCCAGGGGAGGACACTCAGTATATTTTGCTCTCGAGTGCCTAAAGAAGCTCCACCGAGATAAGGTATTATCTCGGCTTGGGGTGATACACACGCACCTGAAAAGCCTTTTTCACATTAAACATAGTTTTCAAACCACACTCGTATGCATGCGTGCATAATGCCATTAAATCGACCAAATACCAACAACCAACATAGTCAAACCAGATAATCAAATCACAGTTTATAAAACAGGTTAGTGCAAAAATATACTTAAGTCCTAAAAGTCTTTTGGAGAAATCCTTACAGCTCTATAAAGTAATTTTAGGTGGATCACGGAGGTGCAAAAGGCGGCTGAAAGGCAACATAACAGTGTAAAAACATTGTGGTTGAAATACACAGAAAAATCAAATTCAAACGGGATCAAACAAAAACTAGGGAACGGTAGGGTAGGGTCTATGGAAGGTAGTGAAGCTAGTGGAAGCGACGGTTGGCCGTGAGTGGCGGTCGAAATGGCAGTGGAAGGCCAAAAATAGTGAAATCGGAAATGTAGACAATGGGGCTTCACCGGTGACGAATCGGAGCTACGGTTGGGTGGGTTAGGACGGCAATAGGCCAATGAAGAAGTGGTGAAAAGATAGCGGCCAAAGGTGGTCAGACGACAGCGGAAATGGAGGAGAAAGGCCACGGCTTAAAGCTGTGCGAGTGGGCCAACGGTAGCACGAGACTGCCTGAAATTGATGGTGGGTGATTGCCGGCCGAAGGGGAAGAGAATGGTGTCGGCGGTGAGTGACGGCCAGTGGCTGTGGGTTGGTAGTGAAGGTCGAACGGCGTGGGGGAGAGGAGAGAGGGACGTCACGGGGGAGAGAGGGAATGCAGTGGAGAAAGAAGAAAGAAAAGAAAGGGAAAAACAAAAAGGAAGGAAAAGAAATGAGGTCCAATCCCCACAACTTTTGGGTCACAACTGATCCTCAAAATAACTATTTTTAAAATAGTAAATTAAATAAATCAATATAAACTCAAAACTAGTTAAAGTAAAATATTAAACTCCAACAATAACATTCTTTAAAATAAAAAGCAATCTAATTGTAGAACACTAATTAAAATTATGAAAGCACATTAAAAAAATTCTCGATTTAAAAATCGTAAAATAATCTCACGAAAACACGTTAAATTAAGTTAAAATGCTTAAAATCAAATATTTCATTAAAAAGTCCTTTAATAAAAAGCATATAAAAATCAAGTTGCATAATTTTTTGTTTTAAAACATCTTTTGATTCATTATTCCATGAGACCATGAGGATGTCATTGAATATACCATAGGTTCATATCCAAAATATACCTGAGGTCTTGAAGGCTTGATGATGTAACTTTGTATTTGGGTTATGATGATGTAACTTTGTATTTGGGTTAATTGCACTTTGCCTCTTCGAACTTTCATTTAATTCACAATATGGTTTCGAAACTACAAATTGCATCAAAGTGGACTCTTGAATTTTTAAAACTTCACAATCCCCCCATTCCGTCTACCAATAACATTAAATCTATGAAAATTCACTGCACGTACTGCTCATGCACATGACATTTACAGAAATGATGTAATTTTTATTTAATTTATTATCATTGCTCGAGCTCAGCTTGAATACAACCCTAGCCATAGCCTGTGGTGGATCGTCTATCATTTGTGGCACTGACAATCCGAGTCACTAAAGTGCAACGCCCGTCCTTGTGGTGGGTGTTTATACAGAATATTTTAGAAAGGACGACGGAAATTACCGTTTGATTTAAAACATTTTACTTCTGTATTCCTAGGGTACAAGACTCTACGTTATAAAATAAAATGTGCTTTTGGGATAAAAGAGTGGAAAATATAAATCTTAAAATAAAAGGCCACTTATATAGTTAAGACTGTCGTGCCTAGACTTCTGTGCTCTTCTCCTTTGGCCGTGTCCGTCCTGAGTGTACTGCTCATTCAGTTCTTGTAGGGGGAGGGATACACATAAAAATTAAAATGAGTCGAATGCTCAGTAAGTATGACGTTAAAATATAACAATATAAGTTTTCAATCATGCACTTATCATTATATACATATTATACATACATGCATATATGCTTTCCTTTGCAATCATCACTGGTGAGGCTTTCTTATTTAAAATAAAATTGTTTTCTTTTCATAAATGTTTCTCCCACTAGTACCTTCATTTCTTGAAAAATGTCATGCATTCATACATTCGTTTCTTTTCACTTTCATATGCCGGTGCACACTGTTACGCTCTGCGTGTTAGGGTTAGCGGTCCTACGACTAATAGATTCACCCGTGGCCATGGGTTGGAATGTCATTCTGTTAGGGTACAGTACTGGGTGCACTACCAAATACTACTATCCGGCATTACAATCTGCCTATTTATTCATTGGGTACCCCTTTCATTCATATGGCCGTTATGTATCTTCATACATTTATGCTTTCATGCCTTTGTTTCATTTCATTTCATTCATTCATGTTAGCTTTAAGGAGCTGAAGCTTTCATTCATTCATGTGCATGAGCATGAGCTTTCATTATTTTCATTCATTTTATGCTTTCATGAGAAAACGTTGTTTAGGGTGAGAGCCCCAAAAATCATCTTTTCGTGAAAAATATATACAATAGATACTGCATATCTATTCACATGCGTACAATTAATACTTTGGTTGCGTGAAAATGGGCTGCCAAAGAGAGCCGTATATACTTATACTTTAAAAACGTTATGTTTGACGTGCTTTTTCATAAAATATTTGTGTTTTCAAATGAAAACCGTTTCTTTTATTCTTTTCAAAGGAAAAGCATTTCGTTTTCTTATCTTATCTTTTAGAAAACTTTAGAAGAATATGAACATAACACTTACCTGGACTCCATGCTATTTTCATATCATGCAATCCATTCATGTGCGTGTCAGATGGCAACCTACATGCATATACATAACTTTAACATAATTATCTATATAGTGCATAAGCAACTGAATTAGAAATAGGGCTACACTTTAATTGAACACTTTCCTTCCATCCCTAGGCTTTTACGTGCTCTTTACTACGTTAAAACCTCCGGGGACTTATTTATAGTCACTACCTCTTTTAACCTCGATGATTTACTTCGAGTGCTTACTCGTTAGGGTAAGCCCATGATTCACTTTAGGATTAAGATACTAAGAACTTCGTCTCATTCTTCTCATTAATCACGTCCCGATGCATGACTTAGATCGATTAGGTCACGCATCCCAATTCTAGACAGTACACTTGTCATTACCTTCATGTATCTTAGCTCACTCTAATCCTCATGATCATCTATACACGTTACACGGCTCTAAGTCACTCCGAGGCTTACGCACCGTGTCACCATACTTAGGACAGATGGGGCCAAGGAATGGGTTACAGTTGGCATGTGAGAACCACATAAAAGAAAAAATGATCCCACATACAGCGCCAATGTAGAGGACGTGTCTCACTTGCTATCTGTAGCCGTTCACTTGCGTGCTGATAAGAAATTTTGGCTGGAAAACTTTCGATGCTTAAGTCAGTAAGTGCCACAAACAATTAAGAATTCAAAAAAAAAAAAAAAGATTCATCTCCTACTATTTAGGGTTACCTGGTATATATAGACTCCGACGTAATGCTTATCTGGTGCAGAGTTTACCGGTGCAAATCATAACCGAACTGATCACGTATCTACATAAAATCTCTATCTTCCCGTAAGAGGTGGTGCGTGGGGTATATGACTTTGTTGGGCCTTAGACTCTCTAGTTCTCTTAGGTTAATCAAGAGCTTTTTACATTAGACTTTCTTCATATCCGGGCTTTTAATTCAGAATGGATCCTCAACTAATTTAGGCCCTCCAAATAGAGTTTTAATTTCTTTATAAATAAATGAGGTTTCGTAGTTGTGTGTAACACACCAAACTTATAAGTAGCATAACTATGTGTTAATTCTTTATTTTGAAATAAAGTTGTTTTTTATTGTTGTTTTGTTGTATTTTAGACTTTTTGAGTTTAATATATTTTGTTCTTTAATAGTAGTTCTTTTTTT
>QEOT01004323.1:235791-252167 GCA_003123785.1 Pterocarya stenoptera
AAAAAAAAAAAAAAAAATGAAGTGGAGGTACCAGGCCCCTCTGGACACCATCGGGCTTGAAGGTCTACTCCAAATTTTTCTCCCTTGAAGGCTTTTGGGTTGCAGCTCTAAAAAGTGAGCTTGTTTTTCCAGATGATTTTTTTACCTAGTTTTATTTTTTCTCTGCCGAAGAAGAAAAGATTCTGTGCCAACGTCCCTCTAAGTGATTCTTTGTATCTCTCTACATCCGTCAATCTCCATCTCTTCCTTACAATTATTATGGACATTCTTTCTTTAATTGTTCAATTAATTTTCTAAAGTGGACCCCATGCCCAGTAGACCCTTCTCAGTAATTAGGTAGTGGTTTAAGTTGTTTTTATCGGTCAGTTTACACCAAAACTCATACCCGTTGTTTTTATCGGATCGGTGAACCGATTATTAGTAACATGTCAAATGCCGGGTCGGGCCGGGCTGGGTCGGATTTCCGGGTCATTTGCACAGGCCTAGCGGACAGTGTTGGATAAAAATAGTAGTCTCACACATAAAATAAAGTGCTGCAACAAAGTAATTGCACTTTACTGCACTTGTCACACATTCTTAGATTAGAAAACAAGGCAGGTACTGAACTACCCTGTTCTCTAATTCACTAAAGTCAAACTCAAAGATAACAAACACCTGAAATTTATTGAAAGCAATAGGTAACCTATGTCAGTTTACAACCAATATCCAATATTGGATGTTCTATACAAGCAGACCCACGAAATGAGGATATATAATAAAAAAAGCAGTATGAATTTGAAATTGTGAATATCTGAAACTTTGCTCATTGATGCATCTCTAAGGAAGGTAATTCAAGGTGTGAAGAGACATTGCAAAGAAACACCTGGGAAGCCAGGATGCTCTAGGAAATTCTAGTCATGCCGTGATATCATTAAGATTCCAACTACAGAGAAAATGACACACCAGTGTTTTATCTTATATGCTCTTTCCAGGTGCTCCTTCTTTACACGTTTCAAAACTTCTCCAATGTGTTCAGTAGCATCCTCCAAATTTGTGACGCGTACCTGGAAAACAAAGGAAAAATCCTTATTTTAAAACGGTATATATGATCATAAAAAGAAATTGCTCAAAAAGCCACAGGAAAACATTAATATGAAACAAATAGACACACAGCAGAACTCTCTGGCTTCAAAAGGATTAGGGCGCAATAAATTATTGAAGTTCAAGACATTTTGTGTACAGATCCAAAGAAAGCTCAAGTCACATCCCAATTGAACCCCTACAAATTGCAAGAACTTCTCCATCCCAGACAATATGGGATCCCATTCACCATCCTCATATAATGAATTTGGAGTATGGCAATCTCTTGCCTCTCTAACTACCCAAAGAAAGCTAAAACCACATCCGAGCACATACTCCAAAAATACTAATCAATATCACAATTGGAACCTAATGAAATCATTATAAAATGCAAGAACTTCTCACTCCTCAATTTATCCACAAAAAAACTTCTCACTCCTTGACAATGTCGAACCCAATTCACTACCCTCACATGCTAAATCTAAGGTATTAATTACCCTTTGAACATGAGGCCTCTATCATAAGTCACATAAAGGACAAATTATTATGTAACACAACTCATTCATGATGACACTGATCCATTGGCTCATTCCTAGCAAATCAATGCTTCAAAAAAGGTGACAAAATTTACTATAGAAGCAAACGATAAGAACATACCACACCCTTAAGTACAATATCTGTTTCAGAGTCACTGTTTTGGTAAACAACCCCAGGGCAATCAATCAAGAAGATCCTCTTTGTGAGGGTTATATACTGCCACACTTTAGTCTCGCCTGGAATTGGAGCAACCTTGCAAACCTTGTGAGAAAAAAAGGCACACAAATACATCAGCTATCAAAACCATTAAGGTAGCAAAATCATCATCAATTTTGTTAAACAAATGCGTCAAAACTCGTTAATATTGGACTCACTTTTGACTCATAGCTACGCAAATTGAACCCCTCCCTCATCAAGGAATACTAAGATAAAAAATCCTAATAACGGGACTATGTCCTTTGCTAGAAAACTTCCTTCTAGTGACAGTAATATTAAATGTCAATGCCATGCACAATGCGAAGCATCTGGATAAATCCTCTTGCAATGTAAGTGCGAAATTCAAGCAGGGAAGGCAACATCCAAATTACAAAGAATGTACATGAAAAAAATGACTTTGCGCTGACTAATCAAAGTCTACCACAGCATATAGCCAAAAGAAATACCAAGCATACAAATTTGGATGCAATCCACAGCATATAACCAGAAGATATAGATGTATTTATAGAACCGTCTATCAAAAAATATGCATGCGTGTCTATAACTATTGGTATTTGTGTTTCTGCAACTCTGATAAAATTGCATTGAAAATATAAAAAAATTACTACAAAAAAAAAAAGAAAAAAAAAAACAGATGTCATAGGACTGCAACATTGGAGGTCGCAAAGGAGAAAGAAATCTTACATTTTTTGTACGCAATGTGTTAATAACTGAAGATTTTCCCACATTAGGATACCCAACAAATCCAACAGATATAGCTTGCTTGTCACTTTTTAACCGAGCGAATTGTCTCAATACTGACAGAAGAGAACCCTGTTTCCAACAAAGATACAATTTTGAAAACAGACATTGGAACCAAAAGGATTAATGTATCAAAAACGTATACGAAGCTTTAAGCTTCTATGTTAAGAACAAACCGAAGACATTGACCAAGTGAAGAATTTAATAAGCATTTATCACATATGCTATTAGGATCTCTCTTTTTTTTTTTTTTTTTTTTTTTTTTTATAAGAAATAAGGAGTTTTATTTAGACAAGTAGGCATAGCCCAGGGCACAGGAAGTATACAAGCAGAAACACCTAAGTACTAGCTAGGATCTTTGTTTAGACTTACCTATAAAAAGGACTTTGACTAGACTTGTTTTATGGCATTATTAGTATCCATAGTTTTGATATGTCGGATTAGTTATATTAGAGAGTTAATAAATTGAATACTTGAATTTGGATTTTTTTTTTTTATAAGTAATAAGTAGTTCTATTCATTAGAAAAAAGGCATTGCCCAAGTACACAGAACATATACATGACTCGTATTTGTAACTTTTAATGTTTAAACTTATAAAAAAGGATTTTTAATGTTTGAAGAATTCCTAATCCTTGCAGTATGGAATGTAATGAAGTAGCATTCCTAACCTTATCAGAAGGGATGTTACATGTATTGATCATTTTTAACATAGAAAACACGTCTTGTAAAGCTAAAAGCATTCTTCTTTTCTCAACGAAATAAATGCAATGAAGGTGATTGGAAATTGAAAGTGCGCAATATGGCACTGTAAAAAAAGGTGTGGTAATATTACAGAAAAGGAATTTAAATGGAGATAACAATGACTAATATGCAAAGCATATGACAAGTTGTTGGAATTCAAGAACTTCGCTGTTATTATCTTGACCACATAAGCTGAGAAGGGTACCTTGCCAAAAGACTTGTTTATGCTTGCATGAAATGCTAGAGTAGGGTATTCCTTGGATAACACTCTAAGCCATCCTTTTGTTGCCCAAGCAGGAATCAAATCACACTAGACAAACAGGAATTAAAATCTTCAAGCAGCTCAGGTGGGAACACGGAATAATAAGGAAATCCTTAACGGTCTCATTAAAAGTATCAATTTGTAAGATGCAACCAACCTTGTTTAACAGAAGAATCAAGTGCTTGTGCTTGCAATGCTCTTTCAAATGTCTCTCTAGATGGTAACATCTTGTACCTTGTGGGTCCCTTGCATCCAAAACCTGAAACACAAGAACAAATTGAAGGAAACAAAAGAAAACTGGAGGGGGAAAGAAAGTTGTTCAATTACACAAAATGTGTCCTACTAGCAGTACTTTGGCATGAACAAGCATGGCCAGCAAGCATAAGCAATTATTGTTGATAGGTAAAAAGATTATACTTTTTAAGGAAAATATACTGAAATATCTGATTATTCTAACCATACATGTAACAAGCTTCTTCCATGACATTTACGCAATTTTTAAACTATCTACAATAATGCCGAGGCTGAAGCAAGCAATAATGTGAACATAGAACATTAAGGACCCTAACATGTGCTTCTTTAAAAGCAAAAAGAAGCACAAGTTCAATGTCTCGCCATATATTTCCTAAATCTAAACCCTGTAAAAAAATAATTTTATTCATTCCAGCCAAGCAAAAAGAGAAACACAAACCTGGACAACCACATCTGAAGAGTCAATTACTTTATAGAGCTCGCCCCATATACGTTTACTTTGACCTTTCTCGAACATTGTATGCCGAACCAGGTCCCTAAGTCCATCTTCTTCCGTTCCTTCTACAGAGGCACTAGCAGCATGTTTCTCCTCAAAGGCATCTAAGCAATCGATAAAAATAATATTAAGTAAATAACTATTTTAAATTTGATTAAAATGAGTTATCACATCAGCCACTATACAAAAATTTTCCACATCCGTTCCAACCATGATCCAGCCCTAAAAGAACAACCAAGTAAATGGAAAGAATAGCAAGAAAGAGGAAAAAAAAAGGGGGGGGGGGGGGGAAAGCATTCATATACCCTGAGAACCATCAGCTTTCTTAACCAATGACTCATAATCTGCTGCCAATAGCTTTGGGCGCTTCCTCTTAGTCTTAGGTCCAAATGCATCCTCAAAAGGCTCAGTATCAAGAAGATGAACTCTGGTTTGCTTCAAAGTTATATAAAATCCTCTTGATTAGAAAAGCAATGCATGGTAACTTCTGCAAAAACACTAAAGTTCTGCCTAGGAAGATTTCTTAAAAAATAAATCATGTTAATGTTTAACTGAAGGTTCGCAATAATCAGCAAAAGAGGCCCAAGTTTCTCATAACTTTTTTTTCTTTTTTGCCAAGTATATTCTCATTCATTATATGAGGCATTATATTATAACTTAATATGAGGCATTTTGTGACTTTTTTTTTAGAACCTCCACTTACAAAAAACCTAAATACGATGAAAGCAAGAGGCACAGTATCAAGGGAGAAATCGTATTCCCAACAAGATAAGAAAATTTGCAGTCCTCGAGTGAGACTTGGCAGAAGTCAAGCTCATCATTTGATGAGTCCTCTTAGAAGCAGTCTAACCTCCAAGCAAGCATTGAAGGGACTGCACACATCTAAATCAGGTAATTTTGTTAAATGATATTAATTAACACTTGAAAAATTACTCATCTATCCACTGCAACATTGATATCGACCAACCTCAGGTTAATCGTAAAGTCCCATAAAAGGTGACCATGGAAAATTAACGTTCCAAGAAAGGAGACAGACAACTATAGTTGGGCTACAAACAGTGCGAGAGATTTGCCATTCAGGTGTACAATGTGTAAATGTGATTCCCCTTATGATTTCTACTCAAAAAACTGAAAAGCGAGCTCAAATTAAGCAAGCCTGCATACCTTTTGGCGATCATTCAAGAGGGACAAGGGTAGTTTCTTCTCTCTCAAAATGACGTTGTAGTTACTGGACATCCGGTTTTGAAGTTCTTCACGGAAAAATTCAAGCTCTTTCTGATTTACAACTCGAGTATTCCCTACAAATCAGACAAAAATTACCATGAAAATTACAAGTTTGTTAATTGTTGCCAGATTAAATATCAGAAGCATTTTCTGCTTCTTGGTGGGAAAAATGCTGGATCACTCAAATTTCCATGCCTTAGAATATGTCTCCGTGCATAATCAGCTTGGAAGTATGTTTACTAATCTTGATAATCAGCTTCTGAAACATTTAATTTCAAAATGGCCTAACATAGGTTTTCAGAATAAGCAGTACTTCCCCAAAAATTTTATTATAATTACTTAATAACAGTCCATTATTTCTCAAGAATACTTACAGGCACCTGTTAATACAACCAATAGGCAGACACAACAATTCAACAAACTACAGTCATCTCACTTCAAAGTCATGCATCCAATTCAACCATTGATCATAGATAAGCACCTCAACTTTTCTAGATAAGATATAAGCGAAAACTCACATACACACGTATCTTACCGAACCAGCGGCGGTCGGGTTGGATTCGAGTGTTTGGCAATTCCTTGGACTGAAACTCGTTCTTGAGAACCTTTCCTGCACTGTTCCGCTTGGGCCTCGTGTTATACATCTTGAGGCGCCGAACCGTGGCGGCGCTACGCGAGCCATCGGTCCCATCTTTACGGTTCGAGTCCAGCGAATGCTTCGGCTTTCCGGAGATGTTCACTTTCTTCTCCTTCACAGCCTTTGTCATCTTAGAAAGAGTTTTTGGGTCTGTTTGGTCCCTTGGAAGCCTAGGGTAGAGAGAGAAATAGTGTTGCTGGACAGTGACACAGGGAGCACGGGAGTGAAGAGCACGGGAGAGAAGCTGAGAGATGGAGAGCCCACTATAGCAGCGCCGGACAGGTAGGAGCACGGTGGGGATAGTAGCTGAGGCTAGGGTTTCGACAAAAGTTTTGGGCTTCGGGACCGAGAGAGAGAGAGATCTGAGAGAAGTGTGACCGAGAGAAAAGAGGGAGTTCAGTGGGTGGTAGTCGGACGACCTACGGGTGGGTGTGTGTCAGCGTGTGGCAGCTTGAGGGGGCGGCGAAGCCCTAATCGAGAGGGACAGAGGACGAGACAGAGAGTGAGAGTGAGAGGTCTACGAGAGGAGGGAGAAGCCGAGAGCGAGGGAGAGCGAGGGAGAGTGTAATGAACCCAACTAAGTTGGGCCGGGCTTAAGATGGGGCGTCCAGCTAAGTTGTTGACATTTTGTTTTCTTTGAGCTGCTCAGTTATCCCAGTGGCCCATGACCTTAGCTATTGTTTGTAGAAACTGATCCATGGCCTTGTTTTGGTTGGTGTGGATTAAAGGTGCCTCGAATAACTCTTTGACTATTTTTTTAGATTGATATCCATTATAGTTTTCTTCTTAATTTCCTTCCATAATTTTATTTTTATCTCTTTCATATCTTAGTATCTCCTTGCATTTCGTTGAGGTTCATAATAATTGGCATTAGAGAACTACGATCTTTCATGCGGATAAACCAAGGTTCAAGCCATAGGAAGAAAATTTACTGGAACAAATTCTTGCATCAGTGCTACAGCTCGGAGATTTAGTCGATTGAATGCATGAAAATTACAAGCGCTTTTGGCAACAATTAAAGAAAATTCTGAATGATTTTATGGAATCCTTCGTTGAGTTGCAAGACCAAATTAGCATGAAGAAGGATGAAAAAAATGCAACGCAGGATGAAGAGTGTTTAGTTGCAAGACCACATCACTGTGATGCAGGAGAATGGAGAGAGTGATTTTATGAAGGTTTCGTTGCAAGAATTTCCTCTTCCCTCCCTCCTCTTAACTCCTATACTTTAGCAAGAATCACACCATGGCCGGAAAAGGCAGAGACCCAGCGATTGGGACGATTCTCGGCACCCACAGTAAGGATTAGGGTGCCCTTAATTTTGTGGGCACTATAAGGGAATTTGATCCCAGTGGTGTTGAATTCCAGTGTCTTTGCTCCTCACCTTCCTTGTTTGTCCTTGACTACCTCAGATATCGCTTTCTCCATCCATTTTTAGAAATTGTTAAGTATTTTTTATTTCATTCCTCAAACTCTTTATACTTGGAAATTCATCGCCTCACACATAGACAAAGACCACAAAAATCCATGGCCATGGCATCCTTGACTCAATATCTCCAATGGGTCATCCTTTCTGTAACACCCCGTATTTTAATATATTTTCACTAAAGGATTATGTTAATTAATTTAAATATTGGTTCTCTTGTTTTAAAAATTATTGAGTTTCTCGTTGGTTTATTTTATGATTTTTTAGATATGGAGTTTTTTTTTTTTTTTTGTATGCTTTTTAATATTAATTATTGTTTTGCATTTAAATTGCTCTTTAATTTAAATTAATTTGTTTATGGGTTTTAGAATTATTGTTGTTGGATTTATTTATTATTTTATTCAAGCTTTTCACTGCGTTTGAATTATTTTATTTAATTTACAGTTTTGAAATCATTTTCGTTGAATCATTTTTGGTGACCCAAGTTATGAGGATTGGACTTCATTTCTTTTCCTCATCTTTTTCTTTCTTCATCTTTTTCTTTCCTTCTCTTTCTTTTTTCTCTTTATTTCCCCTGCTCTCTCCTGCGCACGCAACCCCTCCCCTCTCCCTCTCCCCATGCATTTTCCTTCTTCTTCCTCCACCTGCGCCGCCGTGACCCTCACCGCCCAGCCCACAACCTTCCCCACTGGCCGGCGACCTCACACCACCAACCCCAGCCTCTCTCGTGCTGCCGTCTACCCGTACGCACCTCCTAAAGCCACGACGTCCCATTCCTTCCAGCACCGCCATCGCATCACCACCGGCCACCACCTCTTCACTACTTCTTTCTCGACCTCCTAGCAACCCAATGGACCCAACCCCAACTCTGATCCGTCATCGGTGAAGTTCCATTGTCTACATCTCCGATTTCACCATTTTTTGCCTTAAACTGCCGCCTACGCCGCCACCCACGGCTAACCACCACTTCCATTAGCTTCACCGACATCTCAACGCCCTATCCTTGTAATCTCAAGTCTTTGTTTGACCCCGTTCAAAATCTCCTATTTTTGACCGACGGCCACAGTGCATTTTGTACTATGCAGTTGCTGTTTTGTCGCTTCCAGCTCATCTGTGATCCTCTGAAATTTATTATATAGCTCTATAAGTATTTTTCCAAATAACTTTTGAGATTTAAATATATTTTTGCACTAACTCATTTTACTGTGTTTGGTTGGTTGTGCCGGACTGACTCCGAGGAGTTAGGGGGTCGGTTGGATTGGAGGATGGAGTTGTTGTGTACTTGGTTTATATTGGGATTGGTTGATTGTTGGATATTGATGTTGGTCTGGTACATTGCATGTGCACGCATGTTCATGTTTGTAAATGAAAACTGAGTTTTTATGTAATTGCATTCATGTTAATGTGTTTATTTAAAAACTGAATTTTCATGTGTGGAATGGATTTTTGGGTGCGTGTGTATCACGACCCCAAGCCGAGATAGGGCATTATCTCGGTGGAGCTCCTCTAGTCATTCGGGAGTGGAATATACTGAATGACGTCTTCTGGATTGTCATCAGGCTACAATGGAATCGGACGAGATGGTAAAGCTTTCGTGCCGACTCCGTGGCCCCTCTGCTGGCGGGGGCTAGAGGATGCTTGGCCACGAATGCACTGGGTGCGGAACTGGGCACGCTCGTTATGAAGCCAGGATATGCGGATGATCCCTGGGGGAGATCATGGTGTATACGGATAAAATGGATAATGGGCTATTTTCTGGGAAAATAGCATGTGTTGGATAAAGGATTTGTGTAAGTCATTTTCTGGAAAAATGATGGATTAATGTTTTGGGTCATTTTCTAGAAAAATGGTGGAAAATGTTTTGATGGAAATGTTTTGGGCCAAAATGGGATTTTGGTGTGCGTTGGAAAATATTCATTTTCGAGAAAAATGATATTTTTGGATTTCATGCATATTGCATCATATGCATGCATGGTTGGTTGCATTAATGTGTTTTTATCTCGGAGTGGTTTGGATTATAACTTACCTGCGGTACCATTTTCTGGTACCATAGATTTTGATGTTGATGATGCAGATGCTAAGCTTGAGGAGTTGGCTCCGTCGGAGGAGTGATCTGGGATCACATGTATTTGTATTTTCAGCTTTGTATTATATTTTTGGGACATTGGTTCTGTTTTGTTTTTGGATATTTCTATTAAACAAATTCTGGTATTTAGTTGACTTATTTATATTTATCCGATGCGTTTTGTTGTGCACTTTTTGCATATTGCACACACTTGAACACTTGTCGTTGGGATGCGTGACCCGTGTTGTCATCATCTTGACGTCATGATTCTCGTGTTGTTTTGTACGTGGGAGTCGGGGCGTCACACTCTCGCTCTCTATGATCTCCACCAATACCTCCTGACCTAGATTTCCCTCATCTCCCATGGCTCTCCGATCCCTATTAACTAGAAAAATAACCCCAGGTTGAGGCCTTCATGCTCTTCAAATTTCTTCTCTTTCCAATCCTCCCTACGATTATGGGGGCATCAAACTAGCCATCAGCAGCAAGATCCTGCTTGGGAAAAATGCCTAGGAGCCTTACCAACAACATGTGAAGACAGAAGTCCGCGACGCAGGGCGACGACACGATGTCTCTTCTTTGGTGGGTATTGAGAGATGTAGTGGGGAGATGAGAGAAGATAAAGAGAAGGAGATAGTGAAATGGGAGGTGTAACACTCAACCAAGAAATGAGGGAAGAAAATGGAATTGACTCACTTAGAGGGTGAGAAGCCTCCAGAACAATGGAGAGGAAAAGAAATGGAATTGATAGAAACTGTATTCAATAACCAAATAATATTCTTGCATGATTGTTCCGTCGTTCCAGCAGGCCTCATACCAACAGATTCCCACTAACAGCTAGCAGGGCATCCTCCAATCACATGGCAGGATTCATAACAAACTAAAGGTAAAATAAGCATAAAGAAATATAGTGACTTAAAATAGCAAATGAGTCGTATAACGCTTTAAGTGTCAAAGCAATAAACTGGGCCAAGCCCATAGTCGCATATTAGTCTGTCGAGCCTAATCCAAGTCTTTGGTGTCCCTGGCCCAGGTCCAGCCCAGATCCTCTCTTTGCCTTCACATGCGCGTGTGACAGATATCCCTCCTCTTCAGAAAACCTTGCCCACAAGGTGTGGGTAGGTTTCTCTCAAATCCGAATATGGCTCCCACGTCGCATCTTCCCGACGCTGCCTTTGCCATCGAACTAGGAGCTCCACAAGGGCTTGATTTCTACATTTCCTCATCCTACGGGCCACGATTTCCTTAGGTTCAGGTTTAATCATCCCTAAAGTGTTGGCTGGAGGTTGTGTTGGGAGTGTCATAGTCCCTTGCCCTAACTTCCTCAGCTGCGATATGTGAAATACCGGGTGGATGGACGTCGTTGGTGGTAGTTCGAGCCGATAAGCCACCTCCTCGATCCGCTGTGTCACCTGGAAAGGCCCTTAATAATGGGGTGAAAGCTTCAAGCTTTGTCTCCGAGCCACTGTCATCTGTCTATATGGCTGTAACTTGAGGTAAACCCACTCACCAACTTCAAAAGTTTCATCATTTCTCTTCAAATCTGCATATCTCTCCATGTGTTGCTAGGCTCTATGCAAATTATGTTTCAACAATTGCATTATGTGGTCTCTGGTTTTGAGGTTCTCTTCTACCGCCTCGACTTTAGTGGTCCCTGGAACATAGGGTAGTAACTTTGGAGGCCCATACTCGTATAGGGCCTCAAATGGAGTAGTCTAGGTCGATGAGTGGTGGTTAGTGTTGTACCACCACTAGGCTAGGGATACCCAGTGAGCCCAGGACTTAGGTTGATCACCAACGAAGCACCGTAGGTAGTTTTCCAATCATTTATTCACTGCCGCTGTCTGACCGTCAGTTTGGAGATGATAGGAGGTGCTGAAAAATAATTGTATCCCTTGGATTTTAAAGAGTTCTTTCCAAAATAAGCTGGTGAAGACACTACCCCTATCTGACACTATTGACTGCGACTTCCCATCCAGTTTGAGCACATGCTTAACAAAGAGCAAAGTCACTGTTTTGGCTGAGAAGGGGTGGGACAAGGGAACAAAATGTGCATACTTAGTTAGTTTGTCCACTACAACCCACACACTGTTAAACTCTTGAGAATTAAGTAGGCCTTCCATGAAATCCATGGTTATGCACAACCAAGGTTGGGAGGGAATGGGCAGAGGTTGGAGGAGTCCTCCAGGCTTAGACTAGTCAGATTTCACCTCTTGACACACTTCACACTCTCTTATAAATTTCTTTAAATCTGGCCTCATGCTAGGCCAATGAAATTCCCTCTTCACACGGTGTAGGGTCTTGTCATACCCTGAATGGCCCCTTAAAGGCCCATTATGTAGTGTCTGTAACACCTTAAGTCTTGAATCACCCTGATTAGGCACACACAACCTCTATTTGTAGTAGATCAATCCATCTCTCACTGTAAATTTATGAGGAAGCTGGTCCTTTTCAAATTGAGTGAGCAGCTTGGATGTATAGGGGTCTTGGGGATACCCCCCTTTTATTTCTTCTCACCAACTAGAGGTGGGTGAAGACAAAGCAGAGATGCTTACTTCCACCTCTTCCCTTCCACCTTCATCCCTTCTAGAAAGGGTATCAGCCACTTTGTTCTCAGTACCCTTCTTATACTCAACCCTCAAGTCATACCCCAATAGTTTAGACACCCACTTTTGTTGTATGGGAGTGCCAACCTTTTGTTCCAATAGGAATTTTAGGCTTTGATGGTTTGTTCTTATTGTAAAAAACTGTCCAATCAAGTATGGTCTCCATTTTTGGATGGCAGCTCCTAAAGCAAACAATTCCTTCTCATAAGTAGACCAGGCCAGCACCCTTCCCTTCAAGGCCTAGCTAAAATAGGCCATGGGCCTATTTTTAGTACAGCCCCAATGGCTTTCCCTGAGGCATCACACTCTATAATGAAAGGGAGTGTGAAGTCTGGTAAGGCTAAGATAGGGGGATTAGTGACTGCTTCCTTAAGTTTGATAAAAGCTTCTCTAGCCTCAGGGGTCCAATTGAACTGGTTCTTTTTTAATAGGCTGGTTAAAGGCCCTGCAATGCCCTCGTAACCCTTTATAAACCTCCTGTACTATTCTGTAAGACCTAAGAAGCCCCGTAGAGCCTTTAGTGTGGTTGGGAAAGGCCATTCCTCCATGGCTCTAATTTTTTCTGGATCTGCTCTTACTCCACTAGCAGATATTAAATGCCCCAAATAGGACACCTCAGCACAAGCAAACCTACATTTTGAGGGCTTAGCTTGTAAGCTGTGTGCCCTTAGAACCTCCAAAGTCAGTTTCAAATGCTGCCCATGATCCTTCAAATTTTTGCTGTATGCTAGAATGTCGTCTAAGAAAACTAGAATAAATCTTTTTAATTATGGCTTAAATATTTCATTCATTAAGCTTTGGAAAGTCGAGGAGACGTTAGTTAGCCCAAAGGGCATAACTAGAACTCATAGTGGCCTTCATGTGTTCTAAAGGCCGTCTTAGGAATATCTTCCTCCCTTACCCTTATTTGGTGATAACCTGAATGTAAGTCCAGCTTTGAAAACACCTTAGCCCCACTGAGTTCATCAAGCAACTCCTCCACCACTGGTATGGGGTATTTGTCTTTGATAGTGGCCTTATTAAGGGCCCTATAGTCAACACACATCCTCTAAGACCCGTCCGCCTTTCTCACCAATAGTACGGGTGAGGAAAATGGACTCTGACTGGGCTGAATTACCCCAGTTGACAGCAACTCTTTAATGATTTTTTCAATCTCATCATTCTGGAAATAAGGGTACCTATAGGGCCTCACAGACACGGGTAATGTGTTGGGTTCTAAGTTGATGGAATGGTCATGTGTCCTATTAGGTGGCAACCCTTGAGCTTCCCAAAAACATCAGCAAACTGATCTAATAGGTACTTTATGTGTGTAGGCACCTGTTCACCCTAAAAAACTGTATGAACCTCCATTAAGTGCAATACTAAACCCCTTTTTTCCAGTTTATGGTTTTTATTGAGTCCCCCAAACTCAATTCTGGTTGTAGGGCTCAAACCCTTCAACTTAATGGAATTTCCACCCTGCTGGAATTCCATGGTCAGATCTGCAAAATTCCAGAGTATTGGCCCAAATTCCCTCAGCCATTTTACCCCTAACACCATGTCACAGCCGGCTAAAACCAGCACCTGAACCTCTGTAGAAAAGCTATTTCCCTGCACTTTAAACTTTAATTCAGGACAACTTCCTTCACTAGTGAGTAGCTCACCATTAGCCACCTTCACATTAACCCTGTCCTCCTCCTTCACTTCCAAATTTCCCTTTCTCACCACTAAGGGGTCTAAGAAATTATGAGTACTCCTCGAGTCAACTAGAATGACCACATCTTGCTCCCCCACTCTGCCCCTCAATCTCATGGTTTTGGGATTTTGGGAGCCTAACAAGGCATGTAGGGAGATTTCGGGTTGGGTGTTGAGTGTTGGGTTTTCTAAGGTTTCTTCTTCCCCACTTTCCTCCTCCAAGTCCTCCTCTACCTCCTCAATCAGGAATAATTTTGGGTTGGAGCATTTGTGGTTTGGGTTCCATTTAGAATCACAGTAATAACATAATCCTTTATCCCTGCGATCTTTCATTTGGGCATGGTTTATTTTTTGGACAGGAACTAAGGCCTTGGGAGGTCCTTTGGGTGCAGTTGTTGGGCTGTAATAAGGTTTTCTGGTGTTTGTGGTTTCAGGTATGGGCAATATTCCCTTGGAATTTCTCCTTATTGCTCCCAATAATTCCTCTTGTATCCTTGCTAGGCTATAGGTAGTAAGTAGTTTTTCTGGTTTAAAAATTTTAATCGAAAGCCTTATATCATCCCTCAAACCACTCAAAAAACAACTGAGATTGTAAGACTCAGATAAGCCTCCTAGCCTATTTGACAAGGCCTCAAAACTGGATTCATAATCCTCCACGGTCCCCACTTGCTTCAAACGGGTTAACAACTCCATGGGGTCATCATATGAGCTGGGTCCAAACCTAGTCAATAAGACTTGAGTGAATCCTTCCTAATGGTCCACACCACCAGTTTCTTCTAGGTCTTGGAACCAGATGAGGGCTTGACCCTCCATATGAAAGGATGCCAATCTCAATTTATGTTGTGGTAGTGTATTGTAAAAATTAAAGAAATGGTTGGCCTTATAAAACCATCCCGTGGGGTCTTCCCCTTTAAAACTTGGAAAATCTATGCGTACTGACCTTGGCATCATTTCTCCTTCAGATTCATGGTGCTCCTCGCGGCGGCGGTGATGGTTAGATGACTCTGAGTGACCAGAGTTATGGGACAGCTTTTGTAGCTTAGTATTCATGGTTGTCAGCTGTTGCATGATAGCATCTGATTGGCGCTTTAATGCTAGCATTTCGGTTTCCACTATTTTAAATTGAGAATCTGTAGATTTGTTCAGATTCATCAATCCCTCTTGTAATTGACTCATTCTTGTACCATCTACCATTGCAAGCACAGTGAGATCGAAATCTCTGATACCAGATTGTAACACTCAACCAAGAAATGAGGGAAGAAAATGAAAATGACTCACTTAGAGGGTGAGAAGCCTCCAGAACAATGGAGAGGAAAAGAAATGGAATTGATAGAAACTGTATTCAATAACCAAATAATATTCTTGCATGATTGTTTCATCGTTCCAGCAGCCTTATACCAATAGATTCCCACTAACAGCTAGCAGGGCATCCTCCAATCACATGGCAGGATTCATAACAAACTAAGGGTAAAATAAGCATAAAGAAATACATTGACTTAAAATAGCAAATGAGCCGTATAAGGCTTTAAGTGTCAAAGCAATAAACTAGGCCAAGCCCATAGTCGCATATCAGTTTGTTGAGCCCAATCCAAGTCTTTGGTGTCCCTGGCCAACTTCCAGCCCAGATCCTCTCTTAGCCCTCACATGCGCGTGTGACAGGAGGGAGGCTGTCGGGGGGTCTGCGAACTAGGGAAAAGAGAGAGGGAGTGGGGGGGAGAGAGAGAGAGAGGAGAAGAAGAAGAACAAGAAGAAGAAGAAGAAGAAGAAGAGGAAAGAAGGGGCGTGTATTCAGGGTTTTGGGGATGAGTGGCAAAACGACGTCGTTTTTGCTCAAGTGGGTTGGGCTTCTCACAAGGGCCTTTGGGCTCTAAGTGCATATTTGTGATTGTGGTTGAAAATAATGTCGAAATATTGCTTTTAGCTCAAGGTGTATAGCTTAGAGCTTAACATAATAATCTTTATTATTAAAAAGTTATTTACTATTTAGCAACCATATGTTTAAAATACTTTCAAACATATTACATTTGTTTGAAAAAAAATTAAAAAAACTGTTTTTTAAGATAGAAATGACATAAAAGGGCATTTGATTTTCACAGATTATAATCGTATGCTTGATATAAATCAAATCTTATAATCAAATAACAACGAAAATAGTCTAATAGGATTTTCACTAAACATAATGAAAAAAAATCACTTAAATGATGCATAAGTGAAAGAACAACACAATTATGCTCAATATTCCTAGTATTTTCATTGGATATCTCTGATTGTTGCATGCTTAAGTATTCTTCTGCTTCTTCGTTCTCCATGCTTTTAGGAGGTAAATAATCCTCATCGTCATCGTATGGCTTGAACTCAAGATCCTTAAATGCATGATTTTAAATAAAATTATGAACAACCACATACACCATAACAATTTTAACTTGTTCACTATAAGGAAAA